>JAVSCE010000688.1:0-123382 GCA_032199065.1 Smutsia gigantea
AACACGTGGGTCTGGGACCCAGGATCACCCCCCCCCCCACTGTGCTGCGAATGCGCATGTGCGGCAACCCCTCTGAGAAGGGTGTGGTTACCAAGGGCTCGGCCCCTCAAGACAGGAGGTTTGAATCTCCATCCAAAGGTAAGCCACCGAGACCCTCCCTCCTTCACAGGCGGTTTCACCAATACACACACCGTACTGAGCAAAACAAGCCAGCCATAGGAGGAACAGGCCGTCCTATTTTATTTATATGCCACTCAAATACAGGCAGACAAGCCTTTGTCATTCATGAATGTCCACAGTATTGGCACGACTATAAAAAGAGCAAAACACTAATTACAGCAGCAGTCAGGCAGCAGTTCTCTGTGGCCATGAGGTGGGGCTGCATTTAGGACCAGTGCAGGGAGACGCCTTGGAACTTGGCAGAGTACTTTTGCTTTTTTTTTTCAGCTGACAATTTTGTTTTACTTTGTTTCATCTCATTAGAGATTTTTTAAAATATAATTTATTTTATTATCATTAGTCTGCAATTACATGTGCAATGTTACGGTTATTAAACTACCCCTTATTCAGCTACCCCAACCAACCATTACAATCACTGTCCATCAGCGTAATGAGATGCTATAGAATCACTACTTGTCTTCTCTGAGTTGTACGGCCCTCCCCGTGCCCCCTCAACATTACATCTGCTAATCGTAATGCCCCTTTTTCCCTCTTATCCCTCCCTTCCTGCCCATTTTCCCCAGTCCCTTTCCCTTTGGTAACTATTAGTCCATTCTTGGGTTCTGTGAGTCTGCTGCTGTTTTGTTCCTTCAGTTTTTTTCTTTGTTCTTATACTCCACATATGAGTGAAATCATTTGATACTTGTCTTTTTCGGCTTGGCTTATTTCACTGAGCATAATACCCTCTAGCTCCATCCATGTTGTTGCAAATGGTAGGATTTGTTTTCTTCTTATGGCTGAATAATATTCCATTGTGTATATGTACCACATCTTCTTTATCCATTCATCTACTGATGGACACTTAGGTTGCTTCCATTTCTTGGCTATTATAAATAGTGCTGCGATAAACATAGGGGTGCATCTGTCCTTTTCAAATTGGGCTGCTGCATTCTTAGGGTAAATTCCTAGGAGTGGAATTCCTGGGTCAAATGGTATTTCTTTTTGAGTTTTTTGAGGAACCTCCATACTGCTTTCCACAATGGTTGAACTAATTTGCAGTCCCACCAGCAGTGTAGGAGGGTTCCCTTTTCTCCACATCCTCGCCAACATTTGTTGTTGTTTGTGTTTTGGATGTTGGCCATCCTCAGTGGTGTGAGGTGATATCTCATTGTGGTTTTAATCTGCATTTCTCTGATGATTAGCGATGTGGAGCATATTTTCATGTGCCTGTTGGCCATCTGAATTTCTTCTTTGGAGAAGTGTCTATTCATGTCCTCTGCCCACTTCTTAATTGGATTATTTGCTTTCTGTTTGTTAAGGTGCATGAGTTCTTTATATATTTTGGATGTCAACCCTTTATCAGATACGTTTTTTATGAATATATTCTCCCATACTGTAGGATGTCTTTTTGTTCTACTGATGGTGTCCTTTGCTGTACAGAAGCTTTTCAGCTTGATATAGTCCCACTTGTTCATTTTTGCTTTTGTTTCCCTTGCCCGGGGAGATATGTTCATGAAGAAGTTGCTCATGTTTATGTCCAAGAGATTTTTGCCTATGTTTTTTTCTAAGAGTTTTATGGTTTCATGACTTACATTCAGGTCTTTGATCCACCTTGAGTTTACCTTTGTGTATGGGGCTAGACAGTAGTCCATTTTCATTCTCTTACATGTACCTGTCCAGTTTTTCCAACACCAGCTGCTGAAGAGGCTGTCATCTCCCCATTGTATATCCAAGGCATTTTTATCAAATATTAATTGACTGTATATGTTTGGGTTAATGTTTGGATTTTCTATTCTGTTCCACTGGTCTGTGGGTCTGTTTTTGTGCCAATACCAAATTGTCTTGATTATTGTGGCTTTGTAGTAGAGCTTGAAGTCAGGGACTGTAATTCCCCCTGTTTTAGTCCTCCTTCTCAGGATTGATTTGGCTATTCGGGGTCTTTTGTGGTTCCATATGAATTTTAGAATTATTTGTTCCAGTTCATTGAAGAAAGCTGTTGGTAGTTTGATAGGGATTGCATTGAATCTGTAGATTGCTTTAGGTAGTATAGCCATTTTGACAATATTTATTCTTCCTAGCCAAGAGCATGGGATGCATTTCCATTTGTTAGTGTCCTCTTTAATTTCTCTTAGGAGTGTCTTGTAGTTTTCAGAGTACAGGTCTTTCACTTCCTTCCTTAGGTTTATTCCTAGGTATTTTATTCTTTTTGATGCAATTGTGAATGGAATTGTTTTTCTGATTTCTCTTTCTGTTAGTTCATCATTAGTGTATAGGAAAGCAACAGATTTCTGTGTGTTAATTTTGTATCCTGCAACTTTGCTGAATTCAGATATTAGTTCTAGTAGTTTTGGAATGGAGTCTTTAGGGTTTTTTATGTACAGTATCATGTCATCTGCAAATAGTGACAATTTGACTTCTTCTTTACCAATCTGGATGCCTTGTATGTCTTTGTTTTGTCTGATTGCTGTGGCTAGGACCTCCAGTACTATGTTGAATAACAGTGGAGAGAGTGGGCATCCCTGTCTTGTTCCCGATCTTAGATGAAAAGCTTTCAGCGTCTCGCCGTTAAGTATGATGTTAGCTGTGGGTTTGTCATATATAGCCTTTATGATGTTGAGGTACTTGCCGTCTATACCCATTTTGTTGAGAGTTTTAATCAGGAATGGATGCTGAATTTTGTCAAATGCTTTTTCAGCATCTATGGAGATGATCATGTGGTTTTTGTTCTTCTTTTTGTTGATGTGGTGGATGATGTTGATGGATTTTCGAATGTTGTACCATCCTTGCATCCCTGGGATGAATCCCACTTGATCATGGTGTATGATCCTCTTGATGTATTTTTGAATTCGGTTTGCTAATATTTTGTTGAGTATTTTTGCATCTACGTTCATCAGGGATATTGGTCTGTAATTTTCTTTTTTGGTGAGGTCTTTGCCCGGTTTTGGTATTAGAGTGATGCTGGCTTCATAGAATGAGTTTGGAAGTATTCCCTCCTCTTCTATTTTTTGGAAAACTTTAAGGAGAATCGGTGTTATTTCTTCTCTATATGTCTGGTAGAATTCAGAGGTGAATCCATCAGGCCCGGGGGTTTTGTTCTTGGGTAGTTTTTTGATTACCAATTCGATTTCGTTGCTGGTGATTGGTCTGTTTAGTTTTTCTGTTTCTTGCTTGGTCAGTCTTGGAAGGTTGTATTTTTCTAAGAAGTTGTCCATTTCTTCTATGTTTTCCAGCTTGTTAGCATATAGATTCTCATAATATTCTCTTATGATTCTTTGTATTTCTGTGGGGTCCGTCGTGATTTTTCCTTTCTCATTTCTGATTGTGTTTATGTGTGTAGATTCTCTTTTTCTCTTAATGAGTCTGGCTAGGGGTTTATCTATTTTGTTTATTTTTTCAAAGAACCAGCTCTTGGTTTTATTGATTTTTTCTATTGTTTTATTCTTCTCAATTTTATTTATTTCTTCTCTAATCTTTATTATGTCCCTCCTTCTGGTGACTTTGGGCCTCATTTGTTCTTCTTTTTCCAATTTCAGTAATTGTGTCTTTAGACTATTCATTTGGGAATGTTCTTCCTTCTTTAAATAGGCCTGGATTGCAATATACTTTCCTCTTAGAACTGCCTTTGCTGCGTCCCACAGAAGTTGTGGCTTTGTGTTGTTGTTGTCATTAGTCTCCATATATTCTTTGATTTCTGTTTTGATTTGGTCGTTAACCCATTGATTAATTAGGAGAGTGTTGTTAAGTCTCCATGTATTTGTGAGCCTTTTTGATTTCTTTCTAAAATTTATTTCTAGTTTTATACCTTGGTGATCTGAGAAGTTGCTTGGTAGGATTTCAATATTTTTGAAATTACTGAGGTTCTTTTTGTGGCCTAGTATGTGGTCTATTCTGGAAAATGTTCCATGTGCACTTGAGAAGAATGTGTATCCTGTTGCTTTTGGGTGTAGAGTTCTGTAGATGTCTGTTAGGTCCATCTGTTCTAGTGTGTTGTTCAGTGCCTCTGTGTCTTTACTTATTTTCTGTCTGGTTGATCTGTCCTCTGGAGTGAGTGGTGTGTTGAAGTCTCCTAAGATGAATGCATTGCTGTCTATTTCCTCCTTTAATTCTGTTAGTATTTGTCTCACATATGCTGGCGCTCCTGTGTTGGGTGCATATATATTTATAATGGTTATATCTTCTTGTTGGACTGACCCCTTTATCATTATGTAATGTCCTTCTTTATCTTTTGCTACTTTCTTCGTTTTGAAGTCTATTTTGTCTGATACAAGTACTGCAACACCTGCTTTTTTCTCTTTGTTGTTTGCATGAAATATCTTTTTCCATCCCTTCACTTTTAGTCTGTGTATATCTTTGGATTTGAGGTGAGTTTCTTGTAGGCAGCATATAGATGGGTCTTGCTTTTTTATCCATTCTGTTACTCTGTGTCTTTTGATTGGTGCATTCAGTCCATTTACATTTAGGGTGATTATTGATAGGTATGTACTTATTGCCATTGCTGGCTTTAGATTCGTGGTTACCAAGGGTTCAAGGGTTGCTTCTTTACTATCTAACAATCTAACTTAACTTTCTTGTTAAGTTATTGTAAACACAGTCTGATGTTTCTTTCTTTCTCTCCCTTCTTATTCCTCCTCCTCCATTCTTTCTATAATAGGTGTTTTATTCTTTGCCTTTAGTTAGTATTTGGATGGTCTGCTTTCTTTGCTATGATTTTTTTTCTCTGGTGACATCTTTTTAGCCTTAGGTGTGCTTCCATCTAGAGCAGTCCATTTAAGATATCCTGTAGTGGTGGTTTATGAGAGGCAAACTCTCTCAACTTTCGTTTATCTGGAAATTGTTTAATCCCTCCATCATATTTAAAGGATAATCGTGCTGGATACAATATTCTTGGTTCGAGGCCCTTCTGTTTCATAACGTTAAATATATCATGCCATTCTCTTCTGGCCTGTAAGGTTTCTGTTGAGAAGTCTGATGATAGTCTGATGGGTTTTCCTTTGTAGGTGATCTTTTTCTCTCTCTAGCTGCCTTTAATACCCTGTCTTTATCTTTGATCTTTGCCATCTTAATTATTATGTGTCTTGGTGTTGTCTTCCTTGGGTCCCTTGTGTTGGGAGATCTATGCGCTTCGGTGGACTGCGAGACTACTTCCTTCCCCAGCAAGGGAAAGTTTTCAGCAATTATTTCTTCAAAGACACTTTCTATCCCTTTTTCTCTCTCTTCTTCCTCTGGTACTCCTATAATGCGAATATTGTTGCTTTTGGCTTGGTCACACAGTTCTCTTAATATTCTTTCATTCCTAGAAATCCTTTTATCTCTCTCGGCCTCAGCTGCTCTGTACTTCTGTTCTCTGTTTTCTATTCCATTAACAGTCTCTTGCATCTCATCCATTCTGCTGTTAAGCCCGTCGATCGCTTGTCTGATTTCTGCATTGTCTTTCCTCAGTTCCCTCACTTCCTCCCTCAGCTCTTGCACATTTCTCTGTAGGTCCATCAGCATGGTTATGACTTTTATTCTGAATTCTTTTTCAGGAAGACTGTGCATTTCCATCCCTTCAGACTCCCTCTCTGGGGTTGTCTGGTTGATTTTGGTCTGAACCATATTCCTCTGTCTTTTCATGGCTGTATAATTTGGTCACTGATAGTTGCCACGTATGTCAGCTGGGCTCTTTAAGACTTTAAAAAGAGAAGAAAAAAAAGAGAAAAAAGAAAAAAAAGAAAGAAAGAAAAAAAGAAAGAAAAGAAAAACAAAAACAAAACAAAAAACAAAAAAAACAAAAAAAATGCCCACTGGACGTAGATTCTGTGGGAATGCTCTAGGTGGCGCTATTGCCCCACTATTCCACAGCTGTGACTGCGCCGCTCCGCAGGGCCCTTTATCGCTCTGGCAGGGGTGGGAACGAATAGGAGGCTGTTGATCTCAGTGAGAAGTGTAAGTATGGCTACGCTTCCTCAGTCGCCAGCTAAGGCGTCTGAAACTCCCCAGGACTCCCAGCCTGCTGGGCTGAGTGTGCTGGGGCGATCCGGCTCCTCCGCTGGGCTCCTGTCTCTTTAAGACAGCTGAAGAAAGCGTGTGCTTTTTTTTTTCTTTCCCGGGAGCCGGCTGCAAGCACCCTGGCGCGTTCCCTGCTCAGATCCTGCCCCTCTGTCTCTCCAATCTCCACTACACTGCGCAGTGTGGGTCAGCGCTCCCTGCGCAGATCAACGGGGCTGGCTACTTCGCGGGGTGTACTTCCACTACCTCCCGACTCTGAATCCTCTCCTCCCGCCGGTGCGCTGGGGTGGGGGAGGGCTCAGGTCCCGACGGGTCGCGGCTCCGGATCTTACCCGCCTCTTGGGGTGCCGAGTCCTCTCGGGTGTAGCTGCACGCTGTGTGCTTTCCTGTGTATTCTTGTCTCTCTTTTAGGAATAGATGTATTTGCTGTGTTTTCGTAGTTAAATATAGCGTTGGGAGGAGATTTCTGCCGCCCTGCTCACACCCCATCTTCCCGGAAGTCTCTCAGAGTACTTTTTCTTTAACCTACACTGGTCAAAAATTAATCAGATTTTTGTAGGTCAGACCAAAAATTTAACCTACATTTGACCACAGAACTTGAGAAGTTCAACCTCACTAGTAAGCAAAGAAATGCAATTTAATCCAAGAAGTACCATTTTTCACTTATCAATTTGGAAAAGAGTCAAAAGAATAATAATAGCAGTTAAAGCTATGATATGAGGTAAGGGTAAATTTACACATTCCATTTGGGAGGTGAGTACCCAGTGGCATAGTATTTCTAGGCAAACTTTTGGAGCTATGTATTGCAACTTAGAATATGTATCCTTATGACCGAAAGACCACAAATATAAATTTATTTTAAAATAATTTATTATTATTTCAATTTTTAAATTATTTTAGTTATTATTTATATATTTTATAATTATTTTAAGATAATCAGATAAATGTGCAAAGATATGTAAGATATGTATCAATTCATAAATGCATTTACAAGTGTATTATAATACATCCATATAATGGAATACTATTTAATCATTATGACTTATGATATAGAAGCAGAATTACTTATTCACAAGGAAAGATTACCATAGTAGGTTAAGAGAAAAAACCAGGTCTGAAAGTAGTATGTAAAATAAGATGTGAATTTTATAAAACTGTATGTGTGTATACATATATAATACTCATAAATATACTGAAAAAGTCTATAAGAACAGAAAATAACCATAGCTATCTCATTGTGAGATTATGGTGATTTTTAATACTTTTCCATATATCATAAGTTTCTTAAAAATTACAGATTTGATAAATATATTCATGAAAAAAGTAAGTTAAATAATGCAGATATTCTGATATGTCCTAGTTGCACATGAACCAAGTAAGTTCTCAACTGAATTTTAGAATTTCACTTACTGTAAGAACACTGGCAGTGCTACTGTATAAATATTCTAAGGTGAATATTATTTCTCTTTCCTTGAAAATTCTCAGCATACCTACATACCACCTCTAAACATTAGAGAAGGGCTTATGGAATTTTCCTTTTTACGTGGTATTGTAACAAAGATGATTAAAAAGTTCTAGAAACAAAACTTCTTTCATAAATATTTCATATCAATAGTTATTCATTTATTCAACAACTAGGCATTTTTAGTCTGGTGGGGGGGTAGAGAGAAATGTGACAACACAGATGGGCACCATGATGGAGCACACAGGAGGGCTGTTCAGAAGGGGCCTGGCCTAGTCTTGGGGGCCTTTCCCTCTCCCTCTCTCTTCAGGGAATCCTAGCAGAAACTCAGATGGTTTAGGCTTCCTGAAGAACGAGGAAGAGAATGTCTTTAAGCAACTTCTGACGGAGACGTGCAAACAACCCTGACACAGGGGAGAGGGAGTGAGAGGGAAATGAAGAGACCATCAAACCCAAATAAATCTCGTCTTTTCTGATTCTTCATCAGAAGTGAATACACATTATAATCTGAAGAACTTATCTACCCTGTGGTTTAGAAGGATATCCCTGGATTCAATCCAGAGAGTGAAAGATATCACCACATGTGGGCACTGATATACAGAAATTAGTAGATGCCTTGTAGGATAGATTGATATGTTTTCCATCTATTGACCAAGGAGCAAGTTCAGGGAAAGTTAACAACTCTAGATTTGTAATAGTCAACTGTCTTTCTTCCTGACAATACTATATTTTGTAAAATGGATGTATTTGAACATATGCGTATTCATGAGTATTACTCTAATTACTGCAAAATCCCAAATGTAAATTTTACCACTACCTGGGTGATTATATTATAAAGCTTCCATGCTCTTCGCGTAGGGTCTCACATTGACATTAGTGGTTCATTAATATTAAAGAGACCTGAAGTACTGTGAGTATTAGCTAATCATACTGAAGACTGTCTTTGGAATCTGTCAAGCATAGACCCAGCTTCTATTTTTATAGGTTGACATGCACGGTAGGCTGGTCTGACTATTTTTAAAACTATCAATCCCACTTTGACTGAAAGAAAATTGTCTGCTTTAAGATGCCTGCTTTAACCAAGGTAAATATCACCTGAGATTAATGTAATTTGAGTTGCTATTTTTGAGAACTAAAAATGACAAATACATATTCTGTTCAGTTCAGGCTATTGGGCCAACTTTTGTAAAGCTAAAGAAGTAAGTCCTCTGGAAGAACGTGTATAACATAACATAGGACAAAAAACATCTGTCATCCATCAAGCAACCCTTGCATCTCTTCCACCTTCATTTGCCTCTGGGTGCTGATACACTTGAATGAGCGCCTGAATGTCCTTCTGGACGTGAGTCATATCCTGTGGTCCCCCATTTGGTCATGTCCTGGAGACTTTCTAGCTAAACAGAAAAATGTCACAGTCAGGGTGTGGAGAGTATCCCTGTTTTGTTGATTTCACCCTCTGGTCACCATGTAGGCATAGAAGTGACATTAAAAATTTCTCAGTTACATTCAGTATTCACTATGCGAGTGTCATTGCTATCAACTGAAGTAATGAATCAGCCATTATTGAGTGCCTGCTTTATAAGTCACCTTGCTTGACCCTGTGGGAAAATCAAAAAGGCTAAGAGAGAACCAGCTCGTAAGCCCCTGCAAGCTGGCTGAGAAAGCCAGAGACTCTGAATATGAGTTGATGACCAGTCAAGTTAAAGGAGGCATGTGTAGGTGATGTTTGTTGACACTGTGGCAGGCTTTGTAAGGGAAGTCTTACAAAAGCTGCTTATTTTTACTAGGCAAAAAGTCCAAATTTTGGTGTCATCTTATGCTGGTAAACTCTTAGTTTCCTCACCTTCCAGAAGCCATTTCTTCCATATATGCAGCCAGTAAGTCAAAGGTCCAGGGTTCAGGATTCTTCTGACTATGCCCTCCAGTGAGATGTTTCATCCAAATCCAAAAGTTTCATCCAAGTTCAATTCAGGAGGGAAGGAAGAGGAGTTATTGAAAAAACTGGAGAAGGTGTACAAGTTTTGTGTCCAGTAGAGATGGTTTAAACAATGTAATTTTAATTTCCCTTAGCATCTCTCATAATATTTAACATAGTACTTTTAAAATAGTAAATAGTAACTATTGGCTTAATGAATTAAAAAATGGTATATGGAGACTTCTGCAAAATGGCAGCTTAGGAAGATCCTAAACTCACCTCCTCCTCTGGACACACCAAACATATAGCTACATATGGGTCAAGATGAACTAAAAATAAAACTACCATATAATCCAACCATTCCACTACTGGGTATCTATCCAAAGAAAATAAAATCACTAATTTGAAAAGACATATCACCTCTATGTTCACTATAACATATTTTCAATAGCCAAGATGCAGAAACACCCTTAGTATCTACTGATGGGTGAATGGATAAAGAAGATGTGGTACATATATACAATGGAATACTACTCAGCCATAAAAAAGAAGAATGAAATCTTGCCACTTGCAACAACCTAGATGACCCTTTAGGGTACTATGTTATGTGAAATAAGTCAGACAGATAAAGGCAAATAATGCATGATATCATTTGCATGTGGAAGCTAGAAAACAAACAGATGAAACAGAATCTAGATTCATGATAAAGAGAACAGATTGGTGATAGCCAGAGGGAAAGGGTTGGGAGGGTTAGCAAAATGGGTGAAGGGGATCAAGAAGTACAAACTTCCAGTTACAAAATAAATAAATCATGGGGATGTCATGTACCACATGGTAAACATGGTAATATTATATTAACTTTGTATAGTGACAGATGGCAACTAGACTTGTGAGCAATTATTTTTCAGTGCCTAGAAATGTCAAAGTAGTATGTTGTATACCTGAAACTAATACAATATTGTATGTTAATTTTACCTCAATTAAAAAGTGATATGAGGTACCCCAGGGTCTACTGGTGGCCATCACCAGAATTTCATGGGAAAGTGTCTTTAGCAGGCAAAACAGTGGCCCCAAAGATGTCCATGTCTGTGACTACATTACCTTACATGGAAAAAGGACTTTGCAGATGTGATTCAGTCTGAGATGAGGAGATTATCCTGGTTGTCCAGGTAGTGTCCATCTAATCACAATGATCCTTACCAGTGTGAAAGGGAGGTAGAAGGTAGGCTAGAGTGGTGTGATGTGAGGACTTGACCTTCCGTTGCTGCTTCGAAGAGGGGAAAGGGCCACTAGCCAGCTTAAGGAGGTGGCCTCTACAAGCTAAACCAGGCTACATGGGGATCCTGCCCGGAACCTCCAAAAGGAACACAGCCCTGCTGATCTCCTGGTTTTAGCCCTGTGAGACCCGTGACAGATTACTGACTTCTGTGAAATAATGAGTTTACATTGTTTAAGCTGCTAAATTCATGCTGATTTGTTATGGCAGCAATAAAACACTAATACAGTCTCGGGGGGGAAAAAAGCAGGCAGTTTTATACAAGGCTGTCTGTCCTTCCATCACAAACCTTACAGTTCTCACCATACAATTATTTCTTCCTAGAAATGATACTTAAATGGGGTTTTTAAAATACGATTTTGTTTTTATGACCTTTCTAATTAGTTAGAAAAATAGCATGTTATAATGTTTAATGATGCAAATTAAAAACCATGTCCATTAAAAGAGGGAGGAGTAATAGGTGAATTTTTAAAATAACAAAGGAGCCCTTTATAAAAGCTGAAAGGAAAGGAAATATGCAAATAACATCATTATTGGTCAGAAGTGTTAAATATTGAAGAAAGGATACTTACTGGGAGGGCAAGCAAGGAGGTAATTTGTTGGAATGCAGATTTGACACAATGTAAAAAAGAATTTTCTAAAACTGAGCTGTGCATATAGGAAACAAACTTGGGAGATGGTTATTGTTCAAATACAATTGGTATAATAGTTCATAGATATTATCAAGGAAATTCAAGGGTTATTGGCTGAATGACCTTTATTGTTCCTCCAACTTGAAATCCTGTGATTAATCTAGGAAATAATTTTATTGACTTTATTTATATTAATGATGTAAAAAGGAAAAATACAGAGAAACAGATCCTAGATACTAGGAACAAACATATATACAGCAAATGCAATAGGGAAGAATAAAAAGAAAAGTCAAGCTGAGATAAGAGGAAAAAAGGAAGGTACAAAATGAAATGTTTATTATACTAGCCACTGCTAAAAAAATATGTTAAGATTGATTCCTGTGAGGTAGCTCTCTGAAAGAAAAACAGCAAAAAATGTGCTATATCCGTGGTATTACAGAGACGTGGTTAAAATAAGGAAATGGTAGCGGGGAGGATTCAAAATATCAAAAGCTGTGTATACAAGAAAGACATAAACATGATAAAGAAGAGATGGGTGACATTAATGTTGATGGATGACATAATATTTTATAAGAGAAGTGATGATATTAGAGCTCCGGCTGACAAAAGGAAATGGTTTTGGCAAAATTTGCAGTATGGACAAAAATAGTAGAAAGATAATTCTTAGACATGATGATACAGTGGGAAGTGCATTTTAGGATAGGATTTCTGAAAATTGTAAGAGATGAAAATGACAAGACCGTTCATCACAAGAGGTTTTAATTGACCAGAAATTGTGAAGAGACTATACTAGAGAAAAAAATTTAAGGAAAATCTGTTTCTGAAATGTGCTGAAATGTGCTTACAGCCTTACATAAATTATGGAGCAGTCAGCACCCTGAAAGCACATTTACACTTTCATCCTTGGAAATGACTCAAATGCGTAACGAGTAAGGCTGTAGCAGAGAGGTTGTAAAATGATTCCAGGCTGTCTACATTTACAGTCTAATGGGCTTAGTGGGATTAAGATGTGGCTTAAAGGTTGGCATCACTAACCTCTTTATGTCTCATCTTTCTTTTTGTGCAATAAAGAGTCTGACTAAGTGGGCTCTGTGTTTCTTAAAGCTACAGCGTTGAAGGTGGGACTTGTCGGTAATGGCTATGTAATACTCTGTTGACCCCAACCTAATTTTTTTAACTTAAGCCTCAGCCTGATGATTTACCAGGCTTATGTCTTTAAGCTTCCACTTACAATGATTTGAAACTTTTCTCTTCTCAACACATTCAAATTTACTTATTTCTTGGCCTTTACCAGCAAATCTTGTATTTCACAGATTGTTGTTAGGGTCCTACCCAACGTGAAGTTGTTTTCCACCTCAGTCATTCACTCCATCTCTCCCAATTCTTTACATTAGATTCTGGACCAAAGTAAACTTTTGAACACGTATTAGTTCTCTATCACTGTATACCAGAAGTGAGAGAGGGGGCTAAAATGGGGTGGTGGGGGGGGGCGGTGGGAGGAAAGGTCCACTGACAGGCACTATAGGAACATCTGTGCACTCCTGATTCCCCAGTCTAATCCTCACCCTTCATACCTCGTCCCATGCAAGTCCTAAGATATGGTAGGGGCATTTTATCCCTAGACGAACCAGAGGGCTGGGCTCCTGTCTAAAGAAATTGAATTAACCATCTGGAAAAGCTGAAGACTTCAGATGTGGGTATTGGAGCTTCAAAGGAAAGTCAGCCTCACTCTGGCATTTGGAGAACCTGAGTTTTCAACCAGCATCCTGCTTACACAAGCCAATCAGGGACACACACTGGCCCCCTCGTGATCCGAGCGTACACAGTGTAGCCATAGCAATGCCCTGCTTGCCAAGAAACTCACCTTCTGTCCCAAAGCACGCATGAGACATCAGCCTCAAGAATCCCCTGCATCAGCATTAACGTAAGAGAAAGCCTAGGGGGCTCTCAGGAAAACTGACTCTGAAGGAGCATTTCTCAGAAAGAAGAGCCCTTTAAAATAAAACTGCCAAGCACTGGGGTGAGGCGACAGGAGGCAGGGAGAATGGTAGAAGAGGGCAAGGCCATATCTTTACGGCAGAGAATCAGCCATCAGTGTCTAAAGTCAAAAACTGACAATCAAGAGAGAGAGATGCTCACTCTGCTATGGGGCCTGTAGGGATGAGCACTGAAACAGCAAATAGTTCCAGACAGGGTCACCTCTATAAATGGGGGTGTGGAATAGGGAAAGTGGGGCCAGAAACTTTCCTGTCATCAGAACTCTTCCATGCAACCTGACTTACTACTGGCCACTTAGATGCACAAAATTTTTTCCTATAAAAAAAGTATTTCATACAGAAGGATAGTTATGATGTAGAAAGAAACTTCCCATTTTCCCAGAAAATCAAACAACCCTGTATGGACAAGGTGGGCATGAGCCACCACCTCCACCTGGCAAGCAGAGACCCCCGAGGGAGGTATTTGGAGACCATCAGCCAGCCCGCGGGGCTCACTTTCAGCCAGAGAACACCATCCATTTACAAGGTCCTTGAGGTGAAGACGGGGTGAGCTGACCGCCTCCTGAGCTGTAGGTAGGGGATAACAGACTGTCTGCTTCGGGTTCTAGAGGGCTGCGGTGCCTCGGGTCGGTCAGCGAGTAATACTCATCAGGGCTTTACAGCGAGCCAGCAGGGCGCTAGAACACCTGAAATCCTGTGGGAAACAAGAGAGAAGCAGACCTCGGCCTTGCTGGGCTCATCCTGGGCCAGGCAGTGTTCGCCGTGTCCGAAACACTGACCCTCTCAGGTGAGCACTCTTACTATGTCCACATTGATATCCACTGAGAAGGCAAAACAATGTGAAATTAAGTCAGGTGGCAAAAATCCCATGGCGAGTAAGGGGCAGAGCCAGGATTGCAACACACCCAGGAAAAGACAGAAGCTAAAGGATTGCTTCCGAGCGAGGCCGGTGTCCTTACAGAGACATGCAGGTCACCTGGGCACAACTGGCAGGGGCACCTGGCGTGGAAAGCCAGCACAGCAGTTTGCTCTCTGCGATCTTCCTCGTCATCCTGTTCCGTTTTCCCCAGTCACTTTCTCCCTCTGCCCTGACAGATTCGTTCCGCTATAATCAAAGATCCCGTGGGGTCCAGGGAAATTTTTCATCCCCTAATATATCTCACTTTGGAACTCAAAGCTTTTTCTCCCTGGTCAATTCTTGATGGATTTCCTCTTCATTAAACTACCATCTTCTTTATTTGCTTTTAGTTACTTGATGTCTATTTATTTCACTTACCCTATAAAATTAGTAATGCTTGATGACACTTCTTCACATTACATATTAGCTATCAAGTGCCAGAAGACTGACAGTCCACGGCACACGGAAGTTAGCCAAGGCTGGGAAAAGTCCACGCAAGTTGGACAGGCGGCAGAGAGCAACCACACACACTCCTTCCCATTCAATCGTTTTTTCTTCTCCTGGACTGATCGTTTGCATTGTTAAAAGTCTATGAATAAAGGTTTATAGATCTTGAACTGCCTGTGGTCAGTTCAGCAGATTTTATGGTAAATCTTTTTCTCTTGACCACCAGCACACAGCACATGGAATAAGAGATATCAAATAAACAGACTCTGAAAGGACAGGTTCTAAAGTGGCACTTCATGTGTAGTGAAAATGAATAATTAAAACTTCTAAGAGCAGACCTTGCTGTTAAAATATATGAGGCTAAGGAAACTAAGAGAGATTAGCAATTTCTTGTGAAGAAAAAACAAATGCCTGTACTCAAAAATATGCTTGCAAAGAAAAGTAAAAATAACAAGTATCCTTTACTTAAATGTACTGATCTAAAATTCAGAAACAAGCATGGAATAATAAGAATATAGATTATAAATACATTTCCACCATAAACATCTCCACCATAAGGAATGTCGTCTTCCATTAAGCTTTGAAGAGGGAAAACTGCCCTGTAATAAAAGCAGATGTGGCCTGTCTGGAGTCACCCGAACCCTCTTTCTGGATCTGCCACAGTGTGATACAGAAAAGCACTGAGTTAAGAATTAGGGAAACAGGTTCTAGTTGCATCACAATTGGGAATTATTGAGCAACATTAAACAAATTGTTTAACATTTATAGGACTTGATCTCTTCATCTGGAAAATAAGGCCATTTAATAACATGATCTGAAGGCCATCCTTGCAATGAATCTATCATCCTATCAGATCAGAGCTCCACCCCTATGACCTCCTTTAACTTAAGTACTGCCTTAGAGGCCCTGTCTCCAAAAACAGCCACCCTGGGAGTTAGAGCTTCAATGTATGAATGTGGGGGAGACACAAACATTCAGCCCGTAGCAGATAGATTTGATAGACAGGTGAGTCAGTCTCCCCGCTTCTCAATGAGGCTGGCCTCTAAATCTTCCTGCTAGCCTCAGCTCAGCC
Source organism: Smutsia gigantea (assembly GCA_032199065.1). NCBI lineage: Eukaryota > Metazoa > Chordata > Mammalia > Pholidota > Manidae > Smutsia > Smutsia gigantea. The sequence continues at coordinate 15,847 of JAVSCE010000688.1, forward strand.
TTCACTCATTAGTGAAGCCCTCCTTGCCCACTATTTCAGCTGAACCCCCCACCTATACCTCTATACGCTCTGGCATGAATTACTCACACTGTATTGTGTACATATTGTTGCTTATCGGGTCTGTCTCCCATTCAGTCAGTGAGTTCTTTGAGGGAAGAGATTCACTCATTATTTAACTCTATCCCTGGGACAGGTTAGGCACCCACTGAATAGTCAATGATCAGAGGAATGGAAAGACACGGGCCTCAGAGTCAGACAAAAGTGTATGGCACCCATTTGCCACTATTTCTTAGCTGGGGGACCTTGAGCTAATTTTATTTTTTAAATAAGCTGAATCGTGGGTCATTGTCTATAAAATGAAGGTAATGCTGTATAATTCTCAGGGTTGCTGAGAGGATTAAGTGAAGAGTGTATGAAAGTGCCCGACATAGTGCATTGTAGGAGATCAGTATATGTTACTTGCCCTTCCCCCATAAATTTGAGATTGAATTAATCACCAAATAGATACTGACTTTTTTTAAAAGCATGTACAAAGATTAATTTTTATTCAAATAGTAAAAATAAGCAGGATGTATTCTGACTAGCTATGGCTAATCTAGAGGGGGACATAATTTCATATTTGATACTTCAAAAACTGTGCTAGTTTATTGCCTAAAGAAATAACAGCTTTCCATGCAGTCGGGATGAAGTTACTGGTAGTCAATAGCATTCTAAAGCATCACTATTTGTCTCCACTGGTTAACCCCACCAACGGAGGCATGGCCTGAAGGAGTCTTTTAATGAAGTGAATAAAGATTCCCAGGCAGCATATTTAAGTGCTTGTAAAAATGAACATCCCAAAGGGACCAATTTTTAAATACTTAAGGGTGTATGAATGGTGCATAGCACAAAATGAGGTAGGGACTGGCAAACGTCCAGCACGAGCAGTTCTATGCTGCTGAGGCAAACCCTGAAAGAGCAGAAAGCAGGACGCAGGCCTTCTGTGGTTGAGGGTCTGGACAGCAGGGCACATCCGCTCCAACCCTCCAGCGCCAATTAGAGTTCCTGTAACAAGTATCAGAAACTGACTCTGGTACTCAGTGCTGTGGTTAGTAATACTGTACTGTGTATTTGAAAGTTGCCAAGTGAGTAGACCTTAAAAGTTCTCATCACAAGAAAAAAACAATCGTAACAATGACGATGGATGTCCATGAGATTTACTGTGGGGGTCATCGCACGATACAGTTGAACCCAGAACATGTGGGGGTTAGGGCGCCGACAACCCCTCACCCATGCAATCAAAAATCTGCTTGTTACTTTTGACTTCCCAAAACGTAACTGCAGATATATTCACTGGACTCCTTACCGATAACAGTCACTGAACCCATACTTTGTATGTTGCATGTATTGTATACTGGATTCTCACAGTAAAGTAAGCTAGAGAAAATCTCCAAAAATTTTACAACATATATTGAAAAAAATCCACATAGAAGTAGACCCACACAGTTCAAATCCATGTTGTTCAAACATATACAACTATAATCAAATATCGAATTACTGTGTTTTACCTCTGAAACTAATGTCATATTTTATGTAGACAGCAAGTGGATATTTTGGAAGAAGTGGATATTTTGGAAGAATCTACAAGAAGCCCAGAGAACCAGCCTCAAACAGGGATAAAGACTACCATCAAAACTGCCTTCTTAGCAGTCCCCACTGGACACTGGACACTGGCCCAACTGAATCGTAGGCTCTACCTCAACCCCTTTCAAAATTAATGTCTAACTGATCTGTCAGCCTCTCCCTAAGAATTGGCTATGCTCTTGGGAAACAATTAGTGATTATTTTCACAAAATGTTTTTGCGACCTGGGGTTCTGGCTTCCACAAGATGAAAAGAGGAATTATTTTCCCTTTTCGTTGGGGGAAGGGCCATGTCTCCCACCAATTTAAGAAATCCCTCAAAATGGAAAGGATATTTGGCTGGTGTGTAGCCAAAGGGCAACTGCCTATTACAATCCCTGTAATTATCCCTGTTTTACAGTTAAGGGAAATTGCCAAGAGAACATAGCAAACAGTGGAGGTTCATCTCACATCTCAGCTGTATGCTTTGAACAGCACTCCCTGACTGATCAAGTTTGATTTTTAAAAGTTCATTAAATTTATCAGCTTCCTGCCAAATCACTCTCATTGTTCTATAAGGACATTATCTAAGATGTATAATTGTTCTGCTTCTTCCCGCCACGTAACTGCTTTTCTTTTCCCTTTTGAAGATATTTCCGATACTATAAAATCTGGGAGTCTGCACTTTCTTTTCCAGCCAAGAATAAATCACAGGGACAATACCCTGAAGTTACATGAATATACACAAGCTGAGGCTCAGCCAAGGAGCCCCACTCACTCAAAGCAGTTGTGCTTGCGTGTCAGGATGCTTTATTCAAAGCCAAGTATCTCACCCTCTCAAGTACGAAGATCATTGAAATGGATGGCTGTATGTGTGACTCTAATCACCAGATTCTGGGATCAATTATGGAAGCTACTCAATCCTAAAATTTTATTTACTACCTGATGCAGATGTTTACCTTCACTTTCTGATTTCATAGTCAGCTGGAAAATTTATTTAACTCTCTCCCAAGGTAACCATTTCCAGGTGTAATTTTTCATTCCAAGAGTTTGCCGCAGTTCAGTATCTGCTATAGATGTTGTCACTGCTAGGAGCAGCTAAAGATCTCACACAACCCTACATGAAAAATACCATAGGGTGGCTCACTCAAAACTATTTCAGCCTCACTTCTCTTTCTTCCTTGACTGCAGATGCTAAATTCACCTCGACTGTCTTGCCCCCAAAAATGGTAGCCCTGTGACATAGTTCAAGTCAAAGAGGTATGAAGAGACGGCTCTGTATGTCTAAGAAAGTCCCTGATGTCCTGACGTGGGCACCATCCCTTTCTCCAGCCTGCTTTTCTTCTTGCCTGGAATATAGATGTGCCAACAGAAGTTGCAGCAACCATCTAGGGACCACAAAGGAGGAAGTAAAGAGAATTGCAGAGAAGTGGAATCTGTTATAATTTGAGCCTCTGAACCACCACCTATTCTGGACGTAACTGCAGAAGGAAAAAAGATAATAATAATAATAAAACCCATATGTGTTTCAGGCTCTGTTAGGCTGGTTTTCTGTTATTCACAAGCAAAAGTAACCCCTCCCTTTTAAGTCTGATAAATGAAAGTTATTAATCTTCCCTGCAGAGCAGACAACCACCTGGGTGAGTGAGATTAAATGTTGTCCTATGATAGAATAAACAATGTGTGGGTTTCTGCCTAAACCAGTAGTCTGGATTTAAGGGTGTTAATCCCCAAAAGCAAAAAGTCATGTAAACCTAGCATATCAATCTTAAATACTACTTTTAATTAGGGTCCTGATCTCAATCCATTACATTTATTTTGAAAACTGGTCTAGAGCCATCAAAATCTGCTTATTGAGCAAAATAATTCATTGTAAAATCATTATTTGTCATTTAAACTCACTTTTTAATTCTGAAAAGGCTTTTGGCATATATAATTAAATATATTTCTTTCTTAGATCCCTTTCCTAAACAAAACACTTCAATGGTTTCTTGGTATTCAGAGAATAAAATCCAACTCTTCGCCTTGGCTTCAAAGGCCCCTTGTGACCTGAGCCCTCTCTCCAGCCTTTCTGAGTACCCGCTCACCCGTGCTGTGTTCCAGACATTTCACCCCTCCCCTTTCTGACTGCAGGTCTGGGAGCCCCTACCCTCCCAGGACTTTTCCTCTCCATTCCCCTCCTCATCCTCCTACAGAAAGGTTCTTTCCCATTCTTCGGGCTTGCTGTGAGCGACCCCTCCTCAGAGCAGCCTTCCCCAGGCAGGTGATCACGGCGGCCCTCCGACTCTGTTCGTTCCATTCAGAGCACTTTCCGAATCTGTCATTTTATTCATATCCTAATGTATTTATTTGTTTGTTTATTCATTGTCTCTCCCTATCCTATTAAAATATAAGTCCATGAGGACAGGGACTTTGCCTATGTCCTTGAAAATGTAACCTATTGGTCAGAAAATGAATTGTTTAATGGGTTCTCTCATTGCTCAGCCTGGTGTTTCTCAGCATACTGATAACATCTCAAACTACCTGGGTTTTAGATCATGCATGAAATTAGCAAAAATAATAATGGCTAATGACAGTGTAGCTCTTACTGTTAACAGGAATATTGGTGCTTTATATGTATTAATTTACCTAATCTTCACAACAGTTCTGTGAGGTAGATACTACCATTATAATCCATCCCATCTTAAAGTGAGAACATGAGAACATCGCTAAATAGCTGAGTTGGAGTTAATTCAGGCCGCTTGGCTGCAGAGCCCTTCCTCAGAAACACATCCCTGCTCCTGGTTTAGCCTCCTAATAATGACTCCCTTGCACTGCTGTGGCACTTAGCCTGATTATGAAATGCTTTCATTTGTTGTATTAGTTGAATAAAGGTAAAAATTTGCCAAAGATGGTATGAATAGTCTTGTTCTCCATGAGAAGATGAAGATAGTAAGTGAGATAATTAAGGTATTAAGCAGAACTACGAAGTGATCTATTCAAGACCAGCACAGCAACCGGTGGCAGTGAGCTGTGACCCGGGAGCTGGCTCCTCGCCTTCTTTCCCAGCACCTTGCTGCCCACGGGCCTCACATGAAGCCCATATGAGATGCTAGTCCCCCATAGGAGTTCCTTAAACGAATCCTTTTCCAGTGGGTATGTGATTTCTTTCCTACCTTATGGTAATCAACAAGTATTTTTGCTTATGTGTGTGGACCTTAAAAAAGAATCTTTTAGAAGCAATCATGTCACTTCATGCATATGTAAGGATATCACCCTAGACATTATCATTTTCACAGTGGAATATGAAAGCCATTGGAAGCTATTAGCCATTTTACAAATGTGAGTATATTAGAAGCCACTGATTTTACATTAGCAACTATTTTTATGTGTAGCTGTCCTCTAGCCCCATTTATAAGTTCTTAGGGAGCAGAGTTGTGTATAATACTTGCTTTTTCCTAAGACAGACATGTTCACTGATGCTTACTTAGGAAGGAAGAGAAAGCAGTTTCTACTTGAGCAAGTTTTCTCTTCTTTTATGAATCAGAGCCAACAATCTTAAAGATTTTGAATGATTCTAATTTCTCATACACTAAATAATTCTGTCCATAAATGGCTATCAGCTGCTGCTGTAGTCCAGCCCCATGCTAGGCACCAAGGAATACAAGAGTGGAAAACCCAGTCCCCAGCCCACCCCCACCCCAGGAAGCTGATTCTGAAGTTGTGGAGACAAAGTTGGTGCACTGGAAACCACCAGAGAGCAGACTAAGACAAACATATAATTTGCGGTGAATGCTGTGGTATAAACAGCATGACAATTTAGGAAAAGAGAAGGAGAGAGAGAGAGGAAGACTTCATCAACACAGGCTGCTCTCTGCACATGGACCTAAAAGACATGCCTAGTTTTGTATTTTCAGGTTTTAAATATACATAGCATTGAGTCGATGACTCAAATGGGGTGGACACTAAGGATAATCATGCCTCAGAGATGGGTATGTATTTGAATAGAATGTGGGCAGGAGGCTATGGAACTGTCTGATCCCTTGATCTGAGTTACTGAACAGCATTCAGAGAGCTTTAGTATAGTGTGAGTAATTCCATGTGTACAGAACTTCCACAAAGTCCCATCCTTACAATCTAGTTACCTCCCAAGTTTCCTCTCATTTGTTTTATTGTTTTGTGAATCTCAAAAACACTTATTTTTATTTTATGCTAAAATATTTTTACGTTTTAAGTTGCATGTGTATTTAAAGTTAGAATCTCTAGACTTGGAGACTGATTGAATAAGGAAAATGAGGAAGAAAGAATTGTTTAAGATGACACTCTGGTTTGGACAGCTAAGGAGATAGTAGGGCCATTTCCTGAAATGGGGGGTATAATTGGAAGAGTTGAAGGAAATGGTGAGTTCTGTTTTGGACAGGTTGAGTGTGAAATTTCATAGGACATCTGGTAGAGACAGACAAGAACTAGGAGGAAATACTGCTCTGGCATTCAGGAGAAAGGACCTTAAAGACATCAGCATATTGGTGGCAGTTAAAGTCATGAACATGACTGCCCCACGGACAGTGTATGACATGGAGATTTTAAAGAATAAAATACTTAAGGAAGACATTGAAAAAAGAAAGCTAAGACATGGTAACCAAAGAAGTGGCAGGCAATGAGAAATGAGCCAGTTGAGGAATAAAATTCAAGAAAGAGTTTAAGAATGGAGGAGAGATCTGTGGGATCAAACATACAGAGATCAAGCAAGGCAAGGAGTGAAAACTGCCCACTGTGCAAAGCAGATGAGAGATTATTAGTGACCTTGGCAAGAGCACATTAGTGGAGAGAAACAGATTGCAGAGCAAATGGAGGACCAGGAATTTAGATCTATTCTCCTAATGAACACAACTAGAAAGCTCACCAAGATATATTGAAAATCTGCTTGAAGTCATCAAAAAACTAACAAAATAATGAATCATCACTGGATCAGGGAGAAAACAAACCTCAGAGACTGAGGCCGCCATGCAGGGCCATCTTTCTCCTAGGGGCACTGGCTGCTTCCAGAGGGTTGGGGCTGAGAATGTGAGAGCCTGAACTGAGCTGTTACAGCCACGAAGACACAGGGGGACAAGGATTGAAGTGTGTGCATGTGTGTGTTAGGTAGGGGCTAACTTTGCGTTAGGACCCCCAAAAGCCAACATTCTAAAAACAAGAGTGAGCCAGTCAAAGACAGGCCCTTATAGGGACTGCAACTCAGCTTAGAGTTATCACAACTTCTTAGATTTAGGTTGTTCTAGGCAAGAGCAAAAGCAAATTTTCTCTAGAGAAAGATAACATCACCCTGTGTCAAATTTTTATGTAACTGCTTATACAGTGCTAGCACTCAATCAGAAGTAACCGGGCAGTACATATATTCACCAAAATATTTATACAAGGATATTCTTGTTCACACTGCTTGTTAAAAGTCCCAGACTGAACACTAGAAACAATGGAATGGTAAGTTATGGCATAATCATATAATGGGATACTAAATAGCAATGAAAATGAACAAACCATGCCTACCATATGAAATAGTGTCAGTGAAGCTCACATGATGTAAGTGAAAAAAAGGCAAAACACACACAAAATATGTATTTATTATTTCATTCATATAAAGTCCAAAAATCAGGCAATAATTCATCAGTGCCATGAGATGATAGAATAGTGGTATTATTGACAGGATGGAGGAGGAAAGAGGAAGAAATAGTTTCTAAAAGGTTCAAAGAGGGTTTCTGGGGTATTGATGATGATGTTTCTTGATCTAGGTGAAAGGTACATAAACAAGCTTAGTTTGTAGAAATTTAACATACTACACTTATGGGTACACTTTTCCATTTGAATATTATACTTCAATAACACAAGGGGATAAAGCAACATGATTACAATCCTTCCCTCAAAAAAGGGCAATATTTGCATTCACAGAGGCTCCAATTTGTGTTATCAGACCTTGGATTTAAAATAACTGAGGTTTTATGTTGATGGAGATAAAAGATAAAACTGAGAATTTTTGTGTAGTTCTGGAAACTTTATAAAATAGAACCAAATGAGAACTTCAAAATACAAAAACCAAAATAAGGAATTCAGTGAATGGATTTAGTAGAAGATTAGCTACAGCTGAAGAAGAAATTACTGAACTGGAAAATAAATAAGGAAATTATTCAGAATGAACTATGGAAACGCAAAAAAAGGGTTTTTTAAAAAAGACAGAAGAGAAGGAAGAGACATAAAAGATACCATGAGAAGTTCTAATGCATGTGTTAAGGTGGATCTCCTTAAGAGAGAAGATAGAATGTGGATTAAAAACAGTACTTTTGCTGTTTTGACAAAAGAATGTTCTAAAACCGGTTAAAAGCATAAAGCAAAAAAACTCAAGAAGTGCTGCACATCCCAAACAAGATAAACATAAAATACATGTTTTCAACACATCATAATAAAACTACCAAAGACAAAGAGAAAATTCCTAAAAGCAGCCAAAGAGAAAACACTACCTTCAAAAAAGCCACAGTTAAACTGAGAGTTTAGTTCTTATCCTAAGAACTGGCAGTGGAAGCCAGGAAAAAATGAAATGATACCTTTAAGTGCTGTCATCAGCAGTAAGTAAAATACTAAAAGATGTTCTTCAGTTACAATGAAAATATTCCCAATGGAAGGTCAGGGATATAAGAAGCAATGAAAAGCAACAAATAGTGTTAGCAGGATTCTTACAGAATAGGACCCATCTCTTCTTCCTTGGGTATCAATTCATGCATCAGTCCTTATTGATTGTAAAGGACAGACAGTCACCAAACTCCCCTTTTTCAGTCTCTGTTCTTTGCTGCTGTGGACTGTCAGAAAAGCCTCCACCATAAGCCAAATGGGTGTCCAAGAGAAATTTTGAGTATCCAGAATGGTTCAAGGAAGCTCCATGTCAAAGACTCCAAATAAAAGTGATTTCCATAAATACAGAAAGCAAACTGGTGGTTGTCAAAGGTGAAGGGAGTCAGAAGATAGGCAAATGGGTGAAGAAGGTTAAGAGGTGCAAACCCCCAGTTATAAATAAATAAGTCCCAGAGATGAAAAGCACAGCATAGGGACTTTAGTCAATAATATTGTAATAAATTTGTACAGTGATAGATGATAGCTACACTTACCATGGTGAGCATTTTGCATGGTATATAATTGCCAAATCACCATGCTTTGCACCTGAAACTAATATAATATTGTATGCCAACTACACTTAATTAAAATTTTATTAAAAAAGAAAAAAATGCTCACCTTCCCCACCAAAAAAAAAAAGAGTCCATAGGGAACAATCCAATACCTCTAAAATTTCAGGCCCATTTTATTAAACAGGCTGTGAGCAACAAAGTCGTGTCCCACTAAGCACCACTAATCTCATTCCAGCCAACTGGGTCACCAGGGAGGAGGCGGCCTGAAGCTACTGATGACGCCGGAGGGCCAGCAGGCCAGATGCCAAGTGCCTCACTGAAGAGGCTGGTTTTCCCAAGCATGTCTAGCTAGATCTGTGCCTAATGCAGCTGATTTTCTTCACTCTGCAGCACAGCATCCAATTTCAACTATTGTGATTTAAATTCCTTATATTTCTTTCAGTATTGCTTCTCCTCTTTCAGCTTTTGTTTTTTCAGTTTCTACCTGAACTTCCCAAAATTGCCTGTCACTTTTTTTAGTTTAGTTTCACTTCCTGCAGCTCCCAAATCAGCCTCAGTCTCTGAACCCCATCCAAACATTCTACTTTTTCTACTCACTCATTAGCTTCTTGATTTCCAAACAGGATTTGTAGCTCTGATGCTCATCTTTGATGAAAAGAAGCTGGGTATCTAGTGACTCTAAAAGGTTATCAGAACACTCCTTACTTAATGGACCATTCACATTGTTTTGGCTTCATAAGAAGTTGTAATGTCCCCAGAGTGGACGTTCAGAGTGGAGTCGAACATATAAATGGCGCAAACCCCTCTGATTCCAGGAAAGCAGCTAGAATTTCTCAGACATGGTCCCCCGTCTCCGTTCCAGAGTCATCCTCTGAGCCCTACCCTGTAGAGACTCGGCTTCTCCCTGGAGTTAAGGTCACTCTCCAGGGTCCTATCTGGCTTCTGTACTGCACTGGACAGCAGAGCTAGAAGCTTCTGAGAAGCTAAAATCAAGCTCTCGAAGCCAACATCCACTTTCAGGGGCTGGTGGTAGCTCTGGCAAATGCCGTGCTCCGATGGCATGGTGGCACTGCCGGCTATCTGCAGTCTCCCCTGGATCCCAAATCTCCTCTGGCTCCCCAATTCTTGACCTTTTATCTCCCCTTTTGAAACCTGATCTTCCGGAACCACAGTCTTACAGATACTATCTTTACACTCTCCCTTAATACTATCAATGCGCTCCTAGTTCCCTGCACTTTTATGTCCTCCTTTGCTCCCTCTGATTCGGGGATCTTTCTAAAAGGGAAGTCTGATCATTTCACTGGCCATGAGCTTTCTGTGGCACTGCTTGAACCAGTGATCTAATTTCCAAAATGGACATCAGTGGTACTACTTTCAGGATCTGCCTTCCCAGTCCTCAGGTTAAAATCCATTTTTTTCTCATAATAGGTCATGCAGGCCCCTTCTTGCCTTCCAAACCCCATCTCTAACCATTCTTTGGCTTCTCCACTCACAGTCTTCTCTGTGTCTTACCCATATTGAAGTGCCTTTCAGTTGTCCAAACTTTTTCTTCAATTTGAGTATTCTTTCTTCTCCTTAGTCTAGCTAACTCCTCCTTATCCTTGACTTAGATGTCACCTCCTCCAGGAAGTCTTCCTCGCCCTCTCATTTTATGTGAGGTGCCAACAAGTTCTCTTACACTGTGCTTCCCTTAACACACTGAATTTTTTTAATGAATCAGAGAAAAAAGAATGAATAAGCAGTAAGGAAGCAGAAGGACTAAATGTAAATTCTCTTCTCTAAGAGACTAAGTAACTACAAAAGGATGTTATAAATAACATTAAAAGTAAGTTTAAGAACTATATCAGGCAGACTGAAATTACCAGGGAAAAGGGCAATTTGATGGCATTAGGTCCCAAAGGAGTGGGGAGGGCAGCAGATCCAAAGCTCGGATGGCAGGCTTAGTCTCAGGTAATTCTAATAGCTAACACTTATTGAGTACTTACCACACACTAGATGTTATTTTTAGTTCTTTTTTTTTAATATAATTTATTATATTATCATTAATGGACAATTACATGTGCAGTATTATAGTTATTAAACTACCCCTTCATCAGGTCCCCCTCACCAACCCCATTACAGTCACTGTCCATCAGCGTAGTGAGATGCTATAGAATCACTACTTGTCTTCTCTGAGTTGTACTGCCCTCCCTGTGCCCCCCCAACTTTACATCTGCTAATCGTAATGCCCCTTTTTCCCTCTTATCCCTCCCTTCCCGCCCATTTTCCCCAGTCCCTTTCCCTTTGGTAACTATTAGTCCGTTCTTGGGTTCTGTGAGTCTGCTGCTGTTTTGTTCCTTCAGTATTGTTTCTTTGTTCTTATACTCCACATATGAGTGAAATCATTTGATACTTGTCTTTTTCGGCTTGGCTTATTTCACTGAGCATAATACCCTCTAGCTCCATCCATGTTGTTGCAAATGGTAGGATTTGTTTTCTTCTTATGGCTGAATAATATTCCATTGTGTATATGTACCACATCTTCTTTATCCATTCATCTACTGATGGACACTTAGGTTGCTTCCATTTCTTGGCTATTGTAAATAGTGCTGCAATAAACATAGGGGTGCATCTGTCTTTTTCAAACTGGGCTGCTGCATTCTTAGGGTAAATTCCTAGGAGTGGAATTCCTGGGTCAAATGGTATTTCTATTTTGAGTTTTTTGAGGAACCTCCATACTGCTTTCCACAATGGTTGAACTAATTTGCATTCCCACCAGCAGTGTAGGAGGGTTCCCTTTTCTCCACATCCTCGCCAACATTTGTTGTTGTTTGTGTTTTGGATGTTGGCCATCCTCACTGGTGTGAGGTGATATCTCATTGTGGTTTTAATCTGCATTTCTCTGATGATTAGCGATGTGGAGCATCTTTTCATGTGCCTGTTGGCCATCTGAATTTCTTCTTTGGAGAAGTGTCTATTCATGTCCTCTGCCCATTTCTTAATTGGATTATTTGCTTTCTGTTTGTTAAGGTGCATGAGTTCTTTATATATTTTGGATGTCAACCCTTTATCAGATACGTTTTTTATGAATATATTCTCCCATACTGTAGGATGTCTTTTTGTTCTACTGATGGTGTCCTTTGCTGTACAGAAGCTTTTCAGCTTGATATAGTCCCACTTGTTCATTTTTGCTTTTGTTTCCCTTGCCCGGGGAGATATGTTCATGAAGAAGTTGCTCATGTTTATATCCAAGAGATTTTTGCCTATGTTTTTTTCTAAGAGTTTTATGGTTTCATGACTTACATTCAGGTCTTTGATCCACCTTGAGTTTACCTTTGTGTATGGGGCTAGACAGTAGTCCAGTTTCATTCTCTTACATGTAGCTGTCCAGTTTTTCCAACACCAGCTGCTGAAGAGGCTGTCATCTCCCCATTGTATATCCAAGGCACTTTATCAAATATTAATTGACTGTATATGTTTGGGTTAATGTTTGGATTTTCTATTCTGTTCCACTGGGCTGTGGGTCTGTTTTTGTGCCAATACCAAATTGTCTTGATTACTGTGGCTTTGTAGTAGAGCTTGAAGTCAGGGAGTGTAATTCCCCCTGTTTTATTCCTCCTTCTCAGGTTTGATTTGGCTATTCGGGGTCTTTTATGGTTCCATATGAATTTTAGAATTATTTGTTCCAGTTCATTGAAGAAAGCTGTTGGTAGTTTGATAGGGATTGCATTGAATCTGTAGATTGCTTTAGGTAGTATAGCCATTTTGACAATATTTATTCTTCCTAGCCAAGAGCATGGGATGCATTTCCATTTGTTAGTGTCCTCTTTAATTTCTCTTAGGAGTGTCTTGTAGTTTTCAGAGTACAGGTCTTTCACTTCCATCGTTAGGTTTATTCCTAGGTATTTTATTCTTTTTGATGCAATTGTGAATGGAATTGTTTTTCTGATTTCTCTTTCTGTTAGTTCATCATTAGTGTATAGGAAAGCAACAGATTTCTGTGTGTTAATTTTGTGTCCTGCAACTTTGCTGAATTCAGATATTAGTTCTAGTACTTTTGGAATGGAATCTTTAGGGTTTTTTTATGTACAGTATCATGTCATCTGCAAATAGTGACAATTTGACTTCTTCTTTACCAATCTGGATGCCTTGTATGTCTTTGTTTTGTCTGATTGCTGTGGCTAGGACCTCCAGTACTATGTTGAATAACAGTGGAGAGAGTGGGCATCCCTGTCTTGTTCCCGATCTTAGACGAAAAGCTTTCAGTGTCTCGCCATTAAGTATGATGTTAGCTGTGGGTTTGTCATATATAGCCTTTATGATGTTGAGGTGTTTGCCATCTATACCCATTTTGTTGAGAGTTTTAATCAGGAATGGATGCTGAATTTTGTCAAATGCTTTTTCAGCATCTATGGAGATGATCATGTGGTTTTTGTTCTTCTTTTTGTTGATGTGGTGGATGATGTTGATGGATTTTCGAATGTTGTACCATCCTTGCATCCCTGGGATGAATCCCACTTATCATGGTGTATGATCCTCTTGATGTATTTTTGAATTCGGTTTGCTAAGATTTTGTTGAGTATTTTTGCATCTACGTTCATCAGGGATATTGGTCTGTAATTTTCTTTTTTGGTGAGGTCTTTGCCAGGTTTTGGTATTAGAGTGATGCTGGCTTCATAGAATGAGTTTGGAAGTATTCCCTCATCTTCTATTTTTTGGAAAACTTTAAGGAGAATGGGTGTTATTTCTTCTCTATATGTCTGGTAGAATTCAGAGGTGAATCCATCTGGTCCGGGGGTTTTGTTCTTGGGTACTTTTTGATTACTGATTCAATTTCGTTGCTGGTGATTGGTCTGTTTAGTTTTTCTGTTTCTTGCTTGATCAGTCTTGGGAGGTTGTATTTTTCTAAGAAGTTGTCCATTTCTTCTAGGTTTTCCAGCTTGTTAGCATATAGATTCTCATAATATTCTCTTATGATTCTTTGTATTTCTGTGGGGTCCGTCGTGATTTTTCCTTTCTCATTTCTGACTGTGTTTATGTGTGTAGATTCTCTTTTTCTCTCAATGAGTCTGGCTAGGGGTTTGTCTATTTTGTTTATTTTTTCAAAGAACCAGCTCTTGGTTTCATTGATTTTTTCTATTGTTTTAGTCTTCTCAATTTTATTTATTTCTTCTCTAATCTTTATTATGTCCCTCCTGGTGACTTTGGGCCTCATTTGTTCTTCTTTTTCCAATTTCAGTAATTGTGTCTTTAGACTATTCATTTGGGAATGTTCTTCCTTCTTTAAATAGGCCTGGATTGCAATATACTTTCCTCTTAGAACTGCCTTTGCTGCGTCCCACAGAAGTTGTGGCTTTGTGTTGTTGTTGTCATTAGTCTCCATATATTCTTTGATTTCTGTTTTGATTTGGTCGTTAACCCATTGGTTAATTAGGAGAGTGTTGTTAAGTCTCCATGTATTTGTGAGCCTTTTTGATTTCTTTCTAAAATTTATTTCTAGTTTTATACCTTTGTGATCTGAGAAGTTGGTTGGTAGGATTTCAATATTTTTGAAATTACTGAGGTTCTTTTTGTGGCCTAGTATGTGGTCTATTCTGGAAAATGTTCCATGTGCACTTGAGAAGAATGTGTATCCTGTTGCTTTTGGGTGTAGAGTTCTGTAGATGTCTGTTAGGTCCATCTGTTCTAGTGTGTTGTTCAGTGCCTCTGTGTCTTTACTTATTTTCTGTCTGGTTGATCTGTCCTCTGGAGTGAGTGGTGTGTTGAAGTCTCCTAAGATGAATGCATTGCTGTCTATTTCCTCCTTTAATTCTGTTAGTATTTGTCTCACATATGCTGGCGCTCCTGTGTTGGGTGCATATATATTTATAATGGTTATATCTTCTTGTTGGACTGACCCCTTTATCATTATGTAATGTCCTTCTTTATCTTTTGCTACTTTCTTCGTTTTGAAGTCTATTTTGTCTGATACAAGTACTGCAACACCTGCTTTTTTCTCTTTGTTGTTTGCATGAAATATCTTTTTCCATCCCTTCACTTTTAGTCTGTGTATATCTTTGGATTTGAGGTGAGTTTCTGGTAGGCAGCATATAGATGGGTCTTGCTTTTTTATCCATTCTGTTACTCTGTGTCTTTTGATTGGTGCATTCAGTCCATTTACATTTAGGGTGATTATTGATAGATATGTACTTATTGCCATTGCTGGCTTTAGATTCGTGGTTACCAAGGTTCAAGGGTTGCTTCTTTACTATCTAACAATCTAACTTAACTTTCTTGTTATGTTATTGTAAACACAGTCTGATGTTTCTTTCTTTCTCTCCCTTCTTATTCCTCCTCCTCCATTCTTTCTATAATAGGTGTTTTATTCTTTGCCTTTAGTTGGTATTTGGATGGTCTGCTTTCTTTGCTATGATTTTTTTTTTCTCTGGTGACATCTTTTTAGCCTTAGGTGTGCTTCCCTCTAGAGCAGTCCATTTAAGATATCCTGTAGTGGTGGTTTATGAGAGGCAAACTCTCTTAACTTTCGTTTGTCTGGAAATTGTTTAATCCCTCCATCATGTTTAAATGATAATCGTGCTGGATACAATATTCTTGGTTCGAGGCCCTTCTGTTTCATAACGTTAAATATATCATGCCATTCTCTTCTGGCCTGTAAGGTTTCTGTTGAGAAGTCTGATGATAGTCTGATGGGTTTTCCTTTGTAGGTGATCTTTTTTCTCTCTCTAGCTGCCTTTAATACCCTGTCTTTATCTTGATCTTTGCCATCTTAATTATTATGTGTCTTGGTGTTGTCTTCCTTGGGTCCCTTGTGTTGGGAGATGTATGAGCTTCGGTGGACTGCGAGACTACTTCCTTCCCCAGCGAGGGAAAGTTTTCAGCAATTATTTCTTCAAAGACACTTTCTATCCCTTTTTCTCTCTCTTCTTCCTCTGGTACTCCTATAATGCGAATATTGTTCCGTTTGGATTGGTCACACAGTTCTCTTAATATTCTTTCATTCCTAGAAATCCTTTTATCTCTCTCTGCCTCAGCTGCTCTGTACTCCTGTTCTCTGTTTTCTATTCCATTAACAGTCTCTCGCATCTCATCCATTCTGCTGTTAAGCCCGTCGATCGCTTGTCTGATTTCTGTATTGTCTTTCCTCAGTTCCCTCACTTCCTCCCTCAGCTCTTGCACATTTCTCTGTAGGTCCATCAGCATGGTTATGACTTTTATTCTGAATTCTTTTTCAGGGAGGCTGTGCATTTCCATCCCTTCAGACTCCCTCTCTGGGGTTGTCTGGTTGATTTTGGTCTGAACCATATTCCTCTGTCTTTTCATGGCTGTATAATTTGGTCACTGATAATTGCCACGTATGTCAGCTGGGCTCTTTAAGACCGCCTCTTGGGGTGCCGAGTCCTCTCGGGTGTAGCTGCAAGCTGTGCGCTTTCCTGTGTATTCTCATCTCTCTTTTAGGAATAGATGTATTTTCTGTTTTCATAGATAAATATAGTGTTGGGAGGAGATTTCTGCCGCCCTGCTCACACCGCCATCTTCCCAGAAGTCCACTGCAATATTGTTTTTAAGTGATATACTCAACCTACTCAGAAATACCAGGATACTTCACAGTTCATTTCTGCAATTTTTGCCAGATGTGTGTTGGTGGTGCAGTTTATTGCTTGTGGATTGTTTTTTTCTTACAAAATATACATTCCCCGCCCCCCACCTCTCTGCTGAAGGATTGTACTTCCCATTCCATTTGAAGATGATATGATGATGGTCTACACCGAAAATCCTAAGGAAACTAAAAATAAACAAAAGCCTCCCAGAACAATAAGTATGTTCATCAAAGTCATGGAATACGAGATCAGAATGCAAAAATTATCTGTATTTCTATATACATTAGCACTAGAATTAAAACACAGTACCATTTACATCACGAAAAAAGAAACAAAAAATCTTAGATGTAAATCCACCTAAACATGTACATACTGTAAACCACAAAACCCTAATGAAAGAAATCAAAAACATAAACAAATGGAGAGATATCCTATGTTCATTGATTGAAGACTCAACTTAGTAAAGATGTCAACTCTCTTCAAAATGACATATAGGTTTAAAATAATTCCTATCAAAATCCAGGTAGAAATTTTTTGTGAATATAGACATGACTAATCTGAAATTCATATGGAAAGGCAAATAAGTTAGAATAACTAAAACGATTCTGAAAAAGAAGAATAAAGTGGAAGAAATCATTCATGATTTCAAGACTTACTACACAGCCACAGTAATAAAGACTGTGCATTTTTGGCAGAGGACTAGACACATAAGTCAATGAAACAGTGTGCAGAATCCAGAAATCACCACATACAAGTACGGACTAGTTACAGCAATTCAGTAGAGAAAGTGTAATAGCAATTCAGTAGAGAAAGGAAAGTCTTAGCCTTTTTAACAAATGGTGATGGAGCAGTTGGATATCTACAGACAGAAAAAGTGAACCTCAATGTAAACCTCACACTTTATTAAAAATTTAAATGAAAATGGTTCATAGACTTAAAACATAAAACTATAAAACGTTTACAAAAAAAAAACCATAAGAGAAAATTGGGAGGGCCTGGGGCTTGTTAGGGAGTTCTTAGACATGACACTGAAAACACAAGCCAAAAAAATCGACAATGAATTTCATCAAAAATAAAAAGGTTTTCTCTGCAAAGTACCCTGTTAAGAAGATAAAAAGGCAAGCTACAGACAGGGAGAAAATATTTGCCAACCACATATTTGGCAAAGCATTCATCTCTAGCATATACAAAAAACTCTCAAAACTCAACTTTAAGGCAACAATTGTTAACGATCAGTTAGAAGATGTGTAAAAGACATAAAGAAACATTCACCAAAGAGGACATATAACTGAGAAATAAGCACATGAAAAGATGTTCAATAGCACTAATCATTTAGGAAACTTAAATTAAGACCATGATAAGATATCACTACACACCTATTAGAAGAGATAAAATAACCAATGGTAACACTGCCTAAGGTTGGCAAGGGTGCAGAAAAGCTGACAGGAGTATAAAATGGTAAAGCCATTCTGGAAAACAACTTGGAAGTTTCTAAGAAACTAAACATACACTTATCATACAATCCAGCAGTTCCACTCCTAGGCATCTATCCAAGAATAATGAAAACATGTCCACACAAAGCCCTTGTACATTATTATTCACAGAATCTTTATCTGTAATAGCCAAACCTGGAAACAACCAAAATGTTCCTCAATAGATGAATGGTGAAACAAACGGTGGTACATCTATACTATAGAATGCTACTCAACAGTAAAAATGAATGAACTGTTAACACAAGCAACAATTTAGATGGATCTCAAGGGCATTGTGCTAAATGAAAAAAAATCTTAAAAGGTCACATGTTATGATTTCATTTACATATATCATTCGCAAAATGACAAAATTATAGAGATGAAAAACAGATTCATGGTTACCAGGAGTTAAGGATGCTGGGGAGTGGTGGTGGGTGCAACTCTAAAGAAATAGCATGAAAGAGATCTTTGTGGTATTACAATAGTTTTGTATCTTGGTTCCAGTTGTGGTTACACAAATCTACACGAGACAAAATAATAGGGAGTTACAGATCTATATAAACACATATTGTACCAATGTTGTTAAATTTTCGATTTTGATATTGTGCTATAATTCTGTAAGATGTAACCACTGGGGAAAACTAGATGAATACATGAAACCTTATGACATTGTCTTTGCAACTTCATGTGAATTTGTAATTATTTCAAAATAAAAATGTGTGTGTACATACACAATTCCTCTTTCTCATGGACTTGGCCACGAGACTTGATTTGACTCATAATGAAATGTGAGTGGAAATGTCTAGGGTGGCATATCAGAGAAGCCTTAAGAATTATGATGCGGCAAATTATATAAAAGAACCCTTTTAATTCAAATCACTTGGTTCATAGATAGATGAGCTCTGTATGTTGCTATGAGCTTTAAATGAACTGTTGCTGTACAATCTCCCAGTCAAAAGTGACCCTGAAAGACCGTGGTAAAAAGAAATCCTCCCAGTGAGTAGAGTTTTATTTAGATGGTTTCTTTGATCTTCCACTTCATGTGGAGACAGAAGTGGCCTAAAGTTAGGCTATGAATCCTAGGCAGTAAGAAATGGTTGGCTGGATGGTCTGGAATATGAAAAGAGCAAGATTTGAAGATTAGAGTCCAATGGTGTAAGGAAAGGCATGTGGATTGACTTAGGGGAATTACCACAAAATTGAGGATCTTTTTATCACATATTAATACCTACCAGATAAGCATCTACTTAGGAGCAGGTACCGAACAATCAAGTGAATGGATTGACTCATCCAGTAGATGTCATCACCCTTAGCTTCAACAGGATGCGAGCCATTGTCAACCCATATGACTGAATGAATATATTATGCTCATTATGGAGAAGCTTACATTACTAAAGATAAAAATGTTTACAACATTCCGGATGTGCCCTATCCAGCGCCATCACAAAGGCAGATGCAAACACCAAGAGCTGGTGTTAAGGGACTTCGGGAAGTCCTGCTCTCTGGTGAAAGCAGTGGAAAAGGAAGGTCCAGTCTGATTAGCTTATCGTTGTTATTATTTGTCAAAATGGCCCCGGACGAGATCTAATCCAAACTGTGGCTGCTATATAATAATTTGTGCAATAAATTCGGTTTATTTTCTCTATTCCAGGGGCACCGTTCTTGTGCAAAGCTTGCGCCTCTGCAAGCAAATGAAAACCCTCTTATCCAAACGATCGCCCATGAGATTTTTGGATGGGAAATAAACGAGATAATACACGATTCATCTCCAGTGGCGGCAGGCTTGGCTCCACGACTCCGCCCTAGAGGGGTTTATCCGGAGTTTTGCTGGGCGTCTTCTTCAGGTCTGAGCAACCAGCAGCTCCTGAGGGAAAAAAAATTCCAGCTTAGAAACTTGGCAGGTTGGAAACTCGCGGACCTGGAAGTAATGGCCCAGGGCTATCTGGTTGTCGGAGAGTGGATCTCCGAGGAGTCTAGGAAGAGAGACGGCGAAAATGATCAGAAAGAAAGAAACTAAAAAAAGAAAAGTAAACGTTTTGTCAGCAGGAGATGGTGATCGTAATCATTGAAAATGAGAAATGGTAAACACTGTTTCTCAGCCAGCAGAGTGGCGCAGCGGAAGCGTGCTGGGCCCATAACCCAGAGGTCGATGGATCGAAACCATCCTCTGCTAAGAGACTTTTTCCTTTCACATTTGGTTTTCTCCAGCTAAAGCTTTATCAAACTACACTAGGAGCACAATAATAAAGCCTTATCAAACTAGACTAGGAGCACAATAAACCAGGTCAATTTCCAAATTTATGTTCATTCACTGTCTGAGACGCTCCTGCAATTTGGGATGTTCTTTCCCACTTCCTTTTAAAATCACAACATTGTCCCACTGGGCAGTTCCAGAACTCTTCTACCTAGCTAAAGAGTGCATCAGATTGTAAAATTTCTTTAGTTGAGGTAGTCTTGTTTATTGTACAGTTTCATGGAGAAGGAGGTGACAAATTCCACATTTACTTCCCTTTTAGGGGGTTCAAATTTATTGTCTACTCATGATGTTTTGATTGCATACTACTAGTAAATGCAAACATAACTTGAACCAAAAGCATTAATTATAACACAGATTTGTGGTCTATCAAAGAGCAAAATTTCAGATTTCAGTATTTATTACCTGTATTTGGTGCAGACTAGTATAATAGGATGATCCAATAAAGACTTTAAATGTAAACATACTTTATACTGGCATAAGCTTCTGTGGAAATACAAATTCAAAGAGAAAAAGGATCAGTACAAAATTTCCAACTGGCATAGAAGTGGATACCTTTCTGTTTTTTAAAGGGATGTTGGCAGGTATCAAATCACTATGTTTTTAGAATCCATTTGATACAATAAAGTGTAACACCACTCTTTTAAAAATACTTAAAAGTTTACAATATGGCAGTCATAGTCTTTGCACATATGGATGAAAAATGTTAGGTGTCTGTTATAAAAGTATATGAAACTGTTCCAAATTGGTAAAAATTTCTTTAGAGGGTAAAATCTTCCCAAAACTAATGAAGTTAAGGGCACAAAGGAGGGCCATACTCCCCAGGATGTTCCCCTCCTTACGAATGATTCACTTTTTTCTTACTTCAATAAATATTAGCAAAGCATAATAATTCTAACTATTGGTCCCCTGATTGCTTTCTACTTCTCCTACTTTATTACTTCTGTTGTTTTTCTTTGTCACCAAAAGGTGATCAGTGAACATATTAAGTATTAATAAATATCTGCTGAAGACAATCAGTTGGTTCCGTCTCTTGAGTCTCATCTTTTATAAACTGTTTTTAAATAATAGGGATTGTGGTATTGATGGTATTTACATTCCTTCTATATAGGCCAGCATGGCTTCTTAGATATATTGTAATCAGTACAAATAACAGATCACCAGTGAATACCAAGTAACTCTCAGAATACATGAGTGCACTTCTGTTCAATGAATTGGCTCTGTGGAGTTCAAACCATTTCCTCAGCTTTCCTGAGTCCAAAAATGTATTTACAATACTGACAAATCAAAAACTCTAAAAATCTCTGAAATAAAAGGGTTTATTGAGCCTTACAGATGCTGGACAGAAAAAGGACTGAGTCCTGGAACAGGAAGTTTCTGCTTCACCAGCAGCCAGACCAGTTAACAAAACAATAAGTTGTACACCAGACTCAAGAATCAGGGTACGTTTATGAGGGGTCTCAAGGAAAGAAAGTTCTTTAAATTTACATTGGCTAGAGATAAAGAAGGTGGGCTAACTCAAAGTAGGGAAAATCCAAGGATAGGTGGTTAGTTCATAGAGAAGGATCATGGATTAGTTGTTGATGGTGGTCAGACCCTGATGCAAGGGGGGGATGCAGTGGTTCTGGGGTCCTTCTAGATGATTGCTGAAATGACTTCATCCAGGAACATAGAGTGTCTGGTTACCTACAGCCCAAGGCTATTGACTAAATTACCTTCCCATTTCTCTTCCCTCATTCTCTGGCCCTTATGTCACAACCTTTCAGAATTTTTCCTTATCAATATCGGCCAACAACAGTGATATTTGCTAAAACCCTTTCATGGATACGAATAAGAGATGTTTCCTGGGGCGTATGTGGATTGGTTAATAGAACAGGACTTGGAGAGTCTAATGTCCAAAGCCTCCTTCAGGTGTGATAGAATTTTCTCCCTTGGTGCACAAAGTTTCTTTCTTTGTTTTTGAAGGACATACTTATGGAACTGTATCCAAGGTACCTCAGATACACCTGGATATGATTTACATGTTAAATTCTGAGATGTTTGGGGCCTTTTGGAAGATGGTGTGTTTTGCATGTGGGAGAGACATGGATCATTGGTGACCAGAGGGCAGACTCTGGTAGGCATCCTCTAAGATGTTCCCCAATGATCTCTACCTCTTGATATTCGTGCCCTTGTGTAGTTCGCTGCCTCATTGTATCAGGTTTGGTCTTTTATGACCAACATAAGTGATGGATCTAGCTATATGGGAGGCCAGTTGTTATGTCATGAGCAGCCCCGGGAAGATGTCCTTGTGGGGAGAAAGTGAGGCTTCCTGCCAATACCCACTAGAGAGTTCGGAAAGGGATCATCCAGCCACAGTCAAACCTGAAGATGACTGGAGCCTTAGCTGGCATCTTGATTGCAACCTCATTGGAGACCCTGAGCTGGAGCTACTTAAATAAGACACTCCTAAATTTCTGACCTACAGACACCATGAGATAACAGATGTTTGTTGTTTTAAACCACTAAATTTGGAGTTGGTATAGTAATAGGCAATACAAACTTCAAAGTATATGACTTTAAGTCTCCCTGAAATGCACAACTTGGATGTCTATCTACTAGAGGTCCACTTTGTGGCTTTAACTTCTCAAAGGCAGAGGTGTTTTCCATTTCTTTTACTTCACAGTTTTCTAATTAACAAGACAATTTTTCCTGCAGTTCACTAGGAGTGAGGGTTGGGTTTTCTTTCTAGGTCATTATTAATCTGAGTGTATGTCTCTGGGAATATGTGCTAATATAGGGTGATTCTCCATTTTGAGCAGTGACTTCACTTTGCCTCAATTTAGAAGTTGTCAATTTGCCTTCATAGGTACATGTTCTGAAAGCAAAAGTAATTGGGTGCTATGGTGCTCTGTTTCTCTGTTCTCATTTCCTTTGAGATTTTTTATATGCCCCTTATATGTCTTAATGTTTTATTATTTTCACTTTCTAAAATGAATTTTTAAAGAATTGATTTGTAGCATTCAAAAGAATACAAATCATATGGATGTAGGTAAATGAATTTTCACACAAGTAACCTCTATCTAGATTAAGAAAAAAAAATATTTCTCAGCACCTCAGAGACAACATTTATGTTACCTTCCAGTCACTTTCCCCTTCCTCCTGATACTGGGTTCATGTTTGGGGAGTCAAAGAATGAGTTGTCTAATTTCTATTGGTTCCTGCTGGTATGCTGTTCATTGTTTCAACTAATCTCATCGAAAGTTGTCTTTATTTCTAAATTTGGCATGCTCATGCGACTCTAACTGCTAGCAAAAAAACCAAAGACGTTCTACCGCAGCTGTTTTTCCCTTTCCCGAGGCCCTTATCCTGCTCTAACTAGACAGAGGCTGGCCCCCCACCCCTTCATCCCCCGCTTCCCTGTCTCACTCCTCTAAGAAAACTGACTTTTAACAGTTAATTTTTTCTGGCCTTAAAATTTGTCAGTGGGGTCATTATTGTCTTTGCTCTTTGGTGTCTTGCTTTTTTAATTCAATTA
Source organism: Smutsia gigantea (assembly GCA_032199065.1). Taxonomy (NCBI): domain Eukaryota; kingdom Metazoa; phylum Chordata; class Mammalia; order Pholidota; family Manidae; genus Smutsia; species Smutsia gigantea. The sequence goes on from JAVSCE010000688.1 coordinate 39,415, forward strand.
TGCCTGTAAATTAATCTATGATATTAAATATAGCAGTAGTTTCTTCATCTTCATGACAGTATTCATTGTATATATATTGCACAATTTTCTCTATTCCACTGTTGATAGACATTTATGTTGTTCCCAGTTTGGGACTATCACAAGTAAATTGCAAAAAAGGAACATATTTGTTTATGTTATGGTGCACATAGGTATACATTTTCGCTGGGTCTATATGTAGAAGTGGAATTGTTGAAACAATGGGTATACAACAGTCCAACATTGTAAGATAGTGCCAAAGAAAAAAGGGACTTTCAAAGTGGTTGTAAGGATTTATACTCTTTTTAATTTTGCCATTCTGCTAGGTGTATAGTGGTAACTCAGCACATTTTAAGTTGCATTTCCTTGATTAATACTGAAGTTGAGCATATTTTAATATGTTTATTGGTCATTTGGATACTTTTATTTTGGTAAAAAACCTTTTCAAATATTTGTGTATTTTCTATTGGGTTATGTTTTTATAATTTCTTTGGTATGTGTTATTTATATATTATGGGTAATGTCTTTTGACAAACAGAATTTCTTAATTTTAATTTAACGCAAAATATCAATATTTTCCTTCATGGGTAGTCTACTCAGTATTCTGTTTAAGAAATCTTTGCCTATCCCATGATCATGAAGCTATGCTCTTACGGTAGCTTCTAGAATCTTTGCTTCACCTTTTATGTTAAAGTCTAACATCAATATGGTACTGACATTTGCTTATGTGATACAGAGGACAGGATTTAGTTTTTCCTCATTAGATAGCCAACTGATACAATATTGTTTATTGAAAAAACCATCCATCCCCACACTGCTCACACTGCTATTGGGTGCATCTTTTTTGTAAATTGTGTCTAAAATGTTTGGTTCTGTTTATGGACACTATTTGGTTACATTAATCTATTTTTGGCACACTGTCTAGGTTATCGCAGCATTATAAGAAGACGAGATCTGTCTATGTACATCCTCATTTTGTTCTTTTCTACATAGTATTTGCTACTCTTGGAATTTCATATTTCCATATAATATTTAAAATGAACTTGCTGATTTTCACAATACTGTCTTTTGTGATTGCATTGACTTTATAATTCATTTTAAGAACTGTAATGTTTATAATGCTGATTATTCCATTCAATAAATACAGTATATCATTACATTAATTTAGGTTTTCTTTACAGTCTCGGCAATATTTTACTTTCTGAAGAGAATACCTGTACAGTTTTGTAAGACTTATTTCTAAATCAAAAATATTTTTTGAACTACTGTAAATGTTGTAATTTTTAAAATATTTTATTGAAATACATAAAACTCTATATGTGTAAACCTTGATAAATGTCACAAACTGAACATACTCATGTTGAGGTAGAGCAGGAACATAGGATAAGGGTCATGCCATTGTAAAATCGACTTAGCCTGTGAAAAAGGCCCAGCTTATTCTTTAACTTAATCTGTACACTGTTCTTCCTCTTCTTCCAGCCCCCTAATCAATTACATAGCTTTGTAACCAGGACAGGAGATAGGCCTCTGAAGTGTAAATGAACCTATGTGGATAAACAATGCAGAGATCCAGATTAACACAGTCACCTAAATAACCTTATTCTTAAGACAAAACTTCAAAGGAATCATGAATCAGCTGTATACATCATGTCTTATGCTGACCCTGGTCCAAAAGGCCCTATAAAACCCCAAACTCTAAACCTTTAAGGGTACCTCTTCTCTGAGGTTGCCTGCACTCCCCTTTCTTCAGGTGTGTACTTTTTGCCTTAAATAAAGACTTCTCAGTGCTCAACTTATTGCTTCTTGTCTCTGAACTCTTCCAGTGTTAAGGGTTTTTGTTACTTTGCTATTTCACCTATTTTCTAGACTTAAGCACAAGTCTTCACTCTCTGTTCTACTCCAGACAAGTAGGAAAGGGTTACGGAGATCTCTGATTCAGGTTTGCAAGTTCCCATCACCTGGGTGACCTGGAAAGGACTGCAGCTTACGATCATGCTTTTTAGTAGCCTGCCTAGAAATTGGCTTTCTTTGTCTTTGGGAAGTTCTCAGAACACAATCTCACTCCATCCAGTGCTCTGTGGCTATCCCAAATCCTGGGGTGGTAGGGTCTTAGTCCCCATGTGCAGTGCAGATTGAAGCAGACAGTGGATGCCAGGTGACCCTGACTTCAAGAGTTGGCAAGGGATTTGCCCTATGCCAAGCAGTTTATTGAACTTTCCCTTCCTTCTCCACTCTTCCTTGCTCTCTACAGCCTGTACGGCTGCTGCCATTTACTATTATTCTTGCCTTAATGAATTCCTTCCTTACTTACACTCACCTGACTTGTTCATGAATTTTTTCTTAATCAGAGTCAAGAACCCTCTCCTGGGTTGAGGTCTCACCAAGTGTTCAGGGAGATCTTCCCGAGTGAATTGCCCAACAAGAATGTAACAGTCCCCACTGCTGATGGACTATAACTTATTACAGGTTGCAATCTCAGTACAGACTGCCTAGGAGAAGAAAGTGGGAAGAATACATCCAGCCACTGTATCCAATTTCGCTCCAGAAGCCATTAACAGAGCCACACAGAGAGGTTGTACACATGCAGATATCAAATATCACATAGCAGCTCATGTCTCAGTATGGACAGAGAAACCCTAAGACAGGAATAAGATGTAAAGCAGAGGCAAGAGGTGACGTTCTGCTGGTTTCTGTCCAGAAGTTTGTTGTCATGGCTATTGGGGTAAAACAAGTGGCCAAAGTAAGATAATTAAAGAATCTAGGTGGCATATAAGATGTGTCTGATACTTGTTTCATAAAATGATTTTTAAAATGCTGCTTTTTTCCATTCTTTGAGAACTTGTGTAAGACTAGTGTTATTTATATATAAATATTTGGAAGAATTCATGTTTGAATTCTGGCTAATGAATAGCTTCCCTATTTTCAATGCTTTGAAATTTGTTGAGATCTGCATAATCATTTGTCAATGTTCCTAGATCTTCTTGTGCATCTGGAGAAAAAAAGGAATTAGAAGTTGTGAAGTGGCAACAATAAGAAAAAAACTTTGTCACTGTTGTGTAAATTCCTGACAATTAGCATTTCTCATTGTAAGTGCCTTGACATTAATCTTTTAATTGCCAAGGTGTCCACTTCAAAGACATCTTTTTCAAATAAACACATTGCTAGCTACACAAATAGGTAAAGAGCCAGGTTGTCCCACTCATAAAGTTCCCATTTTGAAGAGCTCTGATGGACTTAGTTAACTTACCATTTAACTACTTTTTTCCCCCACTTGTGCTTTAATTCCTGCTCTTTTGTTTTAAATTCACCAATAGTGAGCCTAAAAAACCCTACATACCTCACTCTTAAACTCAATAAAAGCAGAACCCTAGGTTCCCACTCTTTCTTTCTCTCTCTCCAGTGACCTCACTGTGTAGCTGTTGGCATGCTGTGTATCCTCCAGGACCTGTAAATAATAAAACTTGTCTTTTAAAGTTATTTGATAGCTGTTGCTGAGGTACTTCTTGCAATCATAATAAGAACCACAAGGGCTAGACCAGCCACAACATTGGCTTGTGTAGGGGAAATGTCTGTGGGAGCCTGAGGGTAAAGTAGGGTTCCTATGGCCAGGATCCTCACCGAACTTAAACCACCTGATGATGTAACTGGCCTGTTGCTATGTTACTGCTTCCACACCTTTAGGCAATAAGCCATTATTGTGTTAATATAAAGAGTTCCACCCAGTGCTCTGCAAGAGATAGGGTGGCAGGGCTGCAAGGCTGTAGGAGAGCGGAGCGGAGGGCTGGAGTGGTGGCAGTGCCAAGGACAGAGGCCCAGAGGATGGCTGTGTGAGACGACTGTACAGAGAGGCCCAGAGGCAGAGACTGGCTTGCTGCATCCGAAGGAGCAGTGAGAACACAGACTCGCTCTGAGGGAACAGGATTTTAGTGACTGACCTGCCACCTGAAAATAAAGTTGGGTATAACCTTTTCACCCCAAGAACCCTTTGCTGTAAATTTCTTTGGTCACAGTGAATCTATAGCGAACTTGCCTGGAGCTGAAACTCATTTGCAAGACAGAGCCACAAATACTATAGGCCTAGGTGAGTGCCCACAGTATTTCTAGCTATGATAGCATCACTGTTAACAGGCTGAGAGTGATACAAAACAGTCACTCTAGGCCTCTTATAAGCACATCTAATTAAATATATTTATTTCATAGTTTAAAAACTTTTCCACAAAGAAAATTTTAGACCTACATGGCTTCAACAATAAATTCTATCCAATATTTAAGGAAAGAAAAAAAAACAATTCTAAAGGCAACTTGGGAAAAGATGGTGCAGTAGGAACACAAGGTGGAAACCTCCTCCCACATACACAACAAGGAAGCAACTACAGCAAATACAAGTAACCCTGAAAATGACGTGAAACCTGTAGAACAGACTATCTATACCTGGTAAAGAAGAAAAGGCCACATGGAGAAGGGTGAAGTGGCAGAGACAGATCCATGGGTGCCCTTCCCCCATCCTACAAGAGGGATGGAGAGGAGTGGAGCAGGGAGGGGGTAAACACTCAGGAATCCCGCATACCTGGCCCTGGAGATCTGCTCTGGGAACATGAGTCTACATTGCATTGAGCTTTGATGATTAGCAGGGCTGGACACCAGAGAGAATTGGAGCACTCAGTGGGGCCAAGATGCCTTTTACTTGAGGATGCTCCCTTGGTCTCAGTGAGACCCAACATAAAGGTGGAAGTTTGAAAACCTTAGCAGCAGTGGAATTGTGTCAAAGGGGCAGGACTTGGAGGGAGCTCTCTCTGGAGGAGAAAGGGCAGGTGAATGATGCTTTTCCAGCCTGCCCTCAGTCCAACTGGTTGTTTTCTCATGGGAGACAGCCCTAACTGTACCATTTCCCTCACTGGTGGCTCAGCCACCTGGTCCTTCCTTGTACACCTGCCCACTCAGCCCAACAGCAGTCGGGTTTTGTTGCATGGCAGGCAGAGGGAGCCTCTGCTTCCTGGAAGACAGAGGGAGGCTTTCCCAGCTTTCCTGGCTCTCTCAGCCCAACTGGTGAGGCACCTGCAGGAACCAAGTCCAAACACTCCTTGCCCCTCACTGGTGGCTCAGCTCCTTCCCTGTGAACCAGCCTAGCTGACCCAGAAGCACTGCCATTGCTGCCTGGCAGGCAGAGGGCAGCCCTGCCCCAAAATATCTTAGCAGAAGTGCTACTGCAAGTCTTACAAAGAGCACAGAGGGAGCTGTCAGCTTCAGCTGACAAAGATCAACTATTGGTGGCAGACAGACAGAAAGGCAACCACACCCAAACCCCACCAACAGCAACTGCAGCTCCACTGCAAAGGAGAACCAGGAACTGGTGAGCAAAGAGTCTTGAGCTTCTGGGCACCACAGGACACCCACTTCATAAAGCCATTATTTTCTAAACCAGGAGACATAGCTGATCTATCTAATACAAAGGTATTAGAAAATGAGGAGAAAATTAGAAAACCCAGACAAAATGAGAAGGCAGAGGAATACATTCCAAACAAAATAACAGGATGAGACATGAGAAAGATGGCTAAATGAAATTGAAATTACCAACTTCTTGATAAAGATTTCAAAGTAACAGACATAACGATGCTCACTGATCTGCAGGACAGAATTGATGATCTCAGTGAGAACTTCAATGAAGAAATAGAAGAGTAGAAAAACAGCCATTCAGATACAGTAAGTGAAATGAAAAATACAATGGAGGGAATGAATAATAGATTGCTTCAAGTAGAGGAGATAATTAATGAGATGGAAATTAAAGAACAGGAAAACAACAAAGCTGAGGAACAGACAAAAGCATTTCTGAAAATGAGAGGATGCTAAGAGTACTGTGTGACAAATCCAAATTAAACAATATTAGCATAATAGGGGTACCAGAAGGAGAAGAGACAAAGGAGTAGAAAGTCTCTGAAGAAATAATTGCTGAAAACTTCCCCAATCTGGGGAAGAAAATAGACACCAAGGTCCTGAAGTTCAGAGAGCCCCTAACAAAATGAATCCCAGGAAGACAATACCAAGACATATAGCAATTAAAATGGCAATGATTGATAAATAATTTTAAAAGCAGCAAGAGAGAGGTGACAGTTACCTATTAGGGATACCCCATAAGGCTATCAGCAGATTTTTCAGCAGAAACTTTACAGACCAGAAGGGAGTGGCATGAAATATTTAATGTATTCAAATGGAAGAACCTATAACCAAGAATCCTCTATCCAGAGAGGTTATAATTCAGAATTGAAGGAGAAATTAAAAGTTTCCCAGATAAATGAAAGTTAAAAGAATTCACCACCACTAAACTGGCCTTACAGGATATGTTAAAGTGACCTGTGTAGATAGAAATATTCTTAAACATAAATATTTTTCATCAATGAAAATAAACCCACAGTAAAAGTAGTAGGCTGGTTATTTACTAAGCAAGTGTAAAGTTAAAAAAAACAGAAGTAGTAAAATCAACTGTACACAAAATCAATCAAGGGATACACAAAAAATACATATTATGACATCTAATGCATAAAGTGTGGAGGAGAAGAAAGAATAAAAAAGTAATACTTTTAGACTGTGTTTGAAATAGAGTGACCAAATATAGAGTGTTAAATATTTGGGAAACTGTCTATGAACCTCATGGTAACCATAAACCTAAAGTCTATAACAGATACATAAAAATTTTAAAAATCCAATCACCACACTAAAGAAAACCACCAAATTACAAGATAAGAGTATAAAAGAGGAAGAATGGAACAGAGAAGAACTACAAAAACAAACAGAAAATAAAATGGTAGTAAGTACATACCTATCAATAGCTATCTTAAATGTAAATGGACTGAATGCACCAATCAAAAGACATAGGGTGGTGGAATCTATAAAGAAACAAGATCCATCTATATGCTGACTACAGGAGACTAATTAAAGACCTAAATACATAGATTGAAAGTGAAGGGATGGAAAAAGATATTTCATGCAAAAAAAAAAATGGAGAGAAAAAGCAGAAATAGCAGTACTTGTATCAGACAAAATAAATTACAAAACAAAGAAAATAACAAGAGACAAAGAACATTACATAATGATAAAGGGATCAGACCAACAAGAGGATATAACCATTATAAATAAATGTGCATCCAACACAGGAGCACCTAAATATGTAAAAAAAAATATTAATGGAACAAAAGGGAGAAATAAACTGCAACTTGATCATATTAGGGGACTTCAACACACCACTTATATCAAAGGACAGATCAACCAAAAAAGAAAGAAATAACGAAACAGAGGTACTGAACAATATATTAGATCAGAGAGACTAAACAGATACATACAGAACATTCTATCCAAAAGCAACAGGATACACATTTTTCTCAAGTGCACATGGACTGTTCTCCAGAATAGATCACATATTAGGACACAAAAAGAGCCTCAATATATTCAAAAGGATTGAAATTGTATTAAGTATATTTTCAAATCACAGCGGTATGAAACTGGAAATAAATTACATGAAGAAAACAAAAAACACCACAAACACATGGAGGCTAAAAAACACGCTTCTAATAATCAATGGGTCAATAAAAAAATCAGAGAAGAAATCAAGCAATACATGGCAACAAGTGAAAACAAAGATACAACAGTTCCAAATATGTGGGATGCCACCAAATTGGTTCTAAGAAGGAACTACATTGAAATACAGGCCTACCTCAAAAAACAAGAGCAATCCCATATGAACAGTCTAGTCTCCCACCTAAAGAAACTACAAAAAGAAGAATGAAATGTGGGAAATCATATCAATCACTTACAAGTTAATCGCTTCTCACCTCATATTAATCACTTACAAGTTCATTGCTTCTTACCTGCACTAGTTCCCATACCTATGACTCTTGATGCATAAAGGAAAATGGTATATTACAGTTATGCCAGGAAAACAGTATATTATGGTTATGCTTGTTTTCATGACGTGACTGTACTTACATTGCTTCCTGTAAGTGGAAGTAGATCATCAATCACTATGTAATGTGGTCTTTCCTGGACCTGTGTTAATTATTATGTAGTATGATTTTCCCTGGACCTCTATTGTGTTTACTGATCAATAAATGTGAGAGGTGCTCTCTCAGCATCACTTTTGAGCTGTTACACCTTGAGTCCCCTGGCTGGTCCTTTCAGGTCTTCGAAATCTCATTGTGTTGCCTCGCTTCCCTGCGGGTTGGTGGCAGGGAGGAGCTGACAAGTGGCGCTGGAACAGGGACCCTTGAAAGTCAAAGCAGGGAAGCTCTGAAGATCGTCGACCCGGTAAGGCTCCCAGGAAAGGATACGTAGGGACAGGGTCGAGACGTCAGGGACACTATAATGGGCCAAAACGAAACTAAAGCTACCAAACCGGAGGATTATTTAAAGTTACTCAGTGGTCTCCTAAAAACATCAGGAGTGAAAACGTCCAAAAGGGACTTTGCTCAACTCTGTAAATATATTAAAAGACATTGTGATTGGTTGCCTCTACAGGGAACTCTTAAACAAGCTGATTGGGACAATGTTTTAAGAGATTTTAAGAGGCTCACAGACAAGGCAACATCATCCCTGTGCCTGTCTGGTCTTTGTGTAATTTGATCCCTGTTGCTCTGCAGCCTTTGCAAACGGCCCCACTCTCCGGTACTAACTCGGATATGCAGGAGGGAGAGATAGACGTGCAAGACGGTGTGGTGGAGTCAAGTAAACGGTCCTCCTCCCCACATCCGTCTGAATCCTCTTCGTCCTCCTCGTCCCCCTCTTCGGACACTGAGGATGAGAGCCCCGCTCAGCCTTCTCGTCGTGGAAAGGCTTCTGTTTCTGCTCCTACTGCATCTGCCTTCGCAGCAGGAATACGTAAAACCCAAAGGGAAGGTGATCTAGATGCCTATTTAACGCCTTTAGTGGCACCTGTCACTAACTCCTTTTAGACCTAATGAAGATCCTGAATTCCCACAAGGGGGAGTTAGAGCGCTTTACGCGCCCATTCCTTATAAGACATTAAAAGATTTTAAGCAAGCCTTTTCTTCTTGTGATACTACTTCTCCCTTTGTTGCGGGTCTCTTAAAGGGACTGGCAGGGCAAGAAAGGATGATTCCTCGTGATTGGGATTTGTTGGCTCATACACGTTTAGATTCTTCTGAATTTTTACAATTTACAACATGGTGGTGTGACGCAGCAAAAGCACCAGCTTTGAGAAATTAGCAAGCCAATCCTCCGATTCTTATCACTGCTGAACAACTAACAGAACAAGGAGATTGGTTACAATTACAGAGACAGGCTGGTTATAATGACGCAGCTGTAACACAGGTTCGTCTGTGTTGTCTGAAAGCCTGGGAGAAAATACAGGCAGCTGGGAAGCCTGCCTTGCTCTTTAGTAAACTTAGGCAAGGACTTAATGAACCATATGTTGACTTTGCTGCGAGATTACAAGATAACTTGAGAAAAACTGTAACACATCCAGACTTAAGGGACATGCTGCTGCGAATATTAACCTATGATAATGCAAATACAGAATGTCAGCGAGTCTTGTGGCCTCTGAAGGCTGCAGGGGCTACACTGGAAGACTATATTAAAGCTTATGCAGATATAGGCTCTCCCAAATATCAACCCAACTTGTTGGCAACTGCCAGGAGAGGTAAATTAAAGGAAGTAGAAAAAAGTTGAAATGTTTTGGCTGAGGCAAACAAGGACATATGAAAAATACTGCCGATCACAACAGAGGACAAAAAAACCAAATTTCAAAAATAAACTGCTGTCTGTTTGCCCAAAATGTAAAAAAGGGAAACATTGGTCTAATGAATGTCATTCAAAATTTGATAAAGATGGAATTCCCATTAATGAGTCTCAGCCTTTAAACCCCCATCGGGCCTGCCTCTGAGGCCCTAGAAAATAATACAGAGGCATCTTCCCCAGTTAAAAGAACATGGCATGATTTACAAGCAGCCACTAAAGGAAGCGCCGCTGTAGATCTTGCCTCTTCTCAGTCTGTATATTTACACCCTTCACAAGGAGTTCAATTACTGAGTACAGGAATTTTTGGTTCCTTACCAGCTAATTCTGTAGGATTACTTTTAGGTCGCAGTAGTTGGACATTAAAAGGATTAATAGTAAGACCTGGAGTTATTGATCAAGATTATACGGGTGAAATTAAAATAATGGTGTCATCTGATAAAGCATTATATGTACCTCAAGGAGAAAGAGTGGCTCAGTTACTTTTAATTCCTTATCTCCCACCTTCAACAACACCTTATGAAAGGGGACAAGGTGGATTTGGGAGTACAGACAAACAAATATGGCTTAACACAAAAATTACATCTGACACACCTCAATGCAAAATCTGTATTCAAGGCAAGTCTTTTACAGGCTTGTTAGACACAGGAGCTGATGTGCCTGTAATTGCTCTTAAACACTGGCCAAAAAACTGGCCCAAACAAGAAAAACATATTCAGGTTTCAGGCATTGGTACTGCCACTCAAGTATGGCAGAGTTCAGCCACATTAAGTGGCTCAGGTCCCGAGAAAGAAGTAACTTTATTAAAACTTTTAATTATATACAGCAATTAATCTCTGAAGACTAGATTTAATGCAACAATGGCATGCCACACTATCTTTTGATGAACCTTCATCAGTTCAATCTTTTTCTTAAGGGCCATTGATACACGGCTGCCAGCTCCTATACCATTCCAGGGGACCACTCAAACACCTGTTTGGGTGGATCAATGGCCCCTTAACAAAGAAAAATTGGCAGCCTTACAGACACATTAGTTCAAGAACAACTTCATTTAGACAGATTAGAATATTCCACAAGCCTGTGGAATTCTCCTGTATTTATTATAAAAAAGAAGTCAGGAAGTACAACATCTTCATTTTACAGGTGAGGAGACATAAAACCAGGCTGGTTATTGTCCTCTGGTTTTTATGTACCTACCAATAGAGATAGGACAAAAATCCAGATTACCTAGTAAATGCATATACCACAGGACCGTCATCTGATATTTCAGTGATTCATGCCAAGGATGCCACCTACACTGTGGTGGCACTTCAGTAGGGGCTGGAAATTTTAATTCTTAGGTTACATAGATAGGGCTTTTAGCATGATTGGGCCTCTCAGGGTATTCACCTCTCAGAGGTTAGTCACTCTCTAAACCTTCATAGCACTCTGCAGCCATGCTGGTATCCCATGATCAATGGAGCTTAGTTTCTTGACCATTTAGGGACCACAGGAATGGAAAATGTGACTCAGGTGTATTTTCCCTGCTTTCCTGTGTAGTGTACTGTGTTTGAGTCCAGGATTTATCACCTGGTCTTGGGTCAAATTACCTAACTTCTCTGTACCTCAAGTTCTTCATTTGTATTGTGGAATAATAGTACCCCTCTCCTTGTTGTAAGGCATAAATGAGTCAATATTCATAAAATACTTAGAGTAAGCAGACCTGAAAGACCTCAAGAACTTCCATGTTAAGTTCCTTTCACAGTTTCCTGTTTTAAAAATTAATATAGAAACTTTCCTCAGTGGGGTTTCTATGTATCTGTCTTTATGTTTCACGTACACAAACACATAATGCATAATACACTTATACACGTAGTGAGTTTTTTTGAAATGCAAAAACAACTACAATTTGGGACACTTGTACTATACCGTATATACACATTAGTTCAATTATAGTCATATCAAATTCGCACAGTTTACCAATCATCAGGATATTAATAAGCATGAGAGTAAACTCTAAACTTCAGACTGGCCACTCCTTTGAATTCCGTCATAGTTCTTTTTCTGTTCAGGATATCCTGCTTGCTTTTATGTTTTAATGGTTCCAGTGAGACAGTTTACAAAGATCTTCAAACTTCAGATCTTCTTGGTTTCCCATTACCTTCAAAAACCTAAACAGTTCCTTAACAATCTCTCTTCTCCAGGATGGAATGTATTGTGTAATCATGTAATAATATTCCACTATGTACAAGTTTTCATTAGTTTCCACATCACCCTTACGTCTGTATGAGTGTTTTCAGGTCTTCAAGGGCTTCTGTTAGGGACAAGGACTTTTGCTTTACAGGCTTTGTAATTTATCTACTGAGAGATGCACGATTCACCTATTGTGTAACTGTTTAGTTCCATTTCACTAGAGAAGCATTTCTACACTTTTCAGACCCTCCATCCCATTTGATATCCTGAAATAAAATTTATAGATAATATTAAATACCTATAGATATAATTTCCAAAATATCAATATATTACCTTAACTGTAATATAAAGGAGAAAGAAAGGAAAGTAATTCATAATAGAATAATGTGAATTTCAGCATGTAAAGATTGGATGAAATAGATGTCTACAGCTATTTATAAAATTACTTTGAATACAACAGCCACAAATGTAGCCTGATATATGGATGTCGTATTTGTGAATCTTACTTTTCATGAAATGGTGAATAATTCCTAATCACAAGCAAAGAAAGAGAAGTATATTTCCTTGATTTCCCAATATATATCAAAGCTATGCAAAATACTTTGTCTCTGTATGTAAAGTAGTATTTCGTTCTAACGTCAGGTAAAACAGCTTTTTTGAAAGTCAGGCAGGATAAAGGACATTCTCTGTTTTCCAGTGGTGTAATCCAATCACCATGACAACCAAAAACCCTCACAAATTCCCAAAACTCTCCCTAGGAGGTAATATGGCTATGCCAAGGATTACTATAATAAAAGACAGTAGTAACAGTGAACTGCCAACAAAATAATGATGGAGTGGCTTATGGATCTAGGCTGCAAAAATGTAGGCCAACCAACCTAGCAGTAAGGTAAATTCTTATTAAGGAATGTTGGCTTCATAAAGTAGGCAACTGGATTTTCCTACAAGGATCTAAAGAAATTAGAATTTCTGACTCTCATTCAACTCAGTGGTAGGGATTTTGTATTCCCTGTCTCTAGTTGCATGGTCTGTTTTTGACAAAACTGGATACAGACATCATCATCGTCATACTGCTCTTGAGATTCTCCATGCTTGGCTTCTTGGTGGATCTCCTCCAAGGTTCACCTCTACATCTGAGAGATTCCCAGTCTATGAGAAAGGAAAGACTTGTGAAACTAGATCAACTCCTAACACAATGGGTCTCAAATTGTGCTGTGAGCAGAAACATTAAGAAAGCTGTTATACAGTTTGTTGTCTACTGTCATGCAAAAGGGCTCTGGAAGAGTTCACAAGAGAATAGGTTAAAGGAAAAGGTTTCATGAGGAAACTTAGAGTCCAGAGACAGGCAAAGGCACAAGTCCGATATCCTCCCATTTTCCCAACAGAAAGGTTGCTGGAGCCAAGATGCTGTGCTGGACACTCAGCATAGATCTGTGTTCCAGGAGAGGGCTTTGCATCTCTTTCTTATAAGGCAGGTGTAAGAACAACCTTGTTAGTGGGGGTAATAAATGAATGTTCTGGTGCCAGGCAATTAAAAAGCTGGCGTCCCAGCTTTTTAACAGGAATTGTCTGACAAAGCTAGCCTGGGAAACTTGAGGTCCTTGGAAAGTATTGGCCCTTCTGGCAGAAGAAAGAAACCATGTCCTATGGGAAGCTGAGTTAATGTTTTAGACCCTCCTGCTGTGAGAAGAATGTTGGGTAAGGAGGGTCTAGTCCCAGTTAGCATGATTTTCAGGCAACCTGGAGTGTGTTTTTAAGGGTCTTTTTGGACAATTCAACTTGTTAACTCATATGAACTTATGAAATACAAATGCCTGGTCCCCATCATACTTACTAGGTCTGAGGCAAAGACCGGGTATCTGGAGTAACAAGTTCTACATGATTCTGATATGAATGAGCACAACATAACCTTTCTTTCAGAACTTAACTTTAGGTCCTTTTAGATACTCATTTCTCTAGCCCCTCCTACTACAGCCTCTGTGAAAGTTCACACTATCTTTTCTACAGATCAAAGCATTAAGATTGAGCTCTGAATTGCCCTGTTTCTCCAGCACCAACAGCCTGTGTTAAACTATTACCAATCAGCAGGATTCCCAGCATGGAAATTGGATGTGATCACCCAGTCTGTGGGAGAACAATAGTTACTGGATCTTCAGGGAGCTGAAGAGGGGAGTGACAAAAATACCTCTTTCGGTGGTACCACACAACCACCACTGATATTTAGGAGACATGAGTTCTAGTCTAAGTTCTTAAAATTCTCTGTGTGACCTGAGTTACTCAGTCTGACAATAAGTGAGTTGGCTTAGATGAACTCTAAGTCAAGCTCAGTTTACGTGAGCTCTGTTAAACTTCTGATAGACTGTGATTGCAGACTTGTTTAGAAAAATAACTGAACTAGTTGGAAGAAGGGTTGGGAGAAAAATAGAGGTGGCAGTGTGGTAGTTAGCATTTCTGAAATTTTGTTATCTCTCATTGCCAAGAAAATGGTTGCACCCAAGCTTGATAGATTCATCCTTATATTTTGCTTTTTTAGGGGTTGTCTTTTCTGCACGAGTGTCTAGTCTTCTTTTCCTTTTCCTTTCTCTCATTTGCCATGATTAATCAGCTGTCATAACTGATAGTTCATTTTACTTTCTAATCACTCTTCTCTGTTTATCAGCTGGTGTATCTGCTCATTTCCATTTTATGGTTTAGCATATTACCCAAATCCTCTTTTCCATATTTCTTGATGTCTCTGTTCTCACCATGCCCACTGTAAAAACTCTGCCTGTTATCTCTTTTGGCCTTGTTCACTTCTCTTCCAGTGTCCCTTTTTATTTTCTCACCATATAAAGTTTCTAGTATACATGAATTGCAAATTAGTTGTATTTTTTTCTACTGGTTTTTTTCTTGCTCTCCACACTAGAAATAGGTGACATTTGCACTTTAAATGTCTTTCAGATAGGGAGATTTGAACTGAACCAAAGCATTAACACCAGTCAGGCTATTTCTGAAGAACTAAAGTTTTCAGGGTCAGCAATGGAAACTCTCAGAGGGAATACTACCCAAGGTCCTACAAATGAAGAAGCCCATAAAACTGAGGACCAATTATCAAGGCAGGCAAAATGTCCTGTACAAAAGAAATCTTTTGAGAAAACAGCAATCGGAAAAGTGTCAATGACCCTCAAGGAAATTTTCACTAGAAAAAGAGGTCCTGAATCTAGTGAATTTAGTCTAAGCTCAAAACTTAATGCACAGCAGAAAATTTCACAGGGTGCTAGATGTCCCACATCTAGGAAAAACTCCAAACACAATTCAGACTTAATTAAACACCCAAAACTCTTCCCGCAGAAGAAACCTTGTAAATGCAATGAATGTGGGGAAGCCTTTAGTTACCAATCAGATCTTATTGTCCACAGTAGACTTCATGGTGGAGAAAAACCTTTGGAATGCAATGAATATGGGAAAACTTTTAGTTGAAGTACACACCTTATTGAACATCAAAGAACTCATACTGGAGAGGAACCTTATGAATGCAGTGAATGTGGAAAAGCTTTTAGCCAGAATACTCACCTTAGTCTACATCAGAGGATCCATACTGGAGAAAAACCATATGAATATAGTGAATGTGGCAAAGCCTTTAGTCGAAGTACCAACCTTAGTCAACATCAGTGAACTCATACTCAAGAAAAACTTTACAAATGTAATGAATGTGGGAAAGCCTTCAGTGACCGGTCAACCATAATTTAGCATCAACAAATACACACTGGAGAGAGTCCCTATGAATGCAGTGAATGTAGGAAAGCTTTCGGTTGGATCTCATCTCTTACTGAACATCAGAGAACACACACTACAGAGAGCCCCTATGAGTGTACTGACTGTGGAAAAGTGTTCAGTCGAAGCTCATCCCTTATTGAGCATCACAGAATCCACACTGGAGAAAAGCCCCATGAATGTAGAGACTGTGGAAAGGGCTTCAGTCGGAGCTCATCCCTTATAATTCACCAGAGAATTCATACTGGAGAGAAGCCTTACAAATGTAACAATTGTGGGATAGCCTTTAGTCAGAGTTCAACTCTCATCAGACATCAGCAACTTCATACTGAGTAACATCTGAACTTTCTTAAATATTAGCACAAGAGCATGTAACATAATCTCCTACAGCTGAAAAGAAAAATACATACTTGTTTGAATATTCCTTCTCAACTAGCTAGCTATAAACTAGTTTCAAGGTAGCCCTCCTTCCTTTCTGCAAACTAGATGCTCAAATGAGTGATCAATACAATAAGGGGATGACTTAAAAAAAAACCTAACATATTTAATCTAATAGTCTGGTTGGCTTCAGCCTTAAGCATATACAGCAACCTGATACCCTGAATTTCCTCACCATGTCTATTCCATGGGGGTCTCTGAACAACCAGTGAGCTTAACACTCTGTTTTCCAACCACATCACCTCCTTCACTTACAGAGGAATCCTTTGTGTGTGTGTGCATGTATTTTCATGCTTCTTGGCTCTGGTAGCAGAAGACAAGGAACTGACTTCAGAACAGTACAAAAAACTTTCTACCAATTTGGGGATAATAGTGTTAAGGCAAATTAAGTCCTTCAACTTATAAGGACAGATTTTTCTCTTCCTTTCTCTCTTTCCTTTTTTGTTAAAGCATATTTTTCTCAAAGTATAACCCATAGTTTTACTAATGTGCCTAACTAATTGTAGTGCTATTCTATCCCATCCTTACCAGTAATGTTCTAAAGCCCTTACATTTTGTTCCTCCATTATCATAAAAAAAAAGTTGCTCCCCTATTTTTTTTTATTTTAATTTTGTTTAGAGATTTCATGAAACATACCCTCTGGCTCTAACTCTCAGCAATCCTATAAAGCTGATCTCTCACGGACAAACTCAGTGCCTAGTTCTCAGTCTTTTTCCTACTTGTCACTGGCACTCTTGACCACTCTCACGCCTTAAAATTTGAGCTTTTGGGGTTCATGATTCTGTGCTGATCCACACTTTTCCTACCTTCCAGCAGTCTTCTGATTAACAATGATCAGCTCTGTGACTTTGGGCAAGAGTTAGACCAGAATGATCTTATTTTATCAGGTAATATAATATTTGAGGTTATTCAATTAGACTGCAAGCTTCTTGAAGACAGAAATCTTGTTTTAGATCCATACAAAACATCCAAAGTGCTGAGTAGTTACTAAATGCCCTGTAATTACTGCTTACTGATTCCTTTTTATCCCAGGTAATCAGTCTGCTAAACTTTACTAGAAACGCTTAATAGTTCATTTCTTTCTATTTCTACTGTTGCTGCCAAGTGTCTGGTAGTTTGTGCCTAGGTTTACTAGAGTAAACACATCGTTGCTGCCCTTGTTTCCTTGTCTTTACCTAGCTGCCTGACTAAATTACCACTTTGTTCAAAGAGACCACAGTTCCCCATTGTCTCCAGGAAGAAGTTCAAACTGTTTAACTTCAAGGGCTTCCATAGTTGGATCTACTTAATTATTTTGTATTACTCCCCAGTACATGTGGGCAGGCCTATCCTTTATCTCTACTACACCCTCTTCTCATGCTTGGTTTCTTTTCAAACTACTACACACTCTTACATGTCCTATTTTCTTCTTTGTGTCTCCAGAAACCCCATTCACACTTTATAAAAGGCCCTACTCAAATCCTGCCTCTGATACTTTCAGTCCCCCACCTACTTAGAAGTCATTGCTGTGATGGTTTGCATTATTCTGCAATACACACTTCTTCTGTTCTCTGGTTCTTTCAGCGGCTTTTTCTCCACAAGCCTTTTTGAAGTTAGAAATTGTTTTAATCTCTTTGTAGCCTATCCAATACAAAGTACAATGCAAGTCTGAAATCTAGTTTTAATCTAAACCAGGAGGGTTTAATTTTAATGGTGCAGTCTCCTTATTCTCTTGAGTGGTGAGATAACCTCATAAATATTTTGGTCCTTTTTGTCCTACCTTGAATTATGTACATTAACTGAGGACTGACTTTCCTTTAGAGCTCCTGGGATGCTGACCTCTTGGTTTTCCACTTCATGAAACTGTTATAAAGATTAAGTCAGTTTATTAATGTATAGTGATGAAAACAGTGTCTGACATAAGTGCTTAATAAATTGTTATGTTCTACGGCTTCACATCTCTCTGTAACCTTTCTTTTCATCCCCTGCAAGGTAGTAATTCTGTTGTCAGAAATGGAAAACTAGGATCACAAATCAATTAGAGGTATTTCTTCTAACTGCCACAATAGACAATAACTATATATAGTGAATCAAAAATGACTCAAGATAGCTGACAAGATATGATAAAATAGAAAACTGAAAACATATACAAATCATTAGAGAAAGGAGAAGGTGCCAAGAAGACTGAGATCAGGACAAAATTCAGATAGAGATGCAAACTGAGCATTCTGGCAACCAAAGTGAGAAGGTCATTTGTTTATACTGTAATTGTAAGGGAAAGAAAAAAAGTTCCATCAAGGAAAGCAAAGATTTCCTAATAGATTTAAGATGAATTTCTCTATTGGCCTTCATGTAATTATATGATGCATTTGACTGCAAAAAATAAAAAATAATGTACCCTCCATAACACCTAGCATGTAGTAGATTCTCCAGTAAATAAATATTTAGTTCATAATAGAAGGCTCAGAAAGCAGGGGTGAAGATTGTTCTTGGGGTGAAATGGGGTTAGAAGGAGGAGAGGGCAGAGTATATTAGATAATCAAGTAATCATTGGGTGCCAGAAGAAAATCTCTTTTCATACATCTGAGTCATTTAATATACCATACCATGGGATGAAGAAATTGAAGTTTTCAAATGTTAAATAACTTCCCAAGGACCAGGATTTGATCCCAGTTCTGCTGAACAGTACTGGACCTCTAAAACTGGGCCCTAGAAAGATCTGGAAGAGAAAGATGTAAGAAAAAGTACAGAGGTGGGGAAATGTCCTCATCTAGTTTTTTCTAAGTTGATGAAATGGACTGTCTATGGCAGGGAGTTCAGTGAAGTAAAAAAATGAGAAAGTTGATTTGGAATTAGAAAACTAGATGGCAGCCTTGAGAGCTAGACAGTGTTTGAATTTACTCTTTTAGGCAATGAGGGAATTCCAGGAGATTTTTGATCATGGTAATTAAGTTCAGTTTCAGTGGGGATGATTAATGTGGTAGAAGAGACAGGATGGTATGGAAATGAAAGAGAGTAGGCAGAAACTAGATACAAAGCTGAAGTCTTAGAATAGTGACACTGGGAAATGAAGATAAATGGATGAAGAAACAGTAAAGGGAAGATCCAGTGAAACTGGTGACCAGATATAAAGGAAGGCAAGAAAGAAGAGGGCCCAGTGGCTACATTCCTTAAATGTTGTTGATAGATTTCATGTAAGCTACTAGGGCATGCAGGGAGGGATTTCTAACATACACTCAGTAGTTAGTTATGAACACAAAACATAAAAATGTGTCTCATCAGATTAACTTGTATCTTTAAAACGAAGTCAATGTGGAACCAGAAACTTTTGGGATTTCTGTTGGGGAAGTTGAGTCTGAAGGTAAGAGTGATTGGGAGGTGTCTGCTTATTTTAAGGAAAAACATATGTCTTCTGGTGCAGCCAAAGTCATTGTGACTTGGCTCACAGTGAAGAACCTCTTTAAAATAATCTCTTACCTTACAGAGAGCCCACTTCCAGGCACTCAGCTTAGGCTCTTTCCTGTGAGCCTTTCAGGTCGAGAGAGAGAAAGTGTCCTATGGAAGCCAGCTGCCTTCTCTGGTCACTGCTCACCTGGCGACTGGGTAGCTTTTCGGTCATCCCAGTAGGTAAGGAGACGTCTGAGTTCGAAGACCACTGCATGGGTAAGAGCCTCTGGACTCTGCGTTTTTGGACGTGCTCCTGGCCCTTCACGGCCGTCAAACGCTAGCGGTGACTGTAGTGTGCACACGTTCTCCCCAACACAGCCCCCATGGCCACTCCAAGAAGCTACCGAATGCGGGCCAGTAGGCGCTCTCAAACTCCATTTTCCTGCTTCTTGGGGGCGTTCTCCGAAGTAAGATCAGCTAAAGAGCCAGGAGGGAGTGGCGTCCAGGGCCTGCCTGGCATATCCTGGGAAGCTACGCTCAAGGGCGGCCTGCTCCTCTGCTTGCTGAAAGCACCGCGGGAAGCCGGCGTTGCCCAATGCCACAGTTGGCGAGGTAAGCCCCAAGCTCAGGTCACGCGAGGGTTGGACCCAGCCAGTGAGTATGCCTCGCCCACCGCTGGATTCGATTTTATTTATTTTCTTTTTAAAACAATAGCATGCTAGCTTTTTGTTTAAGACAGTATAGAACTAGAAGTCAGCACGTGTTGATTCTGGTTCTCTATTTAATTTATGTCCTAAGAAAGGTTGTGAACATGGTCTAATGTGTGGATGCAAATAGGGTTGAAGATAAAGCAAGATCTGAAATAGTACACTACCTTTTGAGAAGAAAGAAACGTTTAGTTACATACAGGGTGTGGGAACAGACAGTATGTTGAGTGGTTTTCTTTTACAAAAGAATTGTTGCTTAGGATTTGCTGACTTCTTCTGTAATGAAAAAGTGTTAATGGTACAAAAAATTTACTATGCCTCTTACTATTTGTATCATTGCTTTAATGCTTTTTGATATAGCAATTTGGAGAACTGACTCAAAATTCAATTTATTTTAATACTGGATTTTAATGATGAAACTGCATTTTGGCTATACTTGTTAATACAGTATACTCATTTTTCAGTTCTGTTTTTGTGCAAAGATTTGTGTTGAAATTCTGCTAGTGATTTTCTATCTTTCCTGATAAGAATTAAGTTGTTCTGACAAACTAATGAGAAGGTATTGCATTTTAACATTTTTAACAATTAAAGATAGAAAAAGAACTATTGATAATTATGAAGCCTGGGTGTCTGAATCATTGTCAACATGGACTTTGAAGAAGTCCATGGCTTTGCTGAAGAATAACACTTTGCCCTAATTCCTAGTGAATGGCTCTTTATGTAGTTTTGAGAGATGGGGCAGTAGCTGATAATAAAGTTAACTTTTATATCCTATCAAAGCCATTTCTATTTTTTTATATCACCTTTTGCCCTATTCAGCATCTTTTTGCCTCAGACTCTTCATCTATAAAAATGAGTGTGCTAGGAGTAGTACCTATATCATAATGTTACTGTGAGAAATTTGTTTTTTGTTAACAAATTCTACATTGGTTATTGTTCCAAATAAACCTCCAAGACTTTCTATTTAAAAGGGGATAGACATACTCAAGGAATCTTTCTTGCCTTTATTTTTATTCATCAGAATGGTAAGAAGTGCCAAGGACTCACGTTGAGTCTGAGAACTTCACTGGTTTCACAGAGGGGTAAACTTAGGAACCTGCTCTTCCCCCTCTTTCTTTCTTTATTCTTCGGCCCAAGAGGCTTCCTAAACTACCTTCCATGAGACAAGTATGAATGTGAGGGGTGATTTGATAAGGTCTAAGTTAAGAGAAAGAGTAAGAGTAAGATCTGTTTCCCCAATTTAGCATTCCTAGCAAGTATAAGGGAGATCATGGCCTATGGTGTAGAGAGAAGAAGCAGTGCTGCTTTACCTTGTCTTTCGCTTTCCTGGCCCTGCTAGCATCCTGAGATGATGCTGTCCCTTAAGCCAAATAACTTCAAAATTGGCATTCAGGATTTGTGTCCATAATATGGTGCTGCTTGTCTCATCCAACTTGCCTTATCTCAGGAACCTTGACACAGTTAAACCTGGCTCTGTCGGCATCGCACCACTACTACAAGTTATTCCTCCAACAAACTCAAGTCAAAGTACACATTACATTTCATGTCAGATAAATAGTAAGACCAAGTCTTTATATATGCAAATGGAGAAAGTGACAAATAGGCTTGAGAAAGAAAGCTTACCTTACCAGCATATCTGTTTCCACAGAAAACATAGGAAGGAATAGATGGGAAGAAGAGATTTTTGGTATGTGCAAATATTTCTCTACTTTCAAGCTTCAAAAGTAGAACTGTTCAAGTCCAAATGATTTGCCTCTGTAAGGCCTCAATAATGCATTCCTCAGAGAGGACTTGAGTCTCCAGTTTCTAGAGGAGAAAGTCAAGGAACACCCAAGGTCAGAAATCTGGGTCTCTTAAAGTTGAACAGGGGGAGGATAAGGGTCTTCCCAGCAGCACTAAGGCCAAAATCAAGTAGGAATTTACAGGGATACCTTTGGGGCTACCAAAGACAGACTTGAAGGAGAGGTGGAGATGCCTGGAGTTGGTGGGGCATGACAGACCTGTCAGAGGCAGGTGGGTGGTGTCAGTGACGGACAATGGGGGAGGGGCATGGGTTTGAAGGATAAAAGTAGCTGTAGGTTTTGAGTCTGAAGAGGTGCCTGGAA
Organism: Smutsia gigantea; assembly: GCA_032199065.1. NCBI lineage: Eukaryota > Metazoa > Chordata > Mammalia > Pholidota > Manidae > Smutsia > Smutsia gigantea. The sequence continues at coordinate 61,716 of JAVSCE010000688.1, forward strand.
GGCGCTCTGACTGTGAGGACCCAAGTGAGGCCAGCAGGTTGAATGACTTCAGAGGTATGTGTGCCACACTGGTTGCTTATCCAGTAGATTGTGGGATGCCAGATGGCCTGGGAGCTCTGGGTTGGAGATGTCCCTGCATCAGGCAGGGTGATCCACATGGAAGGCTGACTATCAGGCCAGGTCTCAGTGACCAGGTATGTGGTGGCCTCAGTTCTATCCTCCTTGGCCTTATTGATCTATTGGAGTATCACCTTTTTCCCAAAGCCAGGTCTTCACAGGAACTATATAACCAGTCTAAGATATAGTGTCAGCTGGTTCCCCGAGCCGAATGGAGTAGCAGAATTTCCTAATATTGCTGCCCAGAACTACCAGATGTTCCCATGGACTCTTGCTCTTTGAGGATTCCAGTAAAGCTTTTGCTAGTGTAACTGATATCATTCTCTCTCCTCTTGGCTGCCTGCTCCCCTGGCTGGGATGATGAAATGAAACCCTTTCTCTGACACAGAGAGATCTTGAATGGAGCTATAGGACCACCCATTGGCAGTTCAAGGATTGGTCAAGGACTGAACTGATCAAGTACTTCATAAAAAACTGACGATGTCTCTTATTCAGTCATGTAAGCCCTGGAAATGGAGGTTTTTCTCTTCAGAGGCCTACTCTTAGGCTCAAAGGAAGGAGGACTCCGTTTTTCATTAGGTTTAAATGCAGGTGGTCTGGTCTCCTGGCTCTTTCTTTTGTGCCTGCTTTCAGAATTATTAGGGTGTCCAACTTTCACTCTCCCTTTCTTGAATTATCTGAGGTCCCTCAGCACTGTCTCCTTTAAGCATGGGTCTGGGGGCTTCGCTGTGGGTGGGGTCCCTGCAGAGCTGATCATCTCTTCCTAGGATGCAGAGGGGTGGCGCTCTGTTCAGGAGGAGAGCTCTTGATCAGCACCTGCCTCCACTTTGCTGTGGAGACAAAACAAAGCTTCCAGTTGAAGGAACTTTCCCACTATTTGGAAAGAACAGGCCTCAAAATGGAATAAAGGGATCTCTTATGGGACAGCATCTCCAAGCCTTGGTGACAGTCCACGAGGTAGGATTGGCAGGATCCGTGTCTGGGGGTCTCCCGGCGAGTGGAATGTGCCGAGTGGGTACAGTGGACCTGCTGAACTGTGGTGAGTATTGTGCAGGGTCTGGGGGCTGGTGGCACACAGGCCTCTAGGGCAGGTCTGTGAGCTTCTGGGCTGTGCACAATGGCGGGGGTCCAGGCTTGACCAGGTAAGGGCCCCTGAGGAACAGTGCGGTGGGTCTGGCCTTTAAGTATGATTACAGCTCCCAGGGTTCTGACCTCTGGGGTCACAGCTGGATAGAGGTGCTGGATCCGGGTGTTTGTACACTTTAGCTTCTGGGCCTGCTCCACTCTTCTGAGGTGGAAACATGGAGCTCAGAGCTCTGCAATCCATGCTGCAGGCTGCAGCATGCAGTGGGGGGAAAAGGTGGATATGGGCCTGGGTTACCTATGTCGCCACCTTCTGGTCCCACCATTGTGTCCCCCATGCAACCAAAGCCAGGACCCCCTACCTTGCCCCTCAGAGGGGCAGGCAAAGATCCGAAACCTGAATGTGGGTGGGGCCTCAGAATCTCTGGGGGCATCGGTTGGGTAGTTGAGACTCTACAGGCAGACAACTGCAAAGGCTCATCTCCGCCCACAGCAGCTGGAGAAGGAGCCCCTGGTGGGGATGAAGAGATGGGAGAGGTAGCTGCACAACTTTCTCCCCAGAAGGGGTTTGAAGGAATTTATTGTTCGCAAATGGTACTTAGATGGTCTTACTCGTAAAGTTACTTTCATTCGCCACCTATTTTGTTATTAGAAGTACTGTGGAGGGGATTCAAGATGGCGGCAATGAGAGGTGAGACAGAGAACTCCTCCCAAAACTACAAATAGTACGAAAATATAGTTAATTAATACAACTACCCCTAAAACAGCAACAGGAAAGATGGCTGAACCAGACTGCATACAGACGTCACGAACAGAGCAGACCTCATGAAACAGGGTAACGTACAAAACCCTTGATCCGGCGGGACCCAAGCCCTTCCCCAACCCCAGCTCACCAGCGGGAGGAAGAGAAATGGAGTTGGGAGGGGGTGGAAGGCTGGGATTACTGAACACCTAGCCCTGGAGATCTGCTTTGTGAGCAAAAACCTACTCTGTGTGGTGCTCTGGAGGATGGGAGCTGGGATAGGTGGAGTGCCTGAGAGACGGACATTCCAGCCGTTTGTGGAGGATGGGATGCACATATGGCCGCTCTGTGACAGAAGAAAGGCAGGCAGTCTGAGGGGCTTCCTAACAGCAAGATGGCTGCTAAAGGGGCGGGAGTTGCATGGAACTTGCTGCACGGGAGAAGGGAGAGCTGGACAAGGTTGTCCAGGCACACTCTTCCCAGCAAGTAGGGAACTTTCAGGTGCTCCATCCCTCTGGCTAATGGCTCAGCTCCTAGGCCCCCCACTGTGACATGCAGCCTGCCGAGCCTTATTCCTGGCATGACAGCACCGGCTCCCAAACCGGCAGTTACTGTGCTAGCATCAGGCTAACCAGAGGGATGCGCTGCCTACATCAGAAGCAGAAGCCGAGCACAGAGCTTTACACCTGTGTGCTAAGCCCACTGGCTGTGATACTGGAGACAGGCACCACAGGTGGGGATCGGGAAACAGATCTTTCCACCCCTCAGGATCCAGCTCCGCTCCCCAACAACCTCCAACCTCCTCTAGGAGCAAAGCAGCTCCAGAAACTGGAGCTTCTGAGCACTAAAGGGCACGATATAGAAATATGAAACCTCAAAGGAACCTGATTCAGACCAAAATCTCACAAACCCCAGAAAAACGACCAAACGAAACTGAACTAACCAATCTTCCTGAAAGAGAGTTCAAAATAAAAATCATAAACATGCTTATGGAGGTACAGAAAAATATTCAAGAACTCAGGAACGAATTTAAGACGGAGATTCAATCATTAAAAAATTCCATATCTGAAATGAAACATACAATGTAGAGATTTAAAAGCATACTAGATGTAGTAGAAGGGACGATATATGGAACAGAAATTAGAGAGGAGGAATACAAGGAATCTGAGGCACAGAGAGAAAAAAGAATCTCTAAGAATGAAAGAATATTGAGACAACTGTGTGATCAGTCCAAATGGAACAATATTCACATAATAGGGGTACCAGAAGAATAAGAGAGAGAAAAGGGGATTCTTTGAGGAGGTAATTGCTGAAAACGTCCCCAATCTGGGGAAGGAGATAGTCTCTCAAGCCATGGAGGTGCACAGATCTCCCAACACAGGGGACCCAAGGAAGACAACAACAAGACATATAATAATTAAAATGGCAAAGATCAAGGGTAAAGACAGACTTTTAAAAGCAGCTATAGAGAGAAAAAAGATCACATACAAAGGAAAACCCATCAGGCTGTCATCAGATTTATCAACAGAAACCTTACAGGCCAGAAGGGAGTGGCATGATATATTTAATGCAATGAAGCAGAATGGCCTTGAACAAAAAAATACTCTACCTAATAAGGTTATCATTTAAATTTGAAGGAGGGATTAAACAATTTTCATATAAGCAAAAGCTGAGAGAATTAACTTCTCACAGTCCACTTCTACAGTGCATTTTGGAGGGACTCCTATAGATAGAAGTATTCCTAAGGCTAAATAGATATCATCCAAGGGATAGACAAAGAATACAGAATATGATTCATAACATACAAAGAATGGAGGAGGAAGAAAAAGGAGGAAAAAAAAGAACCCTTTGGCTGTGTTTGTAATAGCATAGGAAGTGAGTTAAATTTGACTGGTAGACAGTAAGGGAATTACCCTTGAACCTTTGGTAACCACGAATCTAAAGCCTGCCATGTCAATATTTACATACCTATCGATAATCACCCTAAATGTAAATGGTCTGAATGCACCAATCAAAAGACATAGAATAACTGAATGGATTAAAAAAACAAGACCCATCTATATGTTGCCTACAAGAGACTCACTCCAAACCCAAAGACATACACAGACTGAAAGTAAAGGGATGGAAAAAGATATTTCATATAACTAAAAGGGAGAAAAAAGCAGGAGTTGCAGTACTTGTATCACGCAAAATAGACTTCAAAACAAAGAAAGTAACAAGAGACAAAGAAGGACATTACATGATGATAAAAGGGTCAGCCCAACAAGAGGATATAACTATTATAAATATCTATTCACCCAATACAAGATCACCTACATATGTGAAACAAATACTAACAGAATTAAAGGGGGAAATAGAATGCAATGCATTCATTTTAGGAGACTTCAACACACCACTCACTCCAAAGGACAGATGCTTTTACCATCATCCCAATAAGTAAAAAGACAGAGGCACTGAGCAACTTATTAGTATAGATGGACCTAACGGACATCTACAGAACACTCCATCCAAAAGCAACAGGATACACATTCTTCTCAAGTGCACATGGAACATTTTCAAGAATAGATCATATACTAGGCCACAAAAAGAACTTCAGTAAATTCAAAAAGATTGAAATTATACCAAAGAGCTTCTCAGATCACAAAGGTATGAAACTAGAAATAAATTACACAAAGAAAATGAAAAATCCCACAAGCACATGGAGGCTTAATAACATGCTCCTAAATAATCAATGGATCAATGACCAAATATAAACAGAGATAAACCAATATATGGAGACGAATGACAACAATAATTCAACACCACAAAATCTCTGGGAAACATCGAAGACCATGATAAGAGGAAAGTATATCGCAATACAGGTCTACCGCAGGGAAGAACAATCCCAAATGAACAGTCTGAACTCACAATTAATGAAACTATAAAAGGAAGAACAAATGAAGCCCAAAGTCAGTAGAAGGAGGGACATAATAATGATTAAAGCAGAAATAAATAAAATTGAGAAGAATAAAACAATAGAAAGTATCAATGAAAACAGGAGCTGGTTCTTCGAGAAAATAAACAAAATACATAAACCCCTAGCCAGACTTATCAAGAAAAAAAGAGAGTCTACACACATAAACAGAATCAGAAATGAGAAAGGAAAAAATCACTCTGGACACCACAAATACAAAGAATTATGAGAAAATGCTATGAAAAATTATATGCTAACAAGCTGGATAACCTAGAAGAAATGGAAAACTTTCTAGAAAAATACTACCTTCCAAGGCTGACCCAGGAAGAAACAGAAAATCTGAATAGACGAATTACCAGCAAATAAATTGAATTGGTAATCAAAAAACTACCTAAGAGCAAAACCTGTAGACCAGATGGTTTAACTGCTGAATTTTATCAAACATTTAGTGAAAACCTAATACCCATCCTCCTTAAAGTTTTCCAAAAAGTAGAAGAGGAGGGAATACTCCCAAAGTCATTCTACAAAGCCAACATCACTCTAATACCAAAACCAGGCAAAGACACCACAAGAAAAGAAAATTACAGACTAATATCCCTGATGAACATAGATGCAAAAATACTCAACAAAATATTGGCAAACCAAATTAAAAAATACATCATAAAGATCATCCATCATGATGAAGTGGGATTCATCCCAGGGATGCAAGGATGGTACAACATTAAAAAACCCATCAACATCATTTACTACATCAACAAAAAGAAGGACAAAAACCACATGATCATCTCCATAGGTGCTGAAAAACCATTCGACAAAATGCAACATCCATTCATGATAAAAACTCTCAAGAAAATACATATAGAGGGCAAGTGCCTCAACATAATAAAGGCCATAAATGACCAACCTACAGCCAACATTATACTTAACAGTAAAAAGCTGAAAGCTATGCCCTTCATATCAGGAACAAATAAGTATCAAATGATTTCACTCATCTGTGGAGTATAAGAACAAATAAAAAACTGAAGGAACAGAACAGCAGCAGCCTCCAGAACCCAAGAATGGACTAACAGGTACCAAATGGAAAGGGACTGGGGAGGATGGGTCCGAAGGGGGGGTAAGGGGGAAAAAGGTCATTATGATTAGCATGTATAATGTGGGCGTGGGGGGGACACGAGGAAGGCAGTATAACAGAGAAGACTAGTAGTGATTCTATAGCATCTTACTACACTGATGGACAGTGACTGTAATGGAGTACATGGTGGGGACTTGATAATGGGGTGAGTCTACTAACCATAATGTTTTGTAATTGTACATTAATGAAAGCAAAATAAAAAAAAAGCAGTACTCTGTTGTGTATGTTTAAAAGCCATTTGTATCTGAAATTCTCAGGATAGTGAAACTACCTCAATTTATTATTTTGCATAAATATTTACCCACAAATTAAATTATACCTTATCGTTTTATAAAAATTCATAATTTGGTGCATTTAAATATTTATATGTATGTGAAAAGTCTCTTTTTCCCCTTGCACATGATGGCTATAAATTGAAAGCATATGAACAGATTAAAGATGGTGGCATGAGAGGTGAGACAGAGGCTTCCTCCTAAAACTGCATATAATACAAAAATATAATTACTACAACTACTCCTGAAAGAGCAACAGGAAAGAGGGCTGTACCAAGCTGCATACACCTGGAGAAAAGAATAAGCCTCACAGAACAGGGTAATGTACCAAAGCTGTGGCTCAGCTGCACACAAGCCCTTCCCCAACTCCAGCTGACTGGTGGGAGGAAAAGAAATGGGGCAGGGGGGTAGTGGAGGCCTGGGACTGCTCAATATCTAACTCCGGTGATCTTCTCTGGGAGCACAAACCTACATTTCTTGGTGCTTCCATAGTACTGTCATGATTAGGGGGTTGGAAAGCTAAGACAGGTAGAATACCAGGAGAGCCTGAGATTCCAGCTGCTTGTGGAAAGCAGGGATCCATATCCAGCTTCTCTGGGACAAAAGGAAGGTGAGCAGTCTGAGAGACTTCCTAACAGCAAAAGGGCTGCTAAAGGGGCACCGATTGTGCAGAGTTTACTGCTCAGGAGAGAGGACAGGTAGACAAAATTATCTAGGTGCACTCGGCCTAGCAGGTTTGCAACTTTCTCAATCTTCAGGAGCTCCAGCTCCCTGGCTGGCTACACAGTTCCAAGGACCCCCTCCATGATACACAGCCTACTGCACCTTTCTCCCAGCCAGCCTCACATGGCTTGGAAACCAGCAAACCCCACCCTGTCGTTAGGTCAGCCAGAGGGAAGACCCATCTACAGCAACTACAAACGTAAAGCATAGTGGCTTATACCTGTATGCTCAGCCCACTTGTTCTGGCAGTGGAGGCAGGCATAGAAGCCGGGAAGCAGGAAACAGCTCTTTCCTACCCCCAATCACCAATACCGCTCCCCGCGACCTAGAGATTGCTTCAGAGGCTTAGCAGCTCCAGAGAGTAGAGCTTCTGGGCACTAGAGGGCTCCACATACAAATATGAAATGCCAAAGAAACGTGGTTCAAAGTAAAATTATGAATATAACACCTGAGAAAATTCAAATGAAATCGACCTCATGAATAATCCCGAAAGGAATTTCAAAATCAAAATTATTAACACACCCATGGAGGTACAGTAAAGTTTCAAGAACTCAGGAATGAATTCTGGTTGGACATCCAATCATTGAAGAGCACAATGTAGGGTATTAAAAGCAGATTAGATACCATGGAGGAGAGGATAAATGAAATAGAAATTAGAGAAGAGAAATACAAACAAGCTGAGGCACAGAGAGAAAAAAGATCTCTAAGAATGAAAGAACATTGAAAGAATTGTGTGACTAGTCCAAACAGAAAAATATTCGCATTATAGGGATAGCAGAAGAAGAAGAGAGAGGGAAAGGGATAGAAAGTGTCTTTGAGGAGGTAATTGCTGAAAACTTCCCCAATCTGTGGAAGGAGATAGTCTCTCAGGCCATGGAGGTTCACAGATCTCCAAACACAAGGGACCCAAGGATGACAACACCAATACATCTAGTAATTAAAATGGCAAACATGAAGGATAAGGACAGACTATTAAAAGCAGCCAGAGAGAAAAATAAGATCACATACAAAGGAAGGTCCATCAGGCTATCATCAGACTTCTCAGCAGAAACCTTACAGCCCAGAAGGGAGTGGCATGATGTATTTAATGCAATGAAGCAGAAGGGCCTCGAACCAAGAATACTTTATCCAGCAAGATTATCATTTAAATTTGAAGGAGGGATTAAACAATTTCCAGATAAGCAAAAGCTGAGAGAATTTACCTCCCACAAACCATCTCTACAGTGTATTTTGGAGGGACTTCTATAGATGGAAGTGTTCCTATGGTTTAATAGCTGTCATCAGAGGTAATGAAACCACAGTAAGGAAAGTAGAACAGTTAATTACCAAGCAAATGCAAAATTAAAGAAATTATCCCCAAAGTCAATCAAGGGATAGAAAAAGTACAGAATATGATACCTAATATATAAAGAATGGAGGTGGAAGAAAAAGGAGGAGAAAGAACCTTTAGATTGTGTTTGTAATAGCATATTAAGTGAGTTAAGTTAGACTCTTAGATAGTTAGGAAGTTAACCCTGAACCTTTGGTAACCACAAATCTAAAGCCTGCAAGGCCAGTAAGTCCATACCTATCAATAATCATCCTAAATGTAAATGGTCTGAATGTACCAATCAAAACACACACAGTCACTGAATGGATAAAAAAACAAGACCCATCTATATGCTGCCTACAAGAGACTCACTTTAAACCCAAAGATATACACAGATTAAAAGTGAAGGGATGGAAAAAGATATTTCATGCAATAATAGGGAGAAAAAAGCAGGAGTTGCAGTACTTGTATCAGAAAAAATAGACCTCAAAACAAAGAAAGTCTCAAGAGACAAAGAAGGACATTACATAATGATAAAGGGGTCAATCCAACAAGAAGATATAACCATTATAAATATCTATGCGCCCAACACAGAAGCACCTACATATATGAAAAAAATTCTAACAGAATTAAAAGGGGAAATAGAATGCAATGCATTCATTCTAGGGGACTTCAACACTCCACTCACTCCATAGGAAGATCAACCAGACAGGAAATACATAAAGAGATAGAGGCACTGAACAACACATTAGAACAGATGGGCCTAACAGACATCCACGAATTCTACACCCAAAAGCAGCAGAATACACATCTTCTCAAGTGCACATGGAACATTTTCAAGAATAGATCATATTCTAGACCACCAAAAGAGCCTCCGTTAACTCAAAAAGATTGAAATTGTACCAACCAGTTTCTCAGAACACAAAGGTATGAAACTAGAAATAAATTATGCAAATAAAATGAAAAATCCCACAAGCATATGTAGGCTTCACAACATGCTCCTAAATCACCAATGGATCAATGACCAAGTAAAAACAGAGATCAAGCAATATACGGAGACAATCGACAACAATAATTCAACACCGCAAAATCTGTGGAATGCAGTGAAGGCCGTGCTAAGAAGAAAGAATATGGCAATACAGGCCTACCTCAGGAAAGAACAATCCCATATGAACAGTCTAAACTCACAATTAATGAAAGTATAAAAAGAAGAACAAATGAGGCCCAAAGTCAGTAGAAGGAGGGACATAATAATGATTAGAGTAAAAATAAATAAAGTCGAGAGGAATAAAACAATAGAAAGAATCAATAATAGTAAGAGCTGGTTCTTCGAGAAAGTAAACAAAATAGATCAACCCCTAGCGAGACATATCAAGAAAAAAAGAGAGTCTACTCACATAAACAATCAGAAATGAGAAAGGAAAAATCACTCCAGACACCACAGAAATTCAAAGAATTATTAGAGAATACTGTGAATAATTACATGCTAACAAACTGGACAACCTAGAAGAAATGGACAGAGTTTTCTAGAAAAATATAACCTTCCAAGGCTGACCCAGAAAGAAACAAAAAATCTGACCAGACCAATTACCAGCAGTGAAATTGAATTGATAATCAAAAAAATACCTAAGAACAAAACCCGTGGATGAGATGGCTTCAACGCTGAATTTTATCAGACATTTAGTGAAGACATAATACTCATCCTCCTTAAAATTTTCCAAATAGTAGAAGAGGAAATACTTCCAAACTCAATCTATGAGGCCAGCATCACTCTAATACAAAAACCAGGGAAAGACACTACAAAAAGAAAATTACAGACCAATATCCCTGATGTACATAGATGCAAAAATACTCAACAAAATATTACCAAACCGAATTCAAAAATACTTCAAAAAGATCAACCATCATGATTAATTAGGATTTATTCCAGGGATGCAAGGATGGGACAACATTCGAAAATCCATCAACATCATCCACATCAACAAAAAGGGCAAAAAGCATATGATCATCTCCATAGATGCTGAAAAAAGCACTTGACAAAATCCAACACCCATGCACGATAAAAACTCTCAACAAAATGCATATAAAGGGCAAGCACCTTAACCTAATAAAGGTTTTTCCATTTATATAAAAAAACACAGCCAACATTATACTTAACAGCGAGAAGCTGAAAGCTTTTCCTTTAAGATTGGGGAGAAGACAAGGATGCCCACTCTCCCCACTTCTATTCAACATAGTACTGGAGGTCCTAGCCACGGCAGTCAGACAACACAAAGAAATAAGAGGCATCCACATTGGCAAGGAATAAGTTAAACTGTCCCTGTTTGCAGATGACATGATATTGTACATAAAAAAACCTAAATAATCCACTCCAAAACTGCCATCTGAATTCAGCAAAATTGGCACGATACAAAATTAATACACAGCATTCCTATATACTAACAATGAACTAGCAGACAAATCAGGAACACAATTCCATTCACAGTTGCATCAAAAAGAATAAAATACTTAGGAATAAACCTAACCAAGGAAGTGAAAGACCTGTACTCTGAAAACTACAAGACACTCATGAGAGAAATTAAAGAAGATACGAATAAATGGAAACACATCCCATGCTCATGTATAGGAATGATTAATATTGTCAAAATGGCCATGCTGCCTAAAACAATCTACACATTTAATGCAATTTCTGTAAAAATATCAACAGCATTCTTCAATGACCTAGAGCAAATCAATCTAAAATTCATATGGAACCACAAAAGACCCTGAATAGCCAAAGCAACCTGAGAAGGAAGAATAAAGCTGGTGGAATTATGCTCCCCAACTTCAAGCTCTACTACAAAGCCACAGTAACCAAGAAAATTTGGTACTGTCACAAGAACAGAACTATAGACCAATGGAACAGACTAGAGAGCCCTCATATAAACCCAACCATATATGGTCAATTAATATATGATAAAGGAGCCATGGACATACAATGGGGAAATGACAGCCTCTTCAACAGCTGGTGTTGGCAAAACTGGACAGATACCTGAAAGAAACTGGATTATTGTTTAACCCTATACACAAAAGTAAAATCGAAATGGATCAAGGACCTGAATGTAAGTCATGAAACCATAAAACTCTTAGAATACAACATAGGCAAAAATCTCCTGAATATAAGCATGAGCAACTTCTTACTGAATGCATCTCCTCAAGCAAGGGAAACAAAAGCAAAAATGAACTCATGGGACTACATCAAACTAAAAATTTCTCTACAGCAAAGACACCATTAACAGAACAAAATGGCATCCTACAGTATGGGAGAATATATTTGTAAATGACATATCTGACAAAGGGTCAACATCCAAAATATATAAAGAAGTTACACACCTCATGTCCCAAAAAACAAATAACCCAATTAAAAAATGGGCCGACGATATGAAGAGACAGTTCCCAAAGAAGAAATTCAGATGGCCAACAGACACATGAAAAGATGCTCCACGTCAGTAATCATCAGGGAAATGCAAATTAAAGCCACCATGAGATATCACCTCACACCAGGAAGGATGGCCACATCTAAAAGACTAAGAACAACAAATTCTGGCAAGGATGCAGAGAAAGGGGAACCCTTCTACACAGCTGGTGGGAATGTAGGCTAGTTCAACCATTGTGGAAAGCAATATGGAGGTTCCTCAAAAAACTAAAAATAGAAATACCATTTGACCCAGGAATCCCACTCCTTGGACTTTACCCAAAGAATACAACTTCTCAGATTCAAAAATACATATGCACCCCTATGTTTATTGCAGCACTTTTTACAATAGCCAAGATACAGAAGCAACCTAAGTGTCCATCAGTAGATGAATGGATAAAGAAGATGTGCATATACACAATGGAATACTATTCAGCCATAAGAAAGAAACAAATCCTACCATTTGCAACAATATGGATGGAGCTGGAGAATATTATGCTCACTGAAATAAGCCAGGCAGAGAAAGACAAGTGCCAAATGATTTTCTTCATTTGTGGAGTATAACAATGCAGCAAAACTGAAGGAACAAAATACTAGCAGACTCAGAAACTCCAAGAAGGAACTAGAGGTTACCAAAAGGGAGGGGTGTGGGAGTGCAGGTGGGGAGGGTGGGAGAAGGGGATTCAAGTGTATTATGTTTAGTACACATGCTGTGGGGGTCACAGGGAAGACAGTTTAGCACAGAGAACACATAGAGTGAATCTGTGGCATCTTACTACACTGAAGGACAGTGACCGCATTGGGGTATTGGTGGGGACTTAATAATATGGGTAAAAGTAGTGACCACATTGTTTTTCCATGTGAAACCTTCATAAGAGTGTATATCAATAATACCTTAATAAAAAATTTAATTAAAAAACATTCATATGGAACCACAAAGGACCCCCAATAGCCAAAGCAATCCTGAGAAGGAAGAATAAAGCTGGGGGAATTATGCTCCCCAACTTCAAGGTCTACTACAAAGCCACAGTAACCAAGACAATTTGGTGCTGGCACAAGAACAGACCCATAGACCAATGGAGCAGACTAGAGAGCCCTGATATAAACCCAACCATATATGGTCAATTAATATATGATAAAGGAGCCATGGACATACAATGGGGAAATGACAGCCTCTTCAACAGCTGGTGTTGGCAAAACTGGACAGCTACATGCAAGAGAATGAAACTGTTTTATTGTTTAACCCCATACACAGAAGTAAACTCGAAATGGATCAAAGATCTGAATGTAAGTCATGAAACCATAAAACTTATAGAAGACAACATAGGCAAAAATCTCCTAAATTTAAGCATGAGCAACATCTTCCTGAATGCATCCTCTCGAGCAAGGGAAACAAAAGCAAAAATGAATACATGGGACTACATCAAACTAAAAAGCTTCTGTGCAGCAGAGGACACCTTCAACAAAAAGGCATCCTAATGTATGGGAGAATATATTTGTAAATGACATATTGGACAAGGGGTTAACATCCAAAATATATAAAGAATTTATACACCTCAACACCCAAAAAGCAAATAACCCGATTAAATAATGGGCAGTGGATATGAAGAGACAATTCTCCAAAGAAGAAATTCAGTTGGCAACAGACTCATGAAAAGGTGCTCCACGTTACTAATCATCAGGGAAATGCAAATTAAAAGCACCATAAGATATCACCTCACACCAGGAAGGATGGCCAGCATCAAAAAGACTGAGAACAAATGCTGGCAAGGATGCAGAGAAAGGGGAATCCTCCTACACTGCTGGTGGGAATGTAAGCTAGTTCAACCATTGTGGAAAGCAATATGGAGGTTACTCAAAAAACTAAAAATACAAATACCATTTGACCCAGGAATCCCACTCCTTGGAATTTACCCAAAGTATACAACTTCTCAGATTCAAAAAGACAAGCACCCCTATGTTTTTTGCAGCACTTTTTATAGTAGCAAGATATGGAAGCAACCTAAGTGTCCATCAGTAGATGAATGGATAAAGAAGAGGTGGTACATATACACAATGGAATACTATTTAGCCATAAGAAAGAAACAAATCCTACCATTTGCAACAACATGGATGGAGCTGGAGGATATTATGCTCAGTGCAATAAGCCAGGTGGAGAAAGACAAGTGCCAAATGATTTCCTTGATTTGTGGAGTATAACAACGCAGCAAAACTGAAGGAACAAAATAGCAGCAAACTCACATACTCCAAGAAGGGACTAGTGGTTACCAAAGGGGAGGGGTGTGGGAGGGCTAGTGGGGAGGGAAGGAGAAGGGGATTGATGGGTATTATGTTTATTACACATGGTGTGGGGGTCACGTAGGAAACAGTGTAGCACAGAGAAGGCAAACAGTGAATCTGTGGCATCTTTCTACACTCATGGACAGTGACTGCATTTGAGCATAGGTGTGGACTTGATAATATGGGTAAATGTAGTAACCACATTGTTTTTTCATGTGAAACCTTCATAAGAGTGTATATCAAAAATACCTTAAAAAGAAAAGATATATGAGTGACTGGGAGGAGTCTGGTCCTTTACAGAAAAAAGTTTGCTTACCTCTTATAGATTGACAGCTCCACTGTGGAGCCTGCACATATCCATAGAAGCCACACAGCCAACGCTAATTTGAGCCTTGGCAAATGTCTTATGATCCTCCAGGAACACAGATAGAAGGCTGTGAGGAGCTGTCATAAGGCTACCTTCTACACAACTCTTTATATCCCTAAAAAGTGTCATGAGACAGTTTCTAACTGGCTTCCCAAGTTCTGAAGAGGTATGATGCTTTCTCCAGGGCTTAGCTGAAGATTATAAAGTTGCTTAGCTGAGATCTGATTTCTCAGCAACAGAGTATGCCCTAACTCCAAGTTAGTCCAATTCAACACCTATTGTTCAGTGTCATTCTTTTTTGGTGTGTGGAACAGTGACCTAGGGAGCAAGCACCTTTGCTTACTCTTCCTTTTCCTTTCTATGTAAGTAATAAAACTGTCTGACTCTGAAACTGGCTCACTGTATCTTTAGTGGCCAAATTGGTCAGGCCTTGGCCTTTTCTCATCTCGTGAACTTGATGAATTTGGCACTCACATAGGGCTGGTAAAGTTACACTGTCCTTTTGGAAGACATGAAGCCATATAGCCATTGTTAGGGGATAAAGAATCCCAGGGACCTTGTACACAGTGTGAGCCAGGTTACGAGATGTGATGTTTCCTCAGGATATGATAGCCCATTTTCTCACCTATGTGAGTGGTCAGTAAGGTGAGGGAGGAGAAAGGGTCATCCCATTGTCATACCTCTTCAGTGGCTGTGTGGGCCAGGTCAGGGAACATGAGACTTTTCATGATCTGCACCTTATGACAGCTGATAATGTTTCAAGGGTACACAGCTAGAGGTAGGAATGAAACCAGATGCCCATTTGATGCCAAAAAATTATTAAAAGTTCACTTGTTGAAGCTAAGTGAACAGTTAAAATAAAGTCCAAAACTGTGTTTACTGGTGCAAACTGCTCAGCGCTCCCCTCTCCCATCTGCTCATCCTTCTTACCCTAATAGCTGCTTGAAGGAAAGAAGCTTCCCTGCTGCTCCAGCCCATCCTTCAGGCTGGCCTTCTCCACACTGTCCTGTGTTTCTTGAGCTCCCCATTGAGGAGATAACGTGGTCTTCTGAGAGCTGCTGTTGTTGTGCCTGTTAAATTTTGTTTTGTGGTCTGTTTCTTTATAAAGCATCTAATAGAGCATGGGCAAACTTGCAATGAAGAGTGAAATAAAACCTAATGTAACCTTGTGAGTAAGGTCTGCATAGATTCATTTTATATACTATCATAAAAGTATATAACTGGTATTGAAATGTGTTATATGTTTGAATTGTGAATTTTCATAAAGTGTTAGAAAAAAATCTCTCTGGTAGCCAAAGTTTTACTGTATAAGTGATACCTTATAGTTTGCAATTTAAAAGTCTTAGTCTCAATAGCCTTGGCTTCCTCCCAACAGGAGCAACCAATATGCCCCAGTGAAGTTCAGGTCCTGCTTGCCAAGTAAACTTTCTTGGAAACAATGTAAGTGGATTCATCACAACACAGAATCCCTCTGGAAAAAAAAAAACTGCTATCTTTTAAAAAGGAAAGATATTCCTTCTATAGAAACTGTGATTTCTGTAAAAGGTGGCCCTTTGACTTATGTTAAAAGGTCATCCAACACAGGGCCTTGATGCCATAGGCTCCTGTCAGATTACATCAGACTTTAAACACCCTCCTTCCAAGGGCTGATAAGATCACAATGCCTTTTTGGGGGGTGGGTTGGAGGACGAAAGTGAGTCAACAAGTTGTGTGTGGAACAGAATCCTGATGGGCTGTAATGGATCTGGTTCACTGACAGTGGGAACAGGCAGATCTTGGCTATAATCTCTGAGACCCCTGATGAGTTGCTTTGGTGGTTAGAGTTAAAGGAAGGACGATCCCATAGAGTTAAAAAAGAAAAATAGCATTTCATGGTTGTTGCTCAGCCTTCTGCATCATTGGGACCTACCATTTTTGTCCAGTCTGAGGTTTTAATTATATGTAAACCTGTTCCTGGTGATCAGGGGCAGTTAGTTACTCAGAAATGTACTGAGGTTTGCTCTTACAACAAATAGGAAATAAGGGAAATTACAATATGTTTGGACAAAAGCCCAGCAAGGCTAGAAATGTGGCTCCTGCTGCTAGCAGATGAAGCCATGCAAGTTTGCTGGATGAGAAGGGATGGAATTCTTCAGTCACCAAACAATTGGCCCCATTCTTCAAGCCACCCTGGCCATGACCACCTTGTGTGATGAAATGATCATGGAGAAAGCTGTAAAGACCCCTCAGGGCTTGTTAACTGTAGATCTTTACTTCTATATTGAAACGGGTCTGACAGAGATGTATTTGTCATCTGGTAAGCACTCTGTGGAATGTAACCCCACCCTGGCTTACAATAGAAAGCATGAGATGATGAAATAGACACCCAGAGTCAGATTGATTGTTCTATTCAATTGGCAAATCCAGGCTATTGGGGGCAATAAAATTTTCTCTTGCACCCTGGAGATAGACTCCAGAAAACTATTCTACTGGGCAATGAGCTCCCCAGAATGAAAGCCTAGACACAGACCACAGTAAACATCCTTAAGGCTAAGAGTGAAAAAAGAAACTAATTGAAAGTCTAGACTGTAGAACATAGTCATACCATATAGCCTGGCTTTTACATCAGAGGTCCCCAAAGAAGAGATTGATGGTTTGCCCATGAGAGAAATTCACTGTCATAATTAAGCCATTAGAGGGCCACAGAATTTAAAGATCCAGGTAGTAGCAGGGGAAGATCTCTAGCCTGCTTTAGTATTTACTATGGACAAACAGAAGAGAGGACCAAAAGAATCTAGACTTCCTTTAGTTTGGGCTAGTGTTGATCCAATACCTCAGCACCACCTCTCTACCCAATGCTCATCCCTTCAAGAACAAACAGAGGCACAAACAAGGCAGAGGCTGATGTTCCTTCATCACTAAGGAGAACTGGATATCTTATGCACAAAGATATATGTGCATCTCTGCATACACAGATGCATAATACTGGACAAAGTATTATGGGGACTGGATGGCAACCAAGGTTGCCAAACCTTTTCAGCATTGTTAGACAGTGGGCCCAAGTCACTGTGGTGTTGGGAAAGCCCATCAGCCTGGTCAAAAAATTCCTGTAACTGAATTTTGAAATAACTGTTGGATTAGACAATAAACAGATAACTTTGTGGATTGTCGGCTCCTCCCTGCCACCGACCACAGGGAAGGGAGGCAACACGATGAGATTTTGAAGACCTGAAAGGACCAGCCAGGGGACTCAAGGTGTAACAGCTCAAGAGTGATGCTGAGAGAGCACCTCTCACATTTATTGATCAGTAAACACAATAGAGGTCCAGGGAAAATCATACTACATAATAATTAATAGAGGTCCAGGAAAGACCACATTACATAGTGATTGATGATCTACTTCTACTTACAGGAAGCAATGTAAGTACAGTCATGTCATGAAAACAAGCATGACCGTAATATACTGTTTTCCTAGCATAATTGTAATATACTGTTTTCCTTTATGCATCAAGAGTCATAGGTACAAGAACTAGTGCAGGTGTTGGAGTTCTCACAAAAAAATGTGCAGCTTTTAATTTAGAACTTTTGTGTCAGCCTGAGTCTGCAAACAGCTCAGACTGCAGACTTCTTATTGCAAGTGAAGCAAGTCTAAGGAGGTTGGCTGCACACCCCAGACTTCAGGGGACAGAGTTGAACCAGAGTTTAAGGAACCGTATCAACGTAGGGATTTCTCTGTTCTTTTTCTCTCCCTGGGAAAGAATAATTTAGCCTTGAGGTCTGGGAAAGAAGATTCAGCCTTGAAAGCTGAGATATAAAAATAAACACGTTAGGCTGCTAAGCAGGCAGCTATTAGCAAAAGATCTCTTTGTGTGTGTGTCTGTGTGTGTTTTTTGTCTTGTCTTATGTGTTCATCCTGTGGCTGTCATAAGAGGCCCCAGTATGCAGGTAAGAAGCAATTAACTTGTAAGTGATTAATATGATTTCCCACATTTCCCCCTTTTTTGTTTTTAAATAACAGAAATACATGCGAATATATTTGTAGAAAGGTACCAGAATAATGATTAACTGGGCTCGACCTGTGACACAGCCTGTCACAGGGAACGTCCCTCTCATCTGGGGGGGTGAGATTCTATGCCTCACCTCAGTTGGCCCCCCACGTTGCTCACCTGAGGTCGCTTGCGACTGTGCCTGTCTTAGGTTGTTCCTCCCGTGAGGAATCTTACCCATCTCTGGCTAACCAGCCATCACCTGGGACCAAACAGGGAGACAAAATATAAAAGAGATGACAGCCAGCAACTATAATTCTGGATAAAATTATAATATACATGATTATATTCTTGCAGCAAATGCAGGTGGGGAATCAGCATATGATTTCAAAAAGTTGCTTAAAAGGAAACAGTTATTTCTTGAAGTTGATTCTTGAAAAGTAGCATAAACATGTATTGGTTTTAAAAGATAGCAACTACACTTTGTACATACATTCGGAGAATAGGAATACAAATACATTAAGAGAATTAGACCTATAATTATAGGCCATATCCAATGAAATAAAGAAAACCAAAAAGATAATCCAGGCATTTGAGAAAATTTATCAGTAACATGGTGAATATCATCTATTTGATCTTGAATAGTATGAGAAAAATCAGACAAATTAAAACAACACATTCCTGGAAATTGTTCACATCCCATATGTTCTTTCAGCAATAGATAATCCATAGTAGCACGATTCTGAAGTACTGCAGTTTGTACTTCCCAACTCTTGATTAAGCTCAGAGAGTATGGATGCAATCACATTTGTTGTTCTACCATAAGCACAGGCTAATTTAGATAGTTCATTTTGCATTCCAGCAACAAGTCCAGGAGTTGGTAGAAGGAATGCAGCTGCAACGGCAATAGCAGTAGGATTCAATAACTTCAGTCTGTCATCACAGCTGGACGGCAAAGAGAGAAGTGACCTTGTGTGCTGATATCCAGGATAATCTATTAAAGTTGGAAGAATGCATCTCACACCACAAACACCTTGATAATGGTAAGAAAGGGCTTGATATGTTTTATTATTGCATAAAAATACCCAGCCATTTGGAAGTTGATATCCAAAAGGCCATTTCCCTCGATTAACAGAATTGCAAAAAGAAGGTATTTGTGTGCAATTAATGCACAAGCAATCTGACACTATAATAGTGCTAACAGGTAAATTCAATTGAATATCACGAAT
The DNA here is from genome assembly GCA_032199065.1 of Smutsia gigantea. Lineage (NCBI taxonomy): Eukaryota > Metazoa > Chordata > Mammalia > Pholidota > Manidae > Smutsia > Smutsia gigantea. The sequence continues at coordinate 81,342 of JAVSCE010000688.1, forward strand.
AAGTATCCTAGGAGAATTAATTATTATTATGCCTGAAATATTAGTAAACACTGAAAAAGGAAGTCCTATGCCTATTAAATTCCTTTTCAGTAATCCACTAATGGGAGGATCTCCTGCTATACAGAAGGATGATTTCTGTAAGCCTTGACTTGCCAGCTGTAACCACAAATTACGTGAAGAGTACTCACATTCTGGGGCAAGTGATACATTTAAATACACGTAACTACTTTTAAATAATGTATCAGGATTCCCTTTCTGGAATTTTTCACAGGTATATTGCCAATGTCTTCTTAGATCAATACTGTTTTGTAAATGTTGATTATTTTTTAGATTGATCAGTGGCATTATGCCATCCATGTTTTCCTCCAGATGTTTGTTTATATATTTCTTCACCATCCTCTTTCCATATAATAGGACCTACCGAAGTGGAGCAAGTAGATAAACAACGAAAAACAACTCCACGACCTAAGTATGGAGGATTACTGATACTAGCTGTAATTTCACAAGCTAGAATAGTGTGTGTAGGCATAAACATCACCATCAGGAGTAAGAATTGAAGCATCTTTTATGCGTGAGGCTTCATTTCTCAGTGGGTGGAAACTGCTGATGTCCTGGAGGTGATGATATTGGGAGTTCTTCATATCATAGTTTAATTCGTTTTCTGGGCAGCCAAATCAGGCGCTAATCTTCTGCAACAATACAAACAAACCCTTTGCCCCACACTGATATGACCTTTTTACCATTGTGAAGAACCTACTGGAGACCACCACATAGGAACTGCTGTTGTTTTAGAAAAAGACATATCATCAGAAAAATGCACTTCCATAGCTGATCATCCGTCATCCTTTAAAAGATCAAAATTAAGAATATGTAAAGCATGCATTAATCATTGAATAGCTGTGAATTTTATATCAGGAAGTAATCCCCCTTTTTGTTTTAATAAATAATGCTTAAGAGTAAGGTGATGACATTCAACCAAAGCTTGACCTGTAGAATTGTAAGGAATACCTGTTTTATGAGTAATATTATATAGCTGAAAAAAGTTTTTCAGTGTAGAGGAGAGGTAAACTGGAGCATTGTCAGTTTTTATAATGGCTGGAATGCCCAGTACTACAAACGCTTGCAAAAGATGAGTAATAACATGATGAGATCATTCTCCTGATAAAGCTGTGGGCCATGAAGCAGAAGAAGAGGTATCTATGGAAACATAAACATGTTTGAGAGTTCCAAATTCAGGAACAATAGTAACATCCATTTGCCACAGGGCATTAGGACGTGTTCCCCTGGGAACAGTTCCGGCTGGCAAATGAGGAGAGTTAATTTGAGAACAGGTGGAACAAGAATTCAGGAGATTTTGAGCTTCAGAAGTGGAGAGTGAAAAATGTTTTTGTAAGGTGAAGGAGAGAGCATAAGTCAGGTCATGATAGCGTTGAGCTGGTGAGTAGTTAACTAAAGAAGCAAGTTTGTCTACTTTATCATTATAATATGATAAAAGACCTGGTAAGTTAGAATGTGATCATATGTGAGTAATAAAGAAAAGGTGTAATCATTGGCAGATACAAGCTTTTAACTGATAAAGTGTTAATAGGAAAGTGTGTTGTTCCTAATGTAGCAGTTTCTAAAAGAGGAACAGAAAAGGCAGCATAAGCAGAGTCAGTAACAATATTGAGAGGATCTGGAAAATCTTGTAGAGCTTGTAATACAGCATAAAGCTCATTTTGTTGTGCAGAGGTAAAAGACGTGTGAAAAGTTTTTGACAAACCAGAACAAGTTACATAGGCTGCTTTAAAAGATTTTGTCCTGTCAGTAAAACAAGTAGTAGCATGTATTAACAGATGTATGGAAACTTTCTGAGGGAGAATCCACTGATGATGTTGAAAAAAGGAAAATAATTTATTTTTAGGGTAATGACAGTCAATATTTCCTAAAAAGTCTGAAAGAGCAATTTGCCAATGAGTGTTTTCTTGAAATACTTGCATGATATTTTGTTTAGATAATGGAAGACTAATAGAGTGAGCATCTTGACCGATCATCTGTCTTAATCTCTGTCGTCCTTTAAGGATAATGGAGGCTACTTTGTCAATGTAAGGTTGTAAGGAAGGTTTAGTTTGATATTGTAAAAATATCCATTCTAACCATTCATTACATTGACAGAGCAATCCTGTGGGAGAATGAGGAGTAAAGTTAATGAAAGCAAAGGTTTGTGTAAGTCAATTTTTGATAATTGGGCTTTTTGAATATGTTGTTCTATCCATTTAAGTTCTTCCTCAGCTTTGGAGGTTAAGTATCTAGGACTATTAAGATCTGAGGGTCCTTTTAAAATATCAAAAAGGTTTTGTAATTTATAAGTAGGAATACCTAATAAAGGTTGAATACAATTAATATCTCCTAATAATTTTTGAAAATCATTTAAAGTTTTAAGATGATCTCCTCTTATTTGAATTTTCTGAGGGATTATTGAATTTTATTTCCTAAATAATTCACTGGGTACCATAGTATTTTAGCAGGAGCTATTTGTAAGCCCCATTGTTTTAACTCTACTTCAGTGTCTTCAAGAATAGCAGTAAGAGCTAGATGTTTAGGTAGAGCTATATATCCATATGTATATCCAGCTATCATCCATATAGTGAATGATATAGGCTGAAGGCCATTTGGTACATATAGGCTGAAGAGCCCTGTGTACATAATTCTGACAAATTGTCGGGTTATTTAGCATTCTTTGAGGAAGCACTTTCCACAGGAATCTTTCTGAAGGGGCTTATAAATTTAAAGAAGGAACAGTAAAAGCAAACTTTTCTCTATCTGTTATAGCTAAAGGAATTTTTAAAAAGCAATCTTTAAGATCAATAATAGCCATGTTCCAATCCATGGAATCATAGCCAGAGAAGGGAGACATTGTTGTAAAGGTCCCATAGGTTTAAGAACTACATTAATTTGTCTTAAGTCATGCAAAAGTCTCCAATTTCCTGATTTTTTAAATAATAAGTACTGGAGAATTCCACAGGCTTTTGGAAAATTCTAATCTGTCTAGCTGAAGCTGTTATTGAACTAATGTGTGTAAGGCTGCCTATTTTTCTTTGTTAACGGGCCATTGATCCACCCAAACAGGTGTTTGAGTGGTCCATTGTAATGGTTTAGGAGCTGGCAGCTGTGTATCAATGGCCTTTAAGAAAAAGATTGAACCTATGAAGGTTTGTCAAAAGACAGTGTGGCATTCCATTGCTGCATTAAATCTCTTCCCCAGAGATTAATTGCTACTTCTACAATTAAAGGTTTTAATAAAGCTACTTGTTTCTTGGGACCTGAGCAGTGTAATGTGGCTGAACTCTGCCATACTTGAGTCCCCCCAATGCTTGAAACTTGAATATGTTTTTCTTGTTTGGGCCAGTTTTTTGGCCCGTGTTTAAGAGCAATTACAGACACATCAGCTCCTGTGCTTAACAAGCCTGTAAAAGACTTGCCTTGAATAGATTTTGCATTGAGGTGTGTCAGATGTAATTTTTGTGTTAAGCCATATTTGTTTGTCTGTACTCCCAAATCCACCTTGTCCCCTTTCATAAGGTGTTGTTGAAGGTGGGAGATAAGGAATTAAAAGTAACTGAGCCACTCTTTCTCCTTGAGGTACATATAATGCTTTATCAGATGACACCATTATTTTAATTTCACCCGTATAATCTTGATCAAGAACTCCAGGTCTTACTATTAATCCTTTTAATGTCCAACTACTGCGACCTAAAAGTAATCCTACAGAATTAGCTGGTAAAGGACCAAAAATTCCTGTACTCAGTAATTGAACTCTTGTCATGGGTGTAAATATACAGACTGAGAAGAGGCAAGATCTACAGCGGCGCTTCCTTTAGTGGCTGCTTGTAAATCCTGCCATGTTCTTTTAACTGGGGAAGATGCCTCTGTATTATTTTCTAGGGCCTCAGAGGCTGGCCCGATGGGGGTTTAAAGGCTGAGACTCATTAATGGGAATTCCATCTTTATCAAATTTTGAACGACATTCATTAGACCAATGTTTCCCTTTTCTACATTTTGGGCAAACAGAGGGCAGTTTATTTTTGAAATTTGGTTCTTTTGTCCTCTGTTGTGATCGGCAGTATTTTTCATATGTCCTTGTTTGCCACAACAAAAACATTTAAGAGACCCACAACATAAGGAGAAGTAGTACCTTAAGAAGACAAGGCTTGCTTAAAATCTTTTAATGTCTTGTAAGGAATGGGCGCGTAAAGCGCTCTAACTCCCCCTTGTGGGAATTCAGGATCTTCATTAGGTCTAAAAGGAGTTAGTGACAGGTGCCACTAAAGGCGTTAAATAGGCATCTAGATCACCTTCCCTTTGGGTTTTACGTATTCCTGCTGCGAAGGCAGATGCACACGGAGCAGAAACAGAAGCCTTTCCACGACGAGAGGGCTGAGCGGGGCTCTCACCCTCAGTGTCCGAAGAGGGGGACGAGGAGGACGAAGAGGATTCAGACGGATGTGGGGAGGAGGACCGTTTACTTGACTGCACCACACCGTCTAGCACGTCTATCTCTCCCTCCTGCATATCCGAGTTAGTACCGGAGAGTGGGGCCATTTGCAAAGGCTGCAGAGCGAGAGTGATCAAATTACACCAAGACCAGACAGGCACAGGGATGATGTTGCCTTGTCTGTGAGCCTCTTAAAATCTCTTAAAACATTGTCCCAATCAGCTTGTTTAAGAGTTCCCTGTGGAGGCAACCAATCACAATGTCTTTTAATATATTTATAGAGTTGAGCAAAGTCCCTTTTGGACGTTTTCACTCCTGATGTTTTTAGGAGACCACTGAGTAACTTTAAATAATCCTCCAGTTTGGTAGCTTTAGTTTTGTTTTGGCCCATTATAGTGTCCCTGACGTCTCGACCCTGTCCCTACGTATCCTTTCTTGGGAGCCTTACCGGGTCGACGATCTTCAGAGCTTCCCTGCTCTGAGTTTCAAGGGTCCCTGTTCCAGCGCCACTTGTCAGCTCCTCCCTGCCACCGACCCGCAGGGAAGGGAGGCAACACGATGAGATATCAAAGACCTGAAAGGACCAGCCAGGGGACTCAAGGTGTAACAGCTCAAAAGTGATGCTGAGAGAGCACCTCTCACATTTATTGATCAGTAAACACAATAGAGGTCCAGGGAAAATCATACTACATAATAATTAACACAGGTCCAGGAAAGACCACATTACATAGTGATTGATGATCTACTTCCACTTACAGGAAGCAATGTAAGTACAGTCACGTCGTGAAAACCAGCATAACCGTAATATACCGTTTTCCTTTATGCATCAAGAGTCATAGGTATGGGAACTAGGGCAGGTAAGAACTAATTAACTTGTAAGTGATTAATATGAGGTGAGAAGCGATTAACGTGTCAGTGATTAATATGATTTCCCACAGTGGATGCTCTTTAGGGGCAATATACACTAAAGTGGTTGTAATTGATACTGCTGAACATATGGGAACAGATACATTAAGTAAATATAATACTCTCTTGATTATAAGGGATGTTCCCAATGGGGAGACGTCATAACTAGAACAGTGTTGTGGGTCAAGTGCAAGACTGGGAGCCCATCAGGTTTCCCCAGCGTAGTTATGTAGTCGTTGTTGAAACAGTACACAGTATAGGAGGCTGGGAACAAGGCCACTGTGCAGATCAAGGAGCTCATGATTTATGGGAACTATATATTAAGGTAAAAATGCTTGAAGTCTTCTCAAAATTTAAGCCAGATTCTAGAAAAGGGAGAAATGAAGATTAGGAGCTAGAACAGACATCATGCTGATCCCAACTTTTTGCCTAATTCAAAATAATGGTTTTCCCTGTTACAAAGGGAAGCTTGCTTGTCAAGACCAAAGTCATGGATTTAATTTCCTTATGAAGGGCTTTTCCTCAGCTTTATCTTTATCCTTTTTATCCCCTGGTGCTTTAAGCCCTCTCTTAAGGGCACTCTTAATTCATTCCTGTCCTCTTACTGTGACTAGATCTATCTCTGTCTCTCTAGGGTCTCATCTATTTAAAGGGGCTGACCAACATGTCCTTTGTGTGAGTTATCACAGTAGAAAATTTAAATATGAGAACACATGTGTAAATACGGATGGCTCAGGCCACCATATTACCCAGCCTCATGGAGTTATTTTCAGTATAAATTGATGGTTCTAACAAACTGAACATAGCTTAGGTGACTTTATGGGAACTGTACTAGTTGTCTTTTCAGAAACAAAGGTCAGTCACTAATCAGTACTCTGCTATAAAGTGCTTTGTTTAATCTTTTTCTCTCTGCTTATCTCATTTTATCACCATTATCAACTCTTTGACTCTCTCCAAATCCAAAGTTCAAATTCTTCTGAGAATCTGATTAGATCTTTTGCAATAGTTTATTTCTTTAGCCAGATTCAATATTGGCTGCTCTTACTCTCCCATGGTCCAGTGAACTACGGCCTAGAGGTAAGGGAATAACGTTGCCAGTGCCATCTATGTGTACTGAACTTGGGGAATAACATGGCAGTATATGTGCTCTGAGCCGTCTAGGACTGCTTCCTTAATAAGTCATCTCAGCCTCTCAGTCCCATCCCTTTAGTGCTGTCCAGATCCACACACTGGGAGGTACTTGTTCCTGTTGTCAAACAAGACTCTAAACCTAGTTTAGACACAGACACTTTGGTTTCCAGGACTTTCATTCATGTACAACACCCAGATATATACGGCCTTCTCTCCCACCTCGGGATTCAGTTGCTGCCATTATAGAGCTTATAATCAACACACGGGTTCCTCAACCCCTTTAATAAAGCAGACAAGAATGTGGGGAGCCCTGAGTCCCTCCTAATAAAGCAGAGGTGGCCTCAGAAGGACAGTGCAGAGCATACTCCAAGCAACCTCACACCACAACTTGTCTGGCCTGAGCCTGCCTCTGAGTATTAGAATTCCCAGAAACCTCCATGGCTCACAAACATCACAGTTCCTGGACTCCATTTGCCAGAAGTCTTAGGGCCAATTCCCACTCACACAGAAAACACTGTGTGATATCATGGGCTTCCTGTTGTCATGGGTTTCAGAGTGGACAGTGGCTCACAAAGTGCTATAGAGATACCAGGACCTCATTTTGAGAGGGTAGCTTACCCTGAATCTCTGTCACTTCTTTTACCAGCAAAGTGATAAATCACAGTGAATATTTCACCCTTTTTCATTAGATTTTACTCATTTAACATTATTTTCTGCATCTACTATGTATTCACTTGCATTTCTGATTTGTGGACTGTGAGATGGAAGACGAGTCACTTTCTTCACTGAAAGTTAGTTCAGCCCCATAAAGCCATGATCCTTCCTCCAACAATTCCTGCCACCCTCCTCCACCACCCCAGTACACACCTGCAAAGTAAAAAAATAAGCACTTGTCCCATCACTCAGATAATCCCTGGGTGTATTAGTAAATTCTCTTTGAGCCTCTTTATATCTACATATGCTAGATATGGAGAAAGATAGATTATATGTATATATCTTTACACATACCAAAAAGTGGTATAGTTTATATGTAATGAAGTGTTTACTAGATACATACAAATTTTCCCTAAGGTGGATAGTATTTTTTTATATTATTTTTTATGAAGGAATTATTGATATACACTCTTATGAAGGTTTCACATGAAAAACAATGTGGTTACTACATTTACCCATATTATCAAGTCCCCACCCATACCCCAACGCAGTCACTGTGCATCAGTGTAGTAAGATGCCACAGATTCACTGTTTGCCTTCTGTATGCTACACTGTTTTCCCCGTGATTCCCCCACACCATGTGTACTAAACAAAATACCCCTCAATTTCCTTTTACCACCCTCCCCACCTGCCCTCCCACACCCCTCCCCTTTGGTAACCACTAGTTCCTTCTTGGAGTCTCTGAGTCTGCTGCTATTTTGTTCCTTCTGTTTTACTTCATTGATATACTCCACAAATGAGGGAAATCATTTGGTACTTGTCTTTCTCCACCTGGCTTATTGCACTGAGCATAATATCCTCCAGCTCCATCCATGTTGTTGCAAATGGCAGGATTTGTTTCTTTCTTAAGGCTGAATAGCATTCCATTGTGTATATGTACCACCTCTTCTTTATCCATTCATCTACTGATGGACACTTAGGTTGCTTCCATATCTTGCTACTATAAAAAGTGCTGTAAAAAACATAGGGGTGCATATGTCTTTTTGAATCTGAGAAGTTGTATACTTTGGGTAAATTCCAAGGAGGGGATTCCCGAGTCAAATGGTATTTGTATTTTTAGTTTTTTGAGGAACCTCCATATTGCTTTCCACAATGGTTGAACTAGCTTACATTCCCACCAGCAGTGTAGGAGGATTCCCCTTTCTCTGCATCCTTGTCAGCATTTGTTGTTCTGTCTTTTGGATGCAGGCCATCCTTCCTGGTGTGAGGTGATATCTCATGGTGGTTTTAATTTGCATTTCCCTGATGATTCGTGATGTGGAGCATCTTTTCATGTGTCTGTTGGCCATCTGAATTTCTTCTTTGGGGAACTGTCTCTTCATATCCTCTGCCCATTTTTTAATCGGGTTATTTGCTTTTTGGGTGTTTAGGCGTGTAAGTTCTTTATATATTTTGGATGTTAACCCCTTGTCAGATGTGTCATTTACAAATATATTCTCCCATACTGGAGGATGCCTTTATCTTCTGTTGATGGTATCTTTTGCTGTACAGAAACTTTTTAGTTTGATGTAGTCCCATGAGTTCATTTTTGCTTTTGTTTACCTTGCTCGAGGAGCTGCATTCAGGAAGAAGTTGCTCATGCCTAAATTAAGGAGATTTTTGCCTATGTTGTATTCTAAGAGTTTTATGGTTTCATAACATACATTCAGGTCCTTGGTCCATTTAGAGTTTGCTTTGTGTAGGGGGTAAAGCAATAATACAGTTTCATTCTCTTGCATGTAGCTGTCCAGTTTTTCCAACAACAGCTGTTGAAGAGGCTGTCATTTCCCCATTGTATATCTATGGCTCCTTTATAATATATTAATTGACCATATATGGTTGGGTTTATATCAGGGCTCTCTAGTCTATTCCATTGGTCTATGGGTCTGTTCTTGTGCCAGTACCAAATTGTCTTGGTTACTGTGGCTTTGTAGTAGAGCTTGAAGTTGGGGAGCATAATCACCCCAGCTTTATTCGTCCTTCTCAAGATTGCTTTGGCTATTCAGGATATTTGTGGTTCCATATGAATTTTAGATCGATTTGCTCTAGTTCATTGAAGAATGCTGTTGGTATTTTGATAGGAATTGCATTAAAATATGTAGATTACTCTAGGCAAGATGGCCATTTTGACTATATTAATTCTTCCTATCCATGAGCACGGGATGTGTTTCTATTTATTGGTATCTTCTTTAATTTCTCTCATGAGTGTCTTGTAGTTTTCAGAGTATAGGTCTTTCACTTCTGTGGTTAGGTTTATTCTTAGGTATTTTATTCTTTTTGGTGCAATTGTGAATGGAATTGTTTTCCTGATTTCTCTTTCTGTTACTTCATTGTTAGTATATACAAATGCCACAGATTTCTGTGTATTATTTTGTACCCTGCAACCTTGCTGAATTCAGATATTAATCTAGTAGTTTTGGAGTGGTTTCTTTAGGGTTTTTTATGTACAATATCATGTCATCTGCAAACAGGAACAGTTTAACTTATTCCTTGCAAATCTGGATGCCTTTTATTTCTTTGTGTTTTCTGATTGCTGTGGATAAGACATCCAGTACTATGGTGAATAGAAGTGGGGAGAGTTGGTATCCTTGTCTTGTTCCCGATCTTAAAGAAAAAGCTTTCAGCTTCTCACTGTTAAGTATAATACTGGCTGTGGGTTTGTCATATATGGCCTTTATTATGTTGAGGTACTTGCCCTGTATACCCATTTCTTTGAGAGTTTTTATCATGAATGGGTGCTGAATTTTGTCAAATGCTTTTTCAGCATCTATGGAGATGATCATATTGATTATTTCCTTCTTTTTGTTGATGTGGTGGATGATGTTGATGGGTTTTCAAATGTTGTACCATCCTTTCATCCATGGAATAAATCCTACTTAATCATGATGGATGATCTTTTTGATGTATTTTTGAATTCGGTTTGGTAGTATTTTGTTGAGTATTTTTGCATCTATGTACATCAGCAATATTGGTCTGTAATTTTCTTTTTTGTGGTGTCATTGCCTGGTTTTGGTATTAGAGTGATGCTGGCCTCATAGATTGAGTTTGGAAATATTCCCTCTTCTACTCTTTGGAAAACTTTAAGGAGGATGGGTATTAGGTCTTCACTAAATGTTTTTTAAAATTCAGCGTTGAAGCCATCTCGTCCAGGGGTATTGTTCTTAGGTAGGTTTTTGATTACCCATTTAATTTCTTTGCTGGTAATTGGACTGTTCAGATTTTCTGTTTGTTTCTGGGTCAGCCTTGGAAGGTTGTGTTTTTCTAGAAAGTTGTCCATTTCTTCCAGGCTATCCAGTTTGTTAGCATATAATTATTCAGAGTATTCGCTAATAATTCTTTGTATTTCTGTGGTGTCTGGAGTGATTTTTCCTTTCTCATTTCTGATTCTGTTTATGTGAGTAGACTCTCTTTTTTTCTTGATACGTCTGGCTAGGGGGTTGTCTATTTTGTTTATTTTCTTACTTTGATTCTTTCTACTGTTTTATTCTACTTGATTTTATTTATTTGTGCTCTAATCTCTTATATGTCCCTCCTTGTACTGACTTTGGGCCTTATTTGTTATTCTTTTTCTAGTTTCATTAATTGTGAGTTTAGACTGCTCATATGGGAATGTTCTTCTTTCCTGAGGTAGCCCTGTATTGAAATATACTTTCCTCTTAACACGGCCTTCACTGCATCCCACTAATTTTACCGTGTTGTTGTTGTCATTTGTCTCCATATATTGTTTGGTCTCTGTTTTTATTTGGTCATTGATCCATTGGTTTTTTAGGAGCATGTTGTGAAGCCTCCATGTCTTTGTGTGATTTTTCATTTTCTTTGCACAATTTATTTCTAGTTTCATACCTCTGTGGTCTGAGAAACTGGTTGGTGCCGGGGCCTGCCAGCAGGAGTCGAACAGTTCCAGAGTGGGGGCGTCGGGCTGTATATACAAGACGACAGGAGGGCAAACTTTCTGGTGCAGAATGCAAAGAAGCTTTATTCTGGCATGGCTAATATACACATGAATTGCCTACAGATTAGATTCACATGCCCTTAATTCAATCACTTAAGTATTGCCTACAGATTAATCCAATCAGACATTAATTCAACCACTTAAGTTACATACACCTGGGGGCATCTCGTCCAGGTGGCAGGCCTTAAGATAAGACCTCCCTACCTTCCTGAGATAATTGTTCCTGGAAATTAGGAAACTTTTCAAGATTTCTTTCAGAGTATGGCCCGGTTCAGGCCTTAGATGGAGACTAGGCACAAAAACACAATCAGTCCTGTCCTGTACTCTTGCTCCTTCTGTCCCAACTACTCTCCACAGGTTGGTACAATTTCAGTCTTTTTGAATTTACTAAGGCTCTTTTTGTGGCCTAGGATATGATCTATTCTTAAAAATGTTGTATGTGCACTTGAGAAGAATGTGTATTCTGCTGCTTTTGGGTGTAGAGTTCTGTGGATGTCTCTTTGGTCCATCAGTTCTATTGTGTTGTACAGTGCCTCTGTCTCCTTACTTATTTTCTCTCTGGTTGATCTGTCCTTCAGAGTTAGCGGAGTGTTGAAGTCTTCTAGAATGAATGCATTGCATTCTATTTCTCCTTTTAATTTTGTATATATTTTTCACATATGTAGGTGCTCCTGTGTTGGGCCCATAGATATTTATAATGGTTATATCTTCCTGTTGGATTGACCTTTTTATCATTATGTAATGTCCTTCTTTGTCTCTTGTGACTTTCTTTGTTTTGAAGTCTATTTTGTCTGATACAAATACTGAAACTCCTGCCTTTTTCTCCCTATTAGTTGCATGAAATGTCTTTTTCCATCCCTTCACTTTTAGTCTGTGTATGTCTTTGGGTTTAAAGTGAGTCTCTTGTAGGCAGCATATAGATGGGTCTTGTTTTTTTATCTATTCAGTGATTCTATGTCTTTTGATTGGTGCATTCCGTCCATTTACATTTAGGGTGATTATTGATAGGTATGTACTTATTGGCATTGCAGGCTTTAGATTCGTGGTTACCAAAGTGTCAAGGTTAACTTCCTTACTATCTAAGAGTCTAACTTAACTCACTTAATATGCTATTACAAACACAGTGTAAAGGTTCTTTTTTTTCTTCTTCCTCCTTTTTCTTCCATCTCCATTCTTTATATATTAGGTATCATATTCTGTACTGTCTATCCCTTGATTGACTTTGGTGGCAGTTCATTTAATTTTGCATTTTCATAGTAATTAGCTGTTCTACTTTCTTTACTGTGGTTTTATTACCTCTGGTGACAGCTATTAAACCGTAGGAACACTTCCATCTATAGCAGTCCCTCCTAAATACACTGTAAAGATGGTTTGTGGGAGGTAAATTCAGCTTTTGCTTATCTGGAAATTGTTTAACCCCTTCTTCAAATTTAAATGATAATCTTGCCAGATAAAGTATTCTTGGTTCAAGGCCGTTCTGCTTCATTGCATTAAATACATCATGCCACTCCCTTCTGGTCTGTAAGGTTTCTATTGAGAAGTCTGATGATAGCCTGAAGGGCTTTCCTTTGTATGTGATCTTATTTCTCTATCTGGCTGCTTTTAAAAGTCTGTCCTTATCCTTGATCTTTGCCATTTTAATTATTATATGTCTTGGTGTTGTCTTCTTTGGGTCCCTTGTGTTGGGAGATCTGTGTATCTCCATGGCCTGAGAGACTATCTCCTTCCCCAGATTGGGGAAGTTTTCAGCAATTACCTCCTCAAAGACACTTTCTATCCCTTTTTCTCTCTCTTCTTCTTCTGGTACCCCTATAATGCGAATATTTTTGTGTTTGGATTAGTCACACAGTTCCTTCAATATTCTTTCATTCTTAGGTATCCTTTTTTCTCTCTGTGCCTCAATTTATTTGTATTCCTCTTCTCTAGTTTCTATTTAATTTATCATCTCCTCCACCATATCCAATCTGCTTTTAATAGCATCCATTGTGCTCCTCAACAATTGGATCTCCGACTGGAATTAATTCCTGAGTTCTTGAATATCTTTCTATACCTCCATGAGCATGTTAATGATTTTTATTTTGAACTCCCTTTCAGGAAGAGTCATGAGGTCGATGTCATTTAAATCTTTCTCAGGAGTGGTATTAATAATTTTCCTTTGGCGTCTCATATTTGTATATGGTGCCCTCTAGTGCCCAGAAGCTCTATTCCGTGGAGCTGCTCAGTCCCTGAACCAATGTTGGGTGTCACAGGGGAGTGGTATTGGTGCCTTGGGGAGGAAAGAGCTGTTTCCTGCTACCCAGCTGCTATGCCTGTCTCTACTGCCTGAACCAGTGGGCTGAGCACACAGGTATAAGCCTGTATACTTTGCATTTGTAGTTGCTGTAGACAGATCTTCCCTCTGGCTGGGCTAACAACAGGGTAGGGTTTGCCGGTTTGCAAGCCAGGTGGGGCTGGCCAGAAGAAAGGCACAGTATGCTACGTGTCACGGAGGGTGTCCTTGGAGCTGTGTAGCCACCAGGGAGCTGGAGCACCTGAAGATCGTCTATAGAGACAGATTTCTTTTTCCTCCTTAAATATGAGAGTCTATATGGCAAAGCTCCCAACCTGCTGGGCCGATTGCACCCAGATAATTTTGTCTACCTGTTCTCTCTCCTGAGCAGTAAGCTCTGTGCAATCCTTGCCCCTTTAGAAGCCCTCTTACTAAGGGCTTCCTTGTTAGGAAGTCTCTCAGACTGCCCACCTTTCTTCTGTCCCAGAGCAGCCAGATACGGATCCCTGCTTTCCACAAGTGGCTGGAATCTCAGTCTCTCCAGGAATTCTGCCTGTCTTAGCTTTCCAACCCCATAATCACAAGAGCATCATGCAAGCACCATGAATTGTAGGTTTGTGCTCCCAGAGTAGATCTCTGCAGTTAGGTATTCAGCAGTTCTAGGCCTCCACTCCTTCCCTGCTCGGTTTCTCTTCCTCTCACTGGTGATCTGGGTGGGGGAAGGGCTTGGGTCCTGCCAGGCCACAGCTTTGGTATGTTACCCTGTTCTGTGAGGTCTGCTCTTTTCTCCAGGTGTATGCAGTCTGGTGCAGTCCTCTTTCCTGTTTCTCTTTCAGGATTAATTGTATTAATTATATTTTCATATTATATGCGGTTTTAGGAGGAAGCCTCTGTCTCCCCTCATGCCGCCATTTTTAATACTCTATGGTGGTTAATATTTTACAATATAATTTTTAATGGTATCATCAAAGAACTAACTAGTCCTGTCTCTGTATCAGCATTTCTTTTCAGGTTTTCTAAACACCAATATTTTTATTTAGAACTACTAACAAATGCTTCAGTCTTTTATTGTTGAAACAACTTTATAAAATTTTTGTTAATTTTATTGGTTGTGATAATGGCATTATGGTTATGTTTATAAGGAAAAAAGTTCTTATCAGTTAAGAGATACACACTGACAAGTCAAATTATAAGATGTCTGGGTCTTAAAAATACTCCTGGAATAAGTAAAAGTGGAGATTGAGGGGAATATCCATAAACAAGATTGAAAAAATATTGACTGTTATTGAAGCTGGGTTGATACACTGGAGTTCATCACACTATTCTGTTTTATGCTTGAAATTTTCTGTTATTATTTTTTGAAGTATACCAGCCTGTCTCTTGGAACAATGAAGTCAGCTAACTCCTTCTTGCCTCATGTTCACGTCATCCTTTGACCACTGCCCAATGAAGAATTTTCACCTCCACTGTCATCTCCATAATGCTTAGTGATTTCTTTTCCTGGCCCCATCCTCTTACTGTTTTTTTCCAGAGTACCTCTGAAACTAAAGTAAGTCTCAGCTTTGCCCAGAACACCCCTTTTACTTTCATGTCCTCCCACACCTCATTCTCCTGATCTCTTGTACATACGTGACTTTGGTATGTGGTTTATAGCCTTCTGCGTTATTTCATGTTTCGTTTCATTTTGAGTGACATCAGTGTGCCTGACAGAGTACAAGCTCAGTAAGTATTTGTTGACTCAATCAATGTCCATGTGGCTGAATCATCCAGCAAACCTTCTGCTTTTTATCTGGAGCCCTGGGGTGTTGGCAGACAGGAATCCACATGCCTGTGGATAATGCAGCATCTGCAGCCTGTGCTTTTCCTCTTCCAGTGGTGAATCTAATCCTTCCCTTTTTAATTCTTGTTCAAAAAATCCTCCTCCTCTGCCTTTAAGATGTGCCTGCCATCTGTTCCTCACCCACAGCTTTCGGTCCATAATTTTCACATCCAGTGCTTAGCTCCTATGCATCCCAACTTTGTCAGGGATACCATTTCTTTCTGCCACCTTTATGACTTTGCTTTCACATTCTTTTCAAATATTCAGTCTCTCCTTTTCTAGTGACTCTTTTCATGACTGCTTTAAACAAGAGTAGTAGGTCTCTTGTTTAGTAACATCTTCATCAAACCCATATACTTCTTTAGCCACCAAACTAATTCTCTCCCAATATGGCCAGATGTCGGTCCCTTCAGACTACTACCTATTTCATCCATTCTCTACGTTACTATCCACTTATTCCATAACGCCTTAAATTTGGCCTGTCCCCTTGAAATTCAACTATATCTGCACATTGAGAAAGGAAAATTAAAACTACACTGAGATATCATTTTCACCAATCAGGCTGACAAAAATTTCCAGGTTTTACAACATAGTCCTTGTTAAGGCTGTGGGGAAATAGTCTCATATACTGCTGATGGAGGAGAATTCCCATGAAAGGGAATTTGGCAATATATGACAACTGCATATGTTTGTACATATTTAAAATGACACTTATACAAGGCAATTCATTGAATAGTTAGTAATAGCAAAAAATGATAATCTAAATGTCTGCCATCATGGAATTGGTTAATCTATACAATGAAATACTATGCAGCTTATGATGATTAAATTTTTGTGTCAGCTTGGCTTGACTGTGGTGCCAGCTCATTTCATCAAACACTAGATGTTTTTGTGAAGTTATTTTGTAGATGTGGTCATTTAGTAAAGTTGATCACCCTCCATAATGTGGGTGGAGCTTTTCAATCAGTTATAGGCCTTAAAAGCAAAAACTGAGGTATCCCAGAGCAAAAGGAATTCTGGCTCAAGACTGTAACATAGAAATTTTGCCTGAATTTCCAGCCTGCGCTTCTAGGGCTTTTGGACTGAAGACTGCAACATCAACTCTTACCTGAATTTCCAAGCTGCTTGCCTGCCCTACAGATTTTGGATTTGTCAGCCCCCACAATTGCACGAGCCAATTCTTTAAAATAAATGTCTCTCTCTTTAGCTATAATTCTTTTTCTCTGTAGAACTTTGCATGATACATAGCTATAAAAAAGAATGAAAACACTCTCTACTTGTAAAGATCTCCAGAATATATTTGTGAGTGAACAAAAGCCAGGTGCATAATACTCTATGTGCTATATACTACACTAAACTCGAATTGAAACAAGAATATGTCTTTATATTTGCCTATATCTGCACTAAAACTCTGTAAGGGTACACAAATTAATTAAAGTTGCTACTTGAGAGGTGGTTCTAGCCAAGTGGAGGACAGAAGTAAGGGTGAAAAGTTCTTTATTGTATTTTTAAAAATACTTTTGTGATTTTTAAACCATGTGACTGCTTTTACCTATTCAAAAACTCAAATTTTCTGAGGACTCCACTAACCCCTAATTGCTAATTTTACTCTTCCTGGTACAGATCATAACTCAATAGCATGCTCTACCACACACCAATCTTTCTTTGGAGTTTGCTCATCTAGCTTCTCAGAGTTTTATCCCTCCTACTTCTCTGACTTGCCTTATCTTTCTTTGGCTTTTCTGTTTCTTGGATACAGACATGCTCCAAAATTCTGTCTTTAGCATCTGGTTCTCTAATCTCTTTCTGCTGCAGCTTAAACCATTATCTCTGTGTACCAAGTCTGCACCTCCACACAGAGCCTTCCTCATGAGCTCAAATCCCATATTTCCAACTACTTCCTAGATCTCCAGACCCATATCAGTCTTCTGATGGCACCGCAAATGAATATGTCCAAAAAGGAGCTCTTCATCTTCAACCCAATTTTTTACACTGGCTCATGTTTGGTGGTATTTCATATTGAAGAAGTCACTAGTGACTAGTTTTTTAGAGTGTAGTACATAGATCAGCAGCATCACCTATGAACTTGTTAGAAATGCTGAATCTTAGACCTTTCCCTAGACCTCCTGAATCAGTAACAGATCCCCAGAGATTCATAATTTCTTTAAAGTTTGAGAAGTACCACCCTAGATTGTTTCTTAGCAAATTTATGATCCATGTTTATGAGATTTGGAGTACTAATATTATACTGAAGTTCTGGTTACTGAGTATAATCTTTTTTGCATAATAGATTAGAAGATGGGAATACCCATGATCTTTGACTTCCCCAAATTATGATTTCCTCAAATCAAACATTTCTTTATATGCTAGTAATATGAAACTTGCCCACCTGAAATTTTATATGAATCTTCAAAAATATTAGAAATGTATCCAGTATTTTTACTCATCATTGCCTGTTTTTTTCTTACTTTACCCATCTGTAACTTCATAGTTAAGTAACCACATTTTTTGTAAAATGGATGAATCTATTTTTTCAACAAATTGGTCATTCACTGATTTTTGTCTAGTTGATTTATGACAAATTGATTTTTAATGAATTAACTCTGCTGAAAAGTGGTGAGAAGTGGCTCAAGCACCCAAAAGAATAAGTTTAAGGGAGCCAAACAATATCCATTTTGTAATCCTGGAGCTGTCTGATGTATGGAAAGGTTAAAAACCTGAAGTTTCATTAATGGTAAGAAGTAGTGCTCAGATTTTATCTGAGATCTAAATGTAATGCTACTTTCTATTATTCCATGATCACTATAGTACAGATGTTTGTTAAATAAGCACTGATCATTTTCTGTTTTTTATTAATTGAGGGGACATTGGTAGTCCTCTGGTACACAGATATGATGAAGTTTGCCTTGATGATGATAATGTGATTAAGATTTTCAAAAGCCTTTGACAAGGAATTTGATCAAAGGTTATTATTTTTTAAGTCTCGTGTGTGGGGAAACTTTTTCACAAGGGAAGTGTCATGGACACATAATACAGAGTATATAAAAGTGAAGTTCCATACTATAATGGAGATTTAGAGAGGTCCATGGGTATGTATTCTTGTCGCTAAAAGAAATAGTTGGCTGACCACTCAGAGGGCAATGTTGTTACTTTTGGTGACTTACTGATAGGTATTGTGATAAGGTGGAAAAATATGGACTTTGAAGCAAGCCAGAACCAGAATTTGAATGCTGACTGCAATACTTTCTATATGATTGACAGGAAAGGTATTAACCATTTAAACTTAATCTCCTGTAAAAATAGGTAGAGCAACACAAATCTCCTCGAGTTGTCATAAAAACAAATGAGATAATGCATGCTAGGTGGCCTGGTATGTTGCTCTTTAATAAGTTGTGATTATTATTGCTGTTGACTTCATCCATGACCTGGTCCCAGGTTTTTGAACATAGATGTGGCCATAATGTAGGAGTTGATTCACATTGAACAATGCAAACGAAATCAGTGATTTGAGACTGGTATATAAACAGAATGCTCATTTATTAATTAACAATGAAAACTGCAACTGCCATGAGGACTGGAATACTTAGTGAGTACAAACATTGCATTCTTTCCTGGCAGGCACATCTGTGCAGGAAACCAACTTGTTATTAGAAACTAAAGGTGTGGAAGAAAAAAAGCAGTCTAGAAAATGTGAAATTGGTGCAAGGGTAGTTAGGGTGTGATTCAAAATGTTTTGGATCATGCTGAAATACCCTGATGAAGATCATACCAACATTGTCATCTCTCTATTTAGCTCTTTAAGCACCTGATGTAGACACTATTTCTTCATGGGCTCTGTGCCCTTGTATTTTCTCAATCCCTTCCTAGTTTCATTCCCTATTCTTTCCAGCCTGGATGCTACAATTTGCCTAGATATTTGGGCCATAATTACTTTCCCCCAAATAATCATTATGGTGAATATTTACCCCTTTCCTGCTTATAATGCATTGGCCCTACTTAACTTTCAACCAGTTACATAATTATAAATTCTACTGAGTGCCTACCATTTGAGATAGTGTGCTCAGGGGCTTGTGCCCTCTTCCACTACGTTTCTTCTTCCTCTTTACTGTAAGATAAAACAGCCCCAGTCTCTGTAATTACTATTATTATTGATTCAAAATGTTCCCAAATTACCAAATCCACTTTCTCATTCGCACTTGTCACAATAAGAGAATTCACAAGAAAATGCATCAGACTCTGAAAACAATTCTTCAAATAATTCTGGCATCTCTTCCAGAGTATTCCTTCACTTTATTGCTCTTCTTCCCTTGTATCTCTTACATAAGCAGACTTAACTGAGCCTGGAAGTGAGGTAAATGTTCTTCTTGCTCCTCATTGCCACTTACAGGCCATGTTTTATGCCTTCTCCCTAGGACCCCTCAGCTCCACCAAGACATCTGGCACCACTACCTCTTCTGGTTGAAACCATTTACTGATCCCAAGTCACTCCATTCACTGGAGATTATAACACTTGCCTTATCTTCCCATGGCTGCTCAGACCATTATACTTGGTGATTTTAATATGTATATAGTCAATCCATCCAACACCCCAGGCTCTCAGGTCTTTGGCCTCCTCTCCTCCAATGATCTGGTCCCCTTTATCCCCTCAGTTATTTATACCCATAGTTACACTCTAGACCTGTGTCATTACCAATAAGTATACTCTTCAAAACCCAATTCAAGCATCCCATTTCCTATCATCTCCTATCTTTCAATTTCTTCCCTCTAGTACTGTCTTGCAATTTTTTAATTACACCCCTAATTTAGCCTTTACTTTTCATTTCCTCCCAGTTTAAATTCTAACAGGTCTGTATTACAATACCTCTCTCAATGACCCTTGCTCTCCTATCCCTCTCTTGCATCAACTCTCCTCTTTTGGAAAAATCCTAGTTAAAACCAATATTCAGCTCTTTCCATCCCTGCTCCCATGCAACTGAGCATAGCGAAAGAAAACTCACAAAGATGATGATTTAAAACTCATGGTTGAATACCTCAAAGTGACTGTCAGGGCTTCCCTCCAGTCCTACATTTCCTTAGTCAATTCACTTTCCCACTCTGTAGGAGCTAACTATCCTATGCCTTATCTCCTTTCATTTCACCTCTAACAAAAATCAAGAACAGGCAAAACTAATATAAATGGCATTAGAACTGAGGATAGTGGTTACCTTTGGGGAAGAAGAAAGAGGTTGTGATTGGCAGGGGGGTTACTGGGATGTAATGCTCTATTTCCTGACCTGGGTGATATACGTGTTGTCTGTGTTTAAAGTTCCAAAACTGAATTCTGATTCCTCATACCTTCTGTGAACTTGCTTCTTCCTTGATACTCTCCATCTTGGTACACAGCCTCTCCTTTCTTAAAGGTGCTCAAGCCCAAGCCATTAGAACCATTCTAGTTTCTTTCTCTCATACTTTCATGTCTATTAACAATCAGCAAATTGTCTATATTTTCAAAATACATTTCCAATCTAACTACTCCTACAACTTATCATTAATACCTTTGTCTAAGTCACTTTTGCTCTTACCTGGACTAGCATTCCAACTAGACTCCTGAGGTACTTGTGACCCCTACAGTTCTCTTCCTTACATTGCAGCAACCAAGTGATCCTTTTAAAACATAATTAAAATCACGTCAGTCCTCAGCTCGACATTCTCCAGTGGCTTACCATCTCATTCTGAATAAAATGCCCAATCTTTTTCATGACAAAGAAGGCGCTGCATGAACTGTTTCCCAGCTGTCTCTCTGACTTCATCTACCACTTATTCACTGTGCTCTAGCCAATGTTCCTAAAACTGACAAAGATGCTCCTAACTCAGGACCATTGTTGGTACTAGTTCCTCTGTCTGGAACGTTTCTCTCCCAGATATCTACTTGGTTCATTTCTTCATTTCCTCCAGTCTACTGCAATGATATTTCACTAGAAAGGCAGTTCTCAGCCAACACTTTGTGAGGATTCCTCACAAGCCCTTCATACTGCTTTAGTGTTATTTATAACATTTACAACACTTATTGGCATTTTACACATTTAAAATAGGATGTGAGCTCTGCAAATGCAGATTTGGTTTTGTCCACTTCTCAACTCCAACCTCTATAAGATCAGGTATCTCTTAAGCACTGGCTGTGTTGAATGATTTTTAACGACTACCTAAATGTTTAAGAATGAATGACTAGGTTATGTGGTATCTCTCCCTTTCCCTCTTCTCTCACCCAGTTATTTGACAAAAACTTAGTCAGATGGCCCAATTTTCTATGATCTGGTGACAGATAAGGAAATTGTCAATCTAGGACCTGGAGCAAAATGCTTGGTCTCTACATGCTTCATCTTGGACACTGATCCAAAGAAACCACATATGAAGGTTTAGAATTTTTTGTAAATAGTAGAGAATTCTTTGTCTCATAAAGTACTGTCTGGCTTTATTGATTAATTCTGAGATGCTTTTACTTCTGAAGTTTGGTCAGTGGATGTTAGACCTCTAATTGAATCCTTCTGCTATTTTTCTGGACTAATTATAACTTTAAGGAAAAAACTCTAACTTCTAACTTCCAATTTTCCCCTTTAGATTTTAATTTTACTCCACTTTCAGTATGATACTGAGATGATGTTTCAGCTATGTCATGCTAGGAGCTTACAGCATATAAATGACATAATTAATTTTAAAAGACTAAGAAACCACTTAACTTCCCCTCTGGTCTTAAGGTAGGGGTGAGAAGCAGGGAAAAAGACAACTGCATGGTTAAAGGACATGTCAGGTGATAAAGGACAAAACTTTAGTTCACCAGTGTATATTAGATTAACATGATTAAGAGCAGCAATTGCAAACACACCCACTTGAGGAAAAAAATGTCTTCTGGGATAGCTAGTAAAGACGTTTTTGAGGCAGTCAAAAAGGAGACACAGAAACCAAGATCATGTTAATTACTAGAGCCTCACTACCTATCCCTTCATTAGGCCTGTATTATCTAGGAGTGGTTAGCACATTTCCAAAGATGAGGAAGATGGAGTACAAGCAGAGGAAAGGCATAAAAGAGGAATTAAGCAGTGATCACATATTCTTGGTACTCTGGGAGTATCTGTGAAGAGATATTAATGGGACAGAGTGGGATCTTTCAGGGTTAATTATAGATTTGCACATCAATTCTTTTGCTTCACATAGGAATCACAGTGGTACAAGGAGAGGAGTCTTCCAGACAGACTATTTATGTTTTACATTTTGGAATCTCCAGTGAAACAAGATGACCCTTCATCTGGATATAGAAACTTCATTTCCTTGTACTGTAGGAGTAGCTCAGATCCAACCAAAGCTTGCCTTATAACCTGAGATCCATTTCACTTTGCCAGTTTCTACCTCTTTGCAACAGGATAATCCCTACATAATGGAACACTTTTTAATTTCTTAAGAAATATCAAGATGACATTCCTTTATAGATCTTTCAGATTACAACAGAAAAAGGTTCTGAGATTTAATTGGCTACATTATTTCCTGAAATTTTTTTCACTGTATGGCATCTTCAGTTAAAGAGGTGACAAAATTCCAGTGCAGGTCACTGGCATTTATATAAGCAAAAAAGACTGCACTGATTTTTTCACTTGTAAAAATCTGCAGTGCTCACTCCCCCAAACCTCATTTACGGGAAGAGTCTAGTTCTCCTTCTATTTAAATAATGATCAGTTTCTATGCTACCCCCTGTTCTCAGAGCTCTCCACTCTCAAGGCTAGGCTGAAAAACTATCAGTTGCTGTTAAAAGAGTTGACCTGATTATTAGACTGTACCTGGAAAAAATGTAAGAGACCCGTTTCTTTATGGCTAGACCCATATTTATTTTTGCTTTAAACATTATCCTGACTAGAATTGCCCACAAACGGCCTTGCAGGCTGTGGGCTGCACATTTCCAGGAGTGTCACTCTTAGTGTCCTCTGCTTCTGATATCAGGGTGGGGAAAGCAAGTAAAATGATCATTTTACAGTTAATTTCTGCACTCTGATGAAAAACAAACTGACCTTACCTCCCAAAGCTTGTGAAAACCAAATTTACAAAGATGATGTCAAAATTACATTAAACTGAGCAGCTAATCTGTGAAGCTTCTAGGAGGAGCCACAGGAAACTAACTAAAGGAATGGATACTGAAATCTAATCTAGCTGGTCTCTCCAAGATGCACCTTTAGAGTTAAAAAACAAACCAACCCTGAAGCCTGGGTCCTACACAGGTGGCCAATTAATTTAGTCTCTTGGGGTGGGCTTTGGTAATAAAATTATGAAGTTCCCAAATTGATTCCACTATGCAGCAAAGGTTAAATAACACTGGTTTAAGCTGTAGAAAAGCTCTATAATTGTGATAAACTCCTAAAATGTTAAAACATACTATAAGAGAAAAAGAATAGAAAGAAAAATAATACTTGCATTGAGCTAAGCCATAATATGCTAGAGTTATTAATCTGAGGATATTTTATAATTCTTTTTATTAGGAACTAGTTAAACAACTGAAAGGCATTAGAACAGGGGCATTATAGATCCCTGGTCTGGTTACTAAAGCACAAATGTTTTCAACTGTCCAAACATGCATAAATATATACATTCTAGGTGTAACACAGCAAAATGCTGATATATAGTAATCCTATTCAAGAATATATTGTGAATATACAAAGCTGAATATAAAACCAAACAACCTTTGAAATCATCTACTCCAATCCCTCATTTCACAGAGGAAATTGAACCTTAATACAGTTGAATTTTCCAATGTCACCCATAACTGGATTACTTCAGTCCAATGTACTTTCCATTCCATAGTGTGATAATGAAAAGTTAAAATATTTTCATCAGTTGTTTCTCAATCCATTCTAATTCTTCAGTACTTAAAAGAAGAAACTATAGTAAATGCATCCCCTACAATGTTCCTAGGGCTGTCATATGCCAGGGTGAAGTCTCTGATGTTTGTTGAGAGCAGAACGGTATCTGAAGACCTTTCCACAATCATTACATCCAAAAGGTTTCTCTCCTGAATGAATTCTCTGATGCTGGATGAGGTAAGTGCTCTGGCTGAAAGTCTTCCTACATTCATTACAGTTATAAGGTTTCTCTCCAGTATGAGTATTTAGATGTTCAGTCAGATGAGTGCTCCGGCTAAAGGCTTTGTCACATTCATTGCACTTATAGGGCTTCTCTCCAGTGTGAATTCGTTGATGCTGAATAAGATGGGAGCTCTGGCTGAAAGTTTTTTCACATTTATTACACTGGAAGGGTTTTTCTTCTGTGTGAGTTTTTTGATGCTGAGCAAGAGATGAACAATGTCGAAAGGCTTTGCCACACTCATTACACTCATAAGGCTTTGCTCCTGTGTGAATTCTCTTGTGTTGTGTAAGGTGTATGTTCTGGTTGAATGCTCTCCCACATTCATTACACTTGTAAGGTCTTTCTCCAGTATGTATTTTCCTATGTTGAATAAGGGATGAGCCGTAACTGAAGGTTTTTCCACATTCATGACACTGATAGGGTTTCTCACCAGTATGAATTCTTTCATGTTTAGCAAGAGATGAACTCCGAATAAAGGCTTTCCCACATTCCTTACATTCATAAGCTTTATCTTGGGTATGAGTCTTTTGATGTTGATTAAGGTTTGAGAGGTAACTGAAAGCCTTTCCACATTCATTGCATTCAAAGGGCTTTTCTCTGGTGTGAATCCTCCGATGTTGAGTAAGGGATGAGCAATAACTGAAGGCCTTTCCACATTCATTGCACTTGTAAGGCTTTTCTCCAGTATGAATTTTCAGATGCTGAGCAAGGGATGACCAGTAACTAAAGGACTTTCCACATTCAGCACAATCATAAGGTTTCTCCCCAGTGTGTGTTTTCTGATGTTGAGTGAGGTTTGAGTGCTGACTGAAGGCTTTCCCACATTCATTGCATTCATATGGTTTTTCACCAGTATGGATCATATGATGACGGATAAATGTTGAGGGCCCATTAAAGGCCTTCCCACATTCATTGCATTTATAGGTTTTCTCTCCAGTATGAATTTTTTGATGTTGAGTAAGGTGTGTGCTCCTGGTAAAGGTTTTATCACACTCATCACATTTAAAAGGTTTTTCTCCTGTATGAATTTTCTGATGTTCCATAAAGTGGCCTCTCTGGCTAAAGGCTTTCCCACACTCATTACAGGTATATGGTTTCTCACCAGTATGAATTCTCTGATGTTGAACAAGATGGGTCCTTTGACTAAAGGCTTTCCCACATTCATCACATTTATAGGGTTTTTCTCCAGTGTGAATTCTTTGATGTTGAGTAAGAGATGGACCCTCAATGAAGCCTTTTCCACACTGATCACATTTATATGGTTTATCTCCAGTATGAATTCTTTGATGGTTTATAAGGTTTTCACTCCGACTGAAGGCTTTTTCACATTCATTACATTTGTATGGTTTTTCTCCAGTATGTGTTCTCTGGTGGCGAATAAGAGCTGAACAGTAACTAAAAGCTTTCCCACATTCGTTGCACTTACAAGATTTTTCTTTTTTAACTGGTTTTAAAGTCTGTTTGATGCTTGCTTTAGTAGAGGTCTCTTGTGGAGATGTTTCCTGTTGTGTTTCAACATTTGAACTCATATTGATGCTTTCTTCAAGGTCATTATTTACAGGGACTCTCTCCCATGTGGGCATTGTCTTTTCAGTTAATTTTACTTCTCTTGGCAGTGTCTGTTGGTTTGTCTGCTGCCTCTCTAGACTGCCTTCAGATTCCCAACTCTCTGAGAAGTTGGAACTGCAAGGTTCATCCCTTTTCTGTTTTTCCACTCTTGCTTCTTGAGATGGTTGTTCTTCAGAAATGTCCAGCTCTGGGGCTACTATGCTATTTTCTGGTATCATTTCCCAGTCTGAAAGAAAAAGAAAATCTCTGTATTCTCTGAACAGAGGGGAAAAAGCCTTGCTGTTAACAGGAATAACTTAATGAAACTAAAAATAAAGCCCTCAGGAAATCTTGAGCATTTTCAAATACAACCCTATTATTTTTGGGAAAAAGTTGGAAGGAATCAAGGATGATGATAAATACAATACAAAAGTGGCAAGAAAATATCTAGTTCAATTTCATAAATAATTTCTAAGAACCAGTAAGGAAATTCCATTTAATGTAGATTAAAAAGTGACCATAGAGATGGCTAAGAGGAAACAGAGATGGACTGAATCTAAGAAGGTAGTCTTAAATGGGATCCCTTGCTGATGAATAAGAAAACAAAAATCTAAGAGCCAAGATTTCAAGACAGGAAAACAGTAAAGACCTGGCTAAGACTTCATGGTTTTTAGCCTGGAACACTGACGGAATAGTCATATCACTGCTCAAAATGGGAAAGTTGTAAACAGTAGAGGAAATAATTTGTGGGGAGGAAGATAATGTGTTCAACTCTAGGCATTTTGAGATTTAGGAAGAAAAATGGAGTACTACACTATAGGGGTGTTTGTAGGGGTGGGAGATGTCCAAAGTAGAATAATCAAGATGTTCACATGTAAGGTAGGAAATACCAGCTCAAAAGCAGAGCTGGAGCCACAGGAATAAGAAAAAGAGCAGAGATGGGGGTACAATGCTTGAGGGTCTTTAGGATAATGGGATGAATACAACATACTACTGAAAGAGAGCAGTTTGTCAGCAAACAAACAGTAAATGAAACAAAAGACAGAAAAGTACATAACCAGGACATAGAGTATTGCCCAAGACAAGAAAGATGACCATTAAAAGAAGCAGGGTAATCAATACTGGCATATTCAGTAAAAACAAAATGGTTGTGTTAAACAGCATTTCTTTGGTTCTACTGCAAACAGGAGGATACATCAGATAGCAGAGAATCCTGAATTTCCAGTGCTGCCTCCTAGTGACTTTCACCTTCATTATCACTGCAAGCATGAGCAGTGAGGAAGAGGCTCATAGTTGCCTACCATAACCAGTACCATGGATAATGGTGCAGTGTACATTAAGTGCAGGCAGACTCATAACAGCAGTACTTCTCCAGCAGGGACAAGAAGATCAGTTTAACACAGGTTTTGGGTAACAGTCAGTTGTTCAGTATAAGAAATGCATATGTTCTTATTAACAGGAGTGACACCAAAAATATTTGTACAGCAGATGGCCATAAAGATACCTCCTGGAAATACTTTACAGTGAGGCAGATATTAAGACCATGGAGTCTGATGTTGTTAAAGGAGAAAAGGGTGTGGAAGTGGCTGTTCTCCAGCCTTGGTTGGAGTTCTAGTTGAAGGCAGTAATCATGCAATAGACAGTGACCAATGTTATTCATGTTGTCATGTCTTCACACAATAGCCAACAGAATGACCAGAATATCATGGGGGAGGAGGGTGGCAAAGAATGAGGGATTGGAGAAAGTTCCAGAAGGTCAGCCTGAACAGTACCATCCCTACTGCAAGGAATTCCCACTTTACTGCAGCAAGTCTATGGAT
Source organism: Smutsia gigantea (assembly GCA_032199065.1). Lineage (NCBI taxonomy): Eukaryota > Metazoa > Chordata > Mammalia > Pholidota > Manidae > Smutsia > Smutsia gigantea. Next base: position 109,059 of record JAVSCE010000688.1, read on the forward strand.
ACACCCCTGTATAAGTAGAAATACTTATGTTGACAACCAGACTGCAAAAGTACGAGGTAGACCTGTGAGACAGAATACACGTCAGGGTTATTGATCACAATTCACAGGGGCCAAGTTACCAAGACAGCCTAGAGAAGATGGCAATAAAGAGGGTAAGGAAAATGACACAGATAGGGCCCAGGGCCACTGACCACCTCAATATAGGCACTATCTCAACTTCAATTACTTGTACAGATGCTTATAGAATTGTAAATCATTTTTACAGAAATGTAAGAAGCCAAGTCACTGGTTAAATGTGTGCTATGAAAGCGGAAGAGGGCAGGACGGAAGACTAGCTTACCAAGAGTACGATCAGGTCATTCCAGCAATGAAAAGTAAACAAAAGAATGGAACTAAATAAATACTTGAAGTAATTGTCTTCTACCTATTGACTGGATCACTGGAATTATATTATCTATGCAACATGGGTTTTTATTATCATTTTTAGCCAAGTAAGTCTTTTTGGTAATGATTAAAGCATTTTTTGAAAAATCTGTTTTTCAAAGCACATTTAATGTTTTAAAATTGTTTTACATCTGCTAAAGTTGAGATTTTTTAAACTTTCATTTTTAATTTGTAATAAAACTTGACAGGTTATTTTTTCAAAATTTAACTGTAAAACACACAAATTAATAAAGCTCTTATTAAAAAAAAATTACTTTTCTAAATTGTGTTCCATGAAACCATCTTCTTTCTAATAGAAAGATTTTAAAGGTGCAGTATGAAAACAAGGATTCATGACTGGGGTGGTGGGACAAAGAGAAATGTTATACTCTATGCAACTCTGTTGGAAATTCATAATGCCCAACTATATATTTTTAAAAAATTCTCTTAAAAACCTAAAATTTTACTATTCCAGCACATCCCAAATTTGAACATGGCTGCTCTTTTCCTCCTTATAAAAAGAACCCCCATTCCCATCACATTAACTCTGGAGATAGATTCCTTACCTAGTATGACTAAGTCTGCACATTTTTCCAGAATCAGCTCTTTGAAGAGGTCTCTCTCTGAAGTTTGGGAGTTGATGGTTTACAAGAAAGTTATTCATAATTTCAAGGACAGTCTGATGAAGTGCTAGGATCGAAGTCTACACACAGATTAAGAAAGGAGTAGGTGATGAACAGAGGCTGCATGCATGGTACTCAATTTTGCAGAGTTTGGCTGGGAAAGCAAGGAGGCAGAATAGAAGATGGTGGCCAAAAAGATTAACTGTGTTGAGTAAAGGTATATATGTAAATTTAGGTTACCTATTTCTATTTGAAGGTACTAGTAAAAGAGCGTGGAGATTCAAAAGAAAACTGTAAGGGCTGAAAAGTTAAGTGATAATTATGAGATCAGGGACCCAAAGGATGTAGGAAAAGATGAAATCCAGAGTCCAGCTCAAGGTGTTGCCTTTATGAGAAAGGCAGGAAGGATACCTCCTCTGAAAGCAGTATAAAAATAGAATATATGTTCCACTGACTCCAAAGGACACATCAACCAGACAGAAAATAAGAGACAGAGGCACTGAACAACATATTAGAACAGATGGACCTAATGGACATCTACAGAACACTTCATCCAAAAGCAACAGGATACACTTTCTCCTCAAGTGCATATGGAACATTTTCAAGAATAGATCATATACTAGGCCACAAAAAGAGCCTCAGTAAATTCAAAAAGATTGAAATTGTACCAACCAGCCTCTCAGATCACAAAGGTATAAAACTAGAAATAAATTACACAAAGAAAACGAAAAAGCCCACAAACACATGGAGGCTTAATAACATGTTCCTAAATAACCAATGGATCACTGACCAAATAAGAACAGAGATCAACCAATATATGGAGACAAATGACCACAATAATTCAACACTGCAATATCTGTGGGAGGCAGCAAAGGCCGTGCTAAGAAGGAAGTATATTGCAATACAGCCCTACCTCAGGAAAGAACAATCCCATATGAACAGTCTAAACTCACAATTAATAAAACTAGAAAAGGAAGTACAAATAAGGCCCAAAGACAGTAGAAGTAGGGACATAATAAGGATTAGAGCATAAATAAATAAAATCGAGAATAATAAAACAATAGAAAGAATCAATGAAAGTAGGAGCTGGTTCTTTGAGAAAATAAACAAAATAGATAAACCCCTAGCCAGACGTATCAAGAAAAAAAGAGAATCTACTCACATAAACAGAATCAGAAATGAGAAAGGAAAAATCACTATGGACACCACAGAATTACAAAGAATTATGAGAGAATACTATGAAAAATTATATGCTAACAATCTGGATAACCTAGAAGAAATGGACAACTTTGTAGAAAAATACAACTTTCCAAGGCAGACAAAGGAAGAAACAGAAAACCTGAACAGACCAATTACCAGCAAGGAAATTGAACTGGTAATCAAAAAACTACCTAAGAACAAAACTACTGGACCAGATGGTTTCACTGCTGAATTTTATCAAACATTTAGTGAAGATCTAATACCCATCCTCCTTAAAGTTTTCCAAAAAGTAGAAGAGGAGGAATACTCCCAAACTCATTCTACGAGGCCAATGTCACTGTAATACTAAACCCAGGCAAAGACACCACAAAAAAAGAAAATTACAGACCAATATCCCTGATGAACATAGATGCAAAAATACTCAACAAAATATTAGCAAACTGAATTCAAAAATACATCAAAAAGATCATCCATTATGATCAAGTGGGATTCATCCCAGTGATGCAAGAATGGTACAACATTTGAAAATCCATCAACATCATCCATCCCATCAACAAAAAGAAGGATAAAAAACACATGATTATTTTTATAGATGCTGAAAAAGTATTCGACAAAATTCAACATCCATTCATGATAAAAATTTTCAACAAAATGAGTTTATAGGGCAAGTACCTCAACATAATAAAGGCCATATATGACAAACCCACAGCCAACATCATACTTAACAGCAAGAAGCTGAAAGCTTTTCCTTTAAGATGGGGAAGAAGAGAAGGATGCCCACTCTCCCCACTTTTATTCAATATAGTTCTGGACGTCCTAGCCATGGGAATCACACAACACAAAGAAATAAAAGGCATCCAGATTAGTAAGGAAGAAGTCAAATTGTCCCTGTTTGCAGATAACATGATATTGGACATAAAAAACCCTAAAGAATACACTCCAAAACTCCTACATCTAATACCTTTATTCAGCAAAGTTGTGGGATACAAAATTAATACACAGAAATATGTTGCATTCCTATACACTAACAATGAACTAGCAGAAAAAGAAATCAGGAAAACAATTCCATTCACAATTGTATCAAAAAGAATAAAATACCTAGGAATAAACCTAACCAAAGGAGTGAAAGACCTATACTCTGAAAACTACCAGACACTCATGAGAGAAATTAAAGAAGATACCAATAAATGGAAACACATTCTGTGCTCATGGATAGGAAGAATTAATATTGTCAAAATGGCCATCCTGCCTAAAGCAATCTAGATTCAATGCAATCGCTATCAAAACACCAACAGCATTCTTCAACAAACTAGAACAAAAAGTTCTAAAATTCATATGGAACCACAAAAGATCCCGAATAGCCAAAGCAATCCTGGGAAGGAAGAATAAAGCAAGGGGAATTACACTCCCTGACTTCAAGCTCTATTACAAAGCTACAGTAATCAAGACAATTTGGTACTGGCAGGAGAACAGACCCATAGACCAATGGAACAGACTAGAGATCCCAGATATAAACCTAAGCATATGTGGTCAATTAATATACGATAAAGGAACCATGTATATACAATGGGGAAAAGACAATGTCTTCAACAGCTGGTATTGGCAAAACTGGACAGTTACATGTAAGAGAATGAAACTGGATTATTGTCTAACCCCGTACACAAAAGTAAACTCAAAATTGATCAAAGACCTGAATTTAAGTCATGACACCATAAAACTCTTAGAAAAAAACGTAGGCAAAAATCTCTTGGACATAAACATGTACAACTTCCTCATATCTCCCGGGCAAGGGCAACAAAAGCAAAAATGAACAAGTGGGATTATATCAAACTAAAAAGCTTCTACACAGCGAAGGACACCATCAGTAGAACAAAAAGGCATCCTACAGTATTGGAGAATATATTCATAAATGACATATCTGATAAGGGGTTGACATCCAAATTATATAAAGAGCTCACACACCTAAACAAACAAAAAGCAAATAAGCCAATTAAGAAATGGGCAGAGGACATGAATAGACACTTCTCCAAAGAAGAAATTCAGATGGCCAACAGGCACATGAAAAGATGCTCCACATCGCTAATCATCAGAGAAATGCAAATTAGAACCACCATGAGATATCACCTCACACCAGTGAGGATGGCCACCATCCAAAAGACTAAGAACAAGAAATACTAGCGAGGATGTGGAGAAAGGGGAACCCTCCTACATTGCTGGTGGGAATGTAAACTAGTTCAACCATTGTGGAAAGCAGTATGGAGGTTCCTCAGAAAACTAAAAATAGAAATACCATTTAACCCAGGAATTCCACTCTTAGGAATTTACCCTAAGAATGTAGGATCCCAGTTTCAAATAGACATATGCATCCCTATGTTTATCACAGCACTATTTACAATAGCCAAGAAATGGAAGCAACCTAAGTGTCCATCAGTAGATAAATGGATAAAGAAGATGTAGTACATATACACAATAGAATATTATTCAGCCTTAAGAAGAAAACAAATCCTATCATTTGCAACAACATGGCTGGAGCTAGAGGGTATTATGCTCAGTGAAATAAGCCAAATGGAGAAAGACAAGTATCAAATGATTTCACTCATCGGTGGAGTATAAGAACAGGGAAAAAACTGAAGGAACAAAACAGCAGCAGACTCACAGAACCCAAGAATGGACTAATAGTTACCAAAGGGAAAGGGACTGGGGTGAATTGGTGGGGAGGGAGGGATAAGGGGGAAAAAGAGGCATTACAATTAGCACATATAATGTAGAAGGGGGGACACGTAACACAGAGAAGACAAGTAGTGATTCTATAGCATCTTACTATGCTGATGGACAGTGACTGTAATGGGGTATGTGGTGTGGACTTGATAATAGGGGGAGTCTAGGAGTCTAGTCTAGTAACCGTAATGTTATTCATGTAATTGGACATTAATGATAGTAAAAAAAAAAAAAGCATATATGTTGAGCCAGTGCTTGCAAAGCATAAGAGAGTCTAGATAGCTTCCAATTTCTCCAACAGGGATACTTTAAAGAAAAGCAAGTACATCTATATTTCAGACATAAAATCCTATTACCAGGCTGGTGGTTAGATGACATTCATCTGCCAAGTATCCATTACTTACCTCCAGTACCTGCTGGAGTGCCAGGTTCCACAGTCCATGGTTCTGTTCCTTGCTCTAACTGGGAAATCACATCAGGTTTGGAAACTTGGAGTCCTGCTCATGGGGGGAAAAAAGGTGTCTGTTTGCAATAGGTTAAAAGTGTATATCATAATTCAGTCTCACCACTTTGTCTTCAGAGGAAGGGATATGTGGGACAAAGCTGATGGGAGTGGATAGCATATAAAGCTTCAATGTTACAAATTCCCAGACATGGTTTAATTTGGGAACTAATCTAGGTTCAGAAAAATTATTTGTCCTTCTACTTGCTAGGGAGGTATAAACCTTTTCAAAACCTTTCAAAATGTGGAAATTTTTGATTCCTTCAATGAAAGGCACAACTCACCTAAGCACGAGAGAACCTGCCTCCTCCACATCCCCAGATATTAACTCAGTGAAGTTATCCTCACCTACAGAGACCAGGTGTGTATAATTTTCCAATGTTACATCCCTGAACAAATCTCTCTGTACAGGATCCAGCTGTTTCCATTCTTCCTGGGTGAAGTCCACTGTCACATCCTTGAAGGTCACTGATTCCTGAAACACCAAACATATTTCTGCTTAGCCATAAAGTATTCAACTAGGCAAGGGATGAAGTGAGCAATACTGACAAAAGTAAGGCAAGCTATGGGCTATCTGAAAAATGACAGATATTTCCTCCTTTGTGAAATGAATATTAAAACAGTACCTCACTCACAGGCTTATTGTAAGAATTAAATAAGACATGTTCAATATAAAATGCTTAATAAGGGTCTGCCATATAATACATCATCAGTCAATATTGGCCATTATTATTATTATCTTCATCATCATTTGTGTGTTTCAAGATATATCAAGTATTAATTGTACATTTAACTAACATCAGTAATGTTTTACTACCTACAATGTGCAAGAATAGCCAAAAATGTTTTTGAAAGAATTTGGGGAGGAGACTTGGCCTACCACATTACAAAATACAATACAAGATAAACCAAAATAAACCAAAAGATAAAGATAAGATAAAACAGAGTGGCCTAGTATGGAATAAAACTCAATGAAACAAAATAGAGAGCCCCAAAACAGACTCATATTTGTAAGAATTGAATAGAATCAAGCAACTTTCAAATTAGTTAAAATAAGCTGGATTAGTTACTAATGATGTCATAATAATTATCTGTTTGAGAAAAAATTGAGATGAGTTCCTTATTTCATGGCATACCATCAAAATCCAAACAAAAATTTCTGCTGGATTACAGATTAAACCTTAAAGAAAAAGCAAAAATAAAAGACAGTGAAACACTTTTTAATAAGTTTGAAATGTGAAAGACAAAAATTATAAAGAGACTGATAAGTGTAACCACATGAAAATGTAAAACTTCTAATAAACCTTATCAACAGGCAATATTCTTAGTTTCTACAAATAGCAAAAAAGATGAACAACTCACAAAGTAACAACAAGGCCAACAACCCAAACAGGTAATTCACCCAAGACACTGTTAACAAAGCATGAAAAATGCTCCACTCTACTAAAAATATAGTGAAATAATGATATCTGAATGACTAACACTGCTGAGAGTACATGTGTACTATGGTGGGAACAGAAATCTAACGCAGTCTATCTGGAGTGCAATCTAACAGGATCTATCAAAACTTTAAAGGCATAGATCATTCAATCCAGTTTTTTTGCTTGTAGGAATTTATTGTTCAGAAACACGTCAGGATGCAAAGACATATGTACAAGCACCATTGCAACATTGTGTGGAGAGGGGAAAAAAGCAAACTTAAATGTCCCTTAACAGGAGACTGGTTAAAAAATGTATGGTATATCCATACTAAAGCACTTCATGTAGACATTTTATAAATGAAGTACCTGCAATATACAGATTAGGAAATATGTGTAAATATTATTTAAAAAACAGTATATACATGTTATGACCCCGCTTTTATTTTTATGAATAGGAAAGTTTCTATGTAAATGCACAGAAAAAAACCTGAAAGAACACACTACCAACTACTATTAGTGGTACTGTGTAGTGGGGCTTGGAGGCACTGCAGGGGAACTTTCTAATTTTTTTATTTACTATGTGTTTGAAACTGGGTGATTAAATTTTGCCCTGAAATAGATAAGTGTATTATTGGAACTTCTGCTTCTAGCCACAACAGAGCAACTGGACTAGCTCTCCCAGTGCAAACAACTATAAAACTGAACAATACATCTGAAACAAGTATTTTTGTACTTTGAACAGCATGCAAAACTGTGACCCCTGAGAGAAGGAAGACAGTCATATAAGCCCCACAATCCCCTCAGCTTCCTGTTTAGAGAACTCTCCAGACTTCCAAAAAGGAAGGCAGAGACCCTGCAAAGCACAATGGTCTTACTGAGCTGAGGAGAGAAAGGGGCTCAAGACTATTAGGGCAGGGAATTTGCAGCATAGATACTGGAGAGGAGGGGGCTATACAGAGGAGATCCAAAAATCTGGTGAAAATACCATCTCCACAGCAATATGAAATTACCGATATGATAGAACTGAACCCAGAGTTAGGAGTAGAGATATCTACAAACAGTTCCAGCACACTTTCAGAGTAATATTGCCAACACTGGTTTTTGATAACATATGCCACAGCAAAAGAATACACAATCCCATTGCAAGGACTGAAAAGGCATTTCCGGAAATCCACTCACCTGAAAACTGGCTAATGGGAGTAGAATATGCCCTTCTTGGAAAAGGGCAGATTCTGAAGAGGAGAGATCTGGGGAAAGAAGAAGAAACCCCAATTAATTCTGTCCAACTTTCCAAAAGTATTCACAGGCCCTTTGAAACTTTGCTATTAATGCAAATTATCACAACATATATCACTTACATTACTTACCACCCAGATTGTATGAAATTAAATAGACATGGTCAAAACTAACTGCTGGCAAATATATGCAATAGTTCGAACTTTTGTACATTGCTGTGGTATAAATTTCTCAATCATTGAGGAAAACTAGCAGTATATTCTAAAGCTAAATAAATATCTGCTCTATAACTAAGCAACTGTACTCCTGCACATACAGTACTCATAGAAATGAGGGCTTCTGTCCACCAAAGCACAAGACTATTCTTAGCAGGTTTACTTATAGTATCTCCAAACTGGAAACAATCCAAATGTCTTTTAACAGGAGAATGGATAAACTGGTATTTGATAAAATAGAAAATTATTCCACAATATAAAAGAATGGGCTATTGACAAACCTAACATGGATGTATCTCATAAAAAGTGTTGAGCTACACAAGCCAGACATAAAAGAATGCATACTATATTACTCCATTTATATTAAATTCAATAACAGACCAAAATAACTCACAGTAATGGAAGTTACAATAGTGGGTACCTCTGGCAGGTTATTAACTAGGCAGGAGCACAAGAAAGACTTCTGGGCCATTAGAAACATTCTGTATCTTAATATGGGTAGTTTAGTATATATATATATATGTTTGTTTGTGTGTATATAAAATACACACTTATATACATATTGATATATAATACATCTTGGAGAATGGTTAATAGGCAAGACTAATCCTCAGAAAATAGAAGCAGCAATAAAAGGAACTATTATTCTAGATTTAAAATTTGACCAGAAAGGGAAAACTTTTGTTAACAGAATCTTGAGAAAATAATGAAAATGTTATCTTGGAATTTTTAGCAGTAAAAGGAAATATTGTGTACATGGACAAAAATGTACCCAAGACCATAGGAAAACAGAATCAAGAGCAATATCTTAGCTAAGATGCTTTTGATTCCAAGTAAGAAAAACCAACTGAACCAACAACAGTTAACAGTTGTAGAAACCAACTACGTGCCTAGCAACAGTAAATGCCTAGTAAATGTTATAAGTATTATCATGACTTTAAGAGATAGAAGCTTATGAAAGGTAATCCAAATTATACAATTGTGAGAAATCCCCAAAAGAAAGAAAAAGCAAAGATTTATGATGAAACTATTTTGGTTGACTTAATTCTGATGAACTTAAAATTTAAAAGAACATTTATAAAAGATGTAAGGGGCAAAGAATTTAGAGGATGAGTGATGTCATCAACATGGCAGAATAACTTTGCTAACATCTTCCTCCCAAAGAATACTGATTTAGACAATCACTCATAGATGACAGTATCCTTCTAAAAGTCCAGGAGTTCAGCAGGGAAATTCCAGCAAACGATTGGGGCAAAAAGAAAATCCATGATTGGACACACTGAAGAAGATAAAAGGAAGTTTCACTTTACTACCCATGTTACTCCCCTGCCAAGGTGGCAAAGCTCAGGGCCAAGAAAGACCTTCTCAGCCTATTATTTACTCATGGGGGAAGTGAGACCATGTGAGCACCCAGGTTCTCCAGCTGTGTGGGATGCCAATCAAGAAACCCAGTTCTTTCCCACTCATCCAGAATACTGAGGTGTCCTGAGTGATTGAGTGCTGGGGAGCAGTCAGAGCCCTCAAAGGGTACAAAAGGAACAAAGATCCTACTAAACCATTTCACAGACTCCATCAGGAAGACTGCCAAAGAGCCACTGGGTATGCTTTGCCTACAGATTACACCAACTTGTCATCAACAGCCCTAATACTTCATGTGCCTCACCTACATCCCACCCTCACATTGCAGCTGCCTTCCTGTGTGTACCCCCTACGGTGGTAAGAATGAGCCTTTGTAGACAGCTAGTGAACACATGCAGAAAGCCAATCTAAATCTGTAGCATTGGGAGAAAGCACTAAAACCTGACCATTCAGCACTGCCAAAGGAAAGCAAATAGGAGGCTGTCAGCACCCAGCAAGCACCTGGCTTTGCAGGATTGAGAAAAGGCATACAATCTTGAGAATTCAAGGGGAACAAGAAAATGTGGGGCAGATATATCCATAGAAGGTCAAAGAAAGCCTCAGAATCCCCAACAGGGCTGACAGAAGGTAATTCTTCCCAAAGTTAGTGAAGACTGGATCAGGTGACTACATCTTCAAATGGGAAGATAGCAAAGCAAGAATTCAAGGAACATGAAAAATCAAGAAAACATGATAGTACCAAAGAATACAATAGTTTTCCTGTAACTGACCCCAAAGAAATGGAGATCTATGATTTCCATAAGAAATTCAAAATAGTTGTTTTAAGGAATCTCACTCAGCTACAAGAAAACACAGGAAAATGATTAAATGAAATCAGGAAAACAATCCACAAAATTTGAAGTTTAACAAAAAGACCAATCTTAAAAAAATCTTGAGCCAAAGAACACAATGAATGAAATGAAAAAATTAGACAAAATGGAATCTAATGCAGACTGGATCAAGAAAAGAAAAAAATCTGTGAGGCAGGAGACAGTCTTTTGAAATTATCCAATCAGAGGAGAATATAGAAAAAAATAATACAAAAGAGCAAAGAAAGCCTACATGAACCATGAAATGTCATTAAAAGATCTATGCATTATTGGAGTCACAGAAGAAGAGAGGGAGAAAGGGACAGAAAGCTTACTTAAGGAAATAATGGCTAAAAACTTCCTCAATCTTGGGAGAGATTAGGACATCCAAGTCTGTGAAGCTTAGAGGTCTTCAAATAATTTTAACCAAAAAACACCTTCACCAAGGCACATTATGATAAAACTGTCTAAAATCAAAGACAAAGGGAAAATTTTCAAACAAGAGGAAAAAAATTCCTCACATTCAAGGGAACTTCTGTAGGTGTATCAGTGGATTTCTCAGCAAACTGTGCAGGCAGGAAAGAGTGGGATGATATATTCAAAGTGCTCAAAGGAAAAAACTTCCATCCAGGAATATATTACCTGGCAAAGTTGTCCTTCAGAAATGAAGGAGAGATAAAGACTTTCCTACATAAACAAAAACTGAAGGAGCTCATCACCACTAGTCTTGCTTTACAAAAAATGGTGAAAGGTGTCTTTTAAGCTGAAATGAAAAAGAAATATATGAAATGATAAAACACACTGATAAGGATAAATATATAGTCAAATTCAGAATACTCAAATACTGTAATATGGTTCTGTGTTCATCACTTAATTCTTATGTAAAGGTTAAAGGACAAAAATGTTAAAAAAAATCCTGAATACAGGATATAATAATATTATTTCTGACATGAAAACAAAATGGGAGGGTCAGCAAGAGTCGAGTTTTTGTATGCTATTGAAGTAATCAGCTTGAAATAGACTATTGTATCTGTAAGATGTTTCATGTAAGTCACAGAATAACCACAAAGCACAACCTACAGTATATACACAAAAGAAACAGAAAACGAATGAAAGCAAACCACTACAGCAAATCATCAACTCACAAAGGAAGAAAGCAAAAGATGAGGAAAGAACATGGAAAGTACAAAACGGCCAGCAAACACTAATAATCTGGCATTTGTAGGTCCTTACCTACTAATTACTTTAAATAAATGGACTAAATTCCCCAATAAAAAGGAATAGAGTGGCTGAGTGGATAAAAAAACAGAATCCAACTTTATGCTGCCTACAAGAGTCATTTCAGTTGTAAGGACACACACAGACTCAAAGTAAAGGGATGGAAAAAGATATCCCATGTAAATGGAAAGCAGAAGATAGCAGATTCAGCTATACATATATCAGACAAAGCAGACTTTACGTCACTAACTATAATAAGCAATATAGGGGTCAATTATAATAAATGACAAAGGGGTCAATTCATTAAGAGGGTATAACAAGTAGAAATATATATGTACCTAACATCAGAGCTCCTAAATTTGTTAAGCAAATACTAACAGATCTGAAAGGGAAAAAAAACAATGTGGTAATAGTAGAGGACTTTAATACCCCACCTTCAACAATGAATAGATCATACAGACAGAAAATCAACAAGGTAACACTGGACTTGACTCATACTTTAGACAAATAAACCTAACAGATATATACAGAACATTCTATACAACAGCACCACCATACACACTCTTCTCAAGTGCACAAGGATCATCCTCCATGATAGACTGTACGATAGATAAGAAAACAAGTCTTAGCAAATTTAGGAAGACTGAAATCATACCAATAATCTATTCCAACCACAATGGTATACAACTAGAAATCAGATGGTTTCATTGGTGAACTTTAATTGCGAGAAGAATTAAAACCAAATCTTCTCAAACTCTTCCAAAAGCCGAAGAGGAGGGAACAGTCATTTTACAAAGCCAGATTACCCAGAAAACAAAGCCAGACAAGGATACTACAAGAAAACTATACTCTAACATCCCTGATGACTAATGATGCAAAAATTCTCAACAAAATATTGGCAAACCAAATTCAACAACATATTAAAAGGATAATATATCATAATCAAGTGGAATTTATTCCTGGGATGCAAGGATAGTTGTCAACATACTCAAATCAATAACCCTGAATAGCTAAAGCAAGTCTGAAAAAAAACAAAGCTGGAGGTTTCATGTTTCTTCATAATTCAACTAATACTACAAAGCTACAGCAATCCAAATGGTATGATACTGGCACAAAAACAGATACATAGATCAATGGAACAGAATAGGAAGCTCAGAAACAAACCCTCTATACATGGTCAATTCATATATGACAAAGAAGGTAAGAACATACAATGAGGAAAAGGCAGTTTCTTCAATAAATGGTGTTGGGGAAATTGGACATCTACATGCAAAAGAATGAAACTGGATCACTGTCTCACAACATACACAAAACTAAACTCAAAATGAATTAAAGACCTAAATATAAGACCAGAAACCATAAAACTACTATTAGAAAACATAGACAGTAAACTCTTGAACATCAGCAGTAGTACTTTTTTTCTTGTTATTTCTCTACAGGCAAGGGAAACAAAAGCAAAAGTAAACAGGTGGACTACATCAAACTAAAAAGCTTCCACACAGCAAAGGAAACATCAACAAAACAAAAAACAACCTACTGTATGGGAGGATATATTTGAAAACAATATATCTGACAAGGGGCTAATATCCAAAATATCTAAAATAGGCAGAGGACCTGAACAGACATTTTCCCAAACAAGACATACAGATGGCCAACAGACCATATGGAAAATGCACATCATCACTAATCATCAAGGAAATGCAAATCAAAATTTCAATGAGATACCACCTCACACCAAGTCAGAATGGCTAGTATCAACAAAAAGCAACAAGTGTGGCAAGGATGTGGAAAAAAGGGAATCCTTGTACACTGCTGGTGGGACTGCAAATTGGTACAACCACCATGCAGTATGGAGGTTTCTCAAAAACTAAAAATAGAAATACCATATGACCCAGCAATTCCACTTCTGGGAATCTACCAGAAGAAAACAAAATCACTGATTGGAAAAGATAAATACACTCCTAACTATTGCCACATAATTACAATATCCAAGATATGGAAGCAACCAAAGTATCCATCAAGTATAAATTATACTGAAGGTGTATAAAGTGATGAAAGTATAAAGAAGGTGTGGTACATATATACAATGGAATATTACTCAGCCATAAAAAAATAAATAAATCCTGCCATTTGTGACAATATGGATGGACCTAGAGAGTATTATGCTAAGTGAAGTCAGACAGTCAGAGAAAGAGGAATACCATGGAGTTTCACTTATATGTGGAATCTGAAAAAGAAAACAAACAAAACAGGAATAAACTCATAAACAGAAACCAGTTGGTTACCATGGGATGGGGCTACAGGTAAAATAGGTAAAGGGGATAAAGAAGTGCAAACATCAAATTATAAAATAGTTTAGCCATAGGGATGGAAGTATAGATAGGGAATATAACCCATAATATTTTAAAATCTTTGTATAGTGACAGATGGTAACTATACTTATCATGGTGAGTGCTTAATAAAGTATATAACTGATGAATCACTAAGTTGTTCATCTGAAACCAGTATAATATTGTATATAAATTATATTTCAATAAAAAAAACTTTTAAAAAAAGGGTCT
>JAVSCE010000689.1:0-17796 GCA_032199065.1 Smutsia gigantea
AAAGTTAAATTTGGGGAATCAATTCAGCTTTGTTTTCTGAGTGGTTAGTAGAGTGCTTAACCCATAGTAGTGTAAGTTTGTTGAATTGTTTGATGGAGTATCTTTGATGACTCTTGCCTCAAGGCCAAGTTCATTTGATAGTCTTGTGATGTGTATGTGTATTCAATAATTTTGCATACATGAATTCAAACTTTATGCCATTTCTGTATTGGCAAAGGTAATGAAGATGTGTTATGAAAAATGAATTTGTTTGACCCAAATTTTTATTTTTCAATTTTGTGATACATTTTAGCAAATTCTTAGCACCATCAAAACTTATAAGGAAACTTTTATGACCTTAAACCAATAATTTACTGCTTATTTTCTTGTGTTTTGTATCTCATAGAATAAATTCTGTATTTCAACCCATGTCAAAGGCAAAATATTAACCACAAACCTCTGCTTTGGTTTAAAAAGTGTATTTCTTTTTTTTCCATTGTAGACACACATTTTCACATCAAAGTTAGCCATTTTGTGCTTGAGAGGGATATGTTTCCAGAAAAGTACAGAATTAACTTAACTTTTCAATAAGAAATAAGGTATCACAGGCTAAAAAAAAAACCCCCATCTCTTTAGGAATAAGAAATTACTCACAAAATTATTAGAAAATTATTTTTTAAAATTATTTAGAAAAAGCCATCCAGTATAAAACCATGGTACATCTATAAAATGGAGTAGGTTTCTAAAAATGTCTGGAATAATCTCCAAGATATATGTTAATTAAAAATACAAGAAACTGAAGAATGTGTACTGTTTTTTCCTGGGGAGGAAGTACTGGCTTGTGGGGGAATATGTAATTGCTTGTTTGTATATATTGCTATTATTTTCAAAGAGAAATAATGCATGGATAAGTCAAAAACTAATAAAAAAGATTATTTATAGAAAAATTAGAGGGGAAGAACTTGTAAGTGATCTATCAAAGTGCTTTTTGTTTTATAGTTTTGGCTTGGGAACCATGTGGGTATTTTATGTAATTAGTAACAAAAATTATTTAAAAAGAAAACAAAAAATTAATCCATAACATAGAAAACAAACAGAAACTATGAACTGAATTCTACATCATAAAGAACTAAGCAAAGAAGAATAAATTTGCAGTGATTTTAAAATAGTATTTTTGACTTTCTATCACTAGTGAGATATACTGCAAAGAGAAAAGAATCCCCCCAAAATATTAAACTTAATATATCATATTGGTAATATTACACTAAACAGCATTCAATGGTATTGCAGCCGGTAATATTGGCATTGCTATTTTGAAACTATTAGTGGTAGATACATAGATAGATGTACTTATTTTTCTCTATCTGAAAATAACATTTTCTAGGTTTGTACACTGAAAAGTCCAAGAAGCAGTGGCCACACAGGCACAATGACTATTCCAGAGCTCAGATAGAGGCTTCTGGTTATTATTTCCTACTAAAAGAAACCAAGACTCTTTAAAAAAATAACTGATTATCGGTCAAGAATTGTACAAGATGTGCCTGGCACATCTTGTCAGAACAGATAAGAGAAAGCTATCCAGGGGAATTACGATTATGTCAAAATTACACAGGAGCCAATCTGAAGGGCTCCCATTGGCCAAAGAGGGGACAAAAGATAATGAACACAATGCAGTGAAATCTGTAATGATATCTGAAACAAAATCCAACAAGCATAAGAGCAAAAACACAAAGCCTTTTGAATACCTTTGGAGGTAGCTAGGATACCAGCTTATATTTTTGGAAATTGATGAAAGGAAGAATTCTATGATTTTTTTCTGCCTTTTCTCTACAGGCTGTATTTCAGAATACCTAAGAGGTTATAAGAGGTGATTTCTTATTTATAGAAAAATCATTGCTGTTAAATGCAGGAAGAGTGCTACATATTACTATTTTGCAGGCCCTAATGGAACAATGGATTGAGGTAACAATCACAGATGACTTCTAGAATCATTAAGTAAAAGGTGATGGGGAACTTGATAATAGAAGACCTACTCTTAATATCACAATAAGTGGATAAATCGAGCAATGTGCTTCCTGAAATAAAACAATAATGGACATCGCCAGGGTGGAGTATCGTTGCCAAAATTAAAAACGAAACAAAACAAAAAACACACTAATAAAATAAACATGAATCAGTAGGGCCTCTACTAATTCCAACTTTTAGGAAATCGACAAGGGACATACTAAACAATACTATAAGATTCCAATTAGCTATATATATAGAATGGAAAAATTCTATAGACAATGATCCAGTTTTTCCAAGAAAGAGCATTAAAAAACATAAAGAGGAGAGAGAAATGTTACAGATTAAAGAGTACCTTTTGAGGTTTATCAACCAATTGCACCTTGAATACTGATTTGTACCAAAAATTCAAAAAGACATTTTTAGACAACTGGGGACAATGGAACATGGGCTAGTTATTCGTGGTTATTAAGGAAGTACTGCCAAATTTTGTTGAGTAGGGTAATGATATTGTGATGTGTTTTATGGAAAGTTCTTTGTTAGAAATACATATCGAGGTATGTATGGGTAAAGTGACATGCTTTCTAGAATTTGCTTTAGAATATCTTAGGAAAAAAAGACAAAGGAATAGATAAAATTGGAACAGCAGAAAGTTAGTAATTGTTGTACACGATTGCTTGGTATGTACAGAAGAGATTATTAAAATTTTCTCTACTTTTTTTAACATTTGAAATTATCCATAATAAAATTTCAAATATATAGTACTCAGCAAGGTCAATTTGTATACTGTTTGAAAAGGGCAGTAATCTATTGTGGACAGAAAACAATAGGCCATTAGCAATACTACATCTTTAATGTCTGTTTTGACCCTTATTCATAGCAAAAAAATGTTTTTCAATTAAATGAAATATTTTAGTTGAGAATTATTATCATTCAGTTATTTTATTAAATAACAATGAGAAGAATTGTTAAATTGCATGGTTTTTTAAACAGAAATTTAGCCACAGCCCTTATTTAATGGCATTGTATGTAAGATCTCAGGATGAACTCAGTAAGGTGGCATTATTAATATTTGCTCTGGGTGTAGGATGCTGGCAGCACATGCAGTGTATTTTTACCTGCCCTGGTTTGTAGCTTTTCCTCTGCCCCCAGGTACCGGCAACACTTTCACAAATCATGATGAAATATGTGATTTGTGACTGTAGATCAGGAGCCTGGAATTGCAAAGATGAATGAACTTCTACATGCTAAGAATTTACAGTGACATCACTGTAATGTTGTCTTGTTTATAATTTTGGGCAAATTAGTTCTCTTTTAACTGCTACACATTTGAGATAATTTTTTCTGTTAGTGACTTCAACTGCCCCCTTGTCTCAGTTTATTTATTTATTTTCCACATATGTAAAATGCTAACGAGATCCATGCATATAGCTTATTGCCCTAGAGGAAGAATAAAACTATGGAAATGATAGGACTCAAAGAGGCCATTTTAGACTTTCTATGACTGAGCCTTGATCTAATCTAAACCTAATGTCCATATGCACTCATGAGCTGATCATTTGAAATCACCAAATTATATAACAATACAATTACAGTTGACCCTGGAACAACATAGGTTTGAACTGTGTAGGTCCACTTATACATGATTTTTTTTTCAATAAATATACTGGAAATTTTTTTTGAGATTTAAAACAATTTGAGAAAAACATTTTATTTTCTCTGTCTTTATTGTAAGAATACAGTGTATAATCTATATAACACAAAATATGTGTTAATTTACTGTTTATGTTATTAGTATGACTTCTGGTTAACAGTAGGCTGTTAGTAGTTAAGTTTTTGGGGAGTCAAAAGTTATAGTGGATTTTCAATTGCACAGGAGATTGGCACCCTTAACTCCTATTTGTTCAAGTGTCAAATGTATAGAGCTTAACTTTCAAAGGATGGATAAAAATAATTAAAAAGCCACTAGAGATTATGCTGAGGAAGGGACAGTTTTGTTGCAAGACTTCTCAATTCTTCCAAAATCTAAAAGTCTTAAAAAATAAGTTGAACATTGTTGGGGAGGGATGTTGACTCCAATTTATTAGGGAAAAAAATATAATCAGTTTGATTAATATCAAAGACCTCAGTTTTGGGGGAAGGAAGCCTTATTATAATAGATGAATTAAGAGAATTCAGAGGCAAGACCATTTTATTTCTAATTCCAAGTCTGTTGTAGATCTGTTTCATAAATACTTGTTGGGTTGCAATTTAGGATCTTTCAATCGTTAACAAAATGTGTTTACCAATTTATATGACTTTTAATTGTCTCCAGGATTTTTCATGCATAAGAAAGTGCTTTCAAGCACTTTCACTTTTTGAGGGTGTGGTGAAAATGATGTATCTTTAAAATTAACGATAGCAAAAAGAAATGATGGGTTAAGTGTGACCTGGAGGTGTTTTTAGGTATGTGTACATCCCATGGCCCATTTAATTTTGTTAGGTTGTGGTATCACTCTTAATGTTAATTTCAGTGCAATGTGTAAGAGCATATATGCATAATTTTCCAATCATTTCTTATATTTTGGGTAAATATGAATGGAATTTCTAAAAGTAATTTGATATAATCTACATATCTCTTCTATAGAACATGGGAAAGCAATTCAATGTCAATCCTCTCTAAATTAGAGCTATTTCTTGGATTTTAAATAATTAAAAACCATAGACAATGATTCATTTTTTTTTGAACTTTACTGTTGAGCTACTGCAAATGTCAACTCATTATTGATTGTCTAAATTACCCCCAAAGGGTAATATCTTCATATTTTGCCTTATGTTTCTAGCTAAAGCAATACTTTACACATCAGAGAATTCAAGGAGAGCTTGTAGAGAATATATAATTCCTGAGTTGATTCCCCATAGCTAAAATTACTTAGTTCTAGAGTGTGATTATTGTAGGCCTAATTCTAGAAGACCAAATGATGATATAAGGTGAGAGAAGGGAACCAATATTTTTGAGTACTCAATGCCAGGAATTTCTAACATTATCCATCTCATATAGTCTTTATAATAACTCTGTGAAAAGGATAAAAATACCTCAACTTTCTACTTTACATGAGCAGACATGGGGATTTGAGAAATAAAGTAACTTCTTGAAGTTTATACAGCTGACAAGAAGGGAAGTTTAAGGTTAGCCCTGCTTCCAAAGCTGACATGTCCTCAACTCTATCAAGTTTTTTGCATGACCACTGATACTGTTTTCTACTTCTCTCATGGAAAATACTCAACCATCCCTTTTCCTCATTTCAATTTTCCAAATAAAACGCTGTGAGGTGGATCCTTTAGAAACCTGTCATTTAAGAAACAGGTAATTCTGCTTTTTTTCAAAAGTTTTTGTTTAACCACTTTGCTTTTATGAAAGACCTACATTAGTACCTGTTTTTGCTAACCAAAAGAAATTAGAAGAGGATTTTCACTTTTATAAAAAAGGTGAGAAGTGAAAATAGCATTCAGTGTTTGTTTTTCCCCAAGCCACCATTACAAGCAAGACATACCCCAAGAAGTGAGAGTGGCCCCGCCAAGCTCCTTCCCTGGGAACTACTCTCACCATCTCAGCATCGTGCTGCCAGAGCTTTGAACTATGTGTGTTAGCATCCATGCTTTATTTATATTTATTTTGTGCATCTGTTAGTAAATTATGGCCCAAGGTATGACAAAAGCCTAAGAGAGGTTATTTTTTGGGTCTCGAAATGTTCAAAAAATTTTCCATATACATTAATGGTAATTTCTTCTTTGCTTTACACCAATTTGGCTTGAAGGTTTCACAGGAATGCTCTACTTTCAAGTAGTGGGAAAATCTTTATTTGTGAAGTTTGATTTGGTTATCATCATTTTTCATAGATGATGATAGGATTTTTCACCATTCTCCAGTTTTATTCTGGAGGTTATTATTATTTTTTTGAATTTTGATTTTAAACACCCAGACTTATCTAGTACTTGTTCATCATTCTCCTGCTTCATCAAGTTCTTAATCATTTATATCACATACTAGTTTAATTCTTTTTCAAGTCCTGAACAAACTATTCCAAATACTATGAAATATCAAGAATAATATATGATCATCTTTCTCTCATATTTTATTCCAGAAGAAAACACAATGATTTAGCTTATACTTGGGATTATTTTATAGGTGGTAACTACTATTTTATTCAGTGAGGACAAAATAATGAATTACGCAATAATGAAGGAATGTCTCTTGTAATAACCATCTCCCTCATCAGCCCCTGACTCCCCCATGGTCTAGAGCATATTAGTATAGTTCCTAAATCATTTTTGAATGAGTTAAATACTACTATACACCAAATATTTGTTTAAGCAACATGGAAGAGGCAGAAAGAAGTCAAGTGATTTCTAGTGACTGTTTCATGAATAATACAGTACCTAGGTTGATATTTAAATTTCAGGCTCCTTGAGTATTTTCAATTTATTATAACATTTACAATGCTCTGCTGAGGGGAAAAAGGGTAACACTTTTAAATTTGCAGGGATTAATGCCTTTTCAGTAATATATAAGAAACAATAAATGTCTGATACTTATTTTAGTTTGGTTTTAATATCCTTCACAGGAGTTAGGCTATAGAGGAATTTCCCTAGGACTAGAAATAGAGCTAAGGTAAGTTCCAAATATCCAATTCAGCATTTTTGTTGTCATGATCTGATTACTCACTAAACTATTGAGTCACCATGATACACTGGTTTGAAAAATTATTTCCTTACAATAAATGCAAACCACTACAATTACTTTACAACTGAATTCCTTAGGAGCCTCAAGGCTACTTAATTTCATATTCAAAGGAGCTGCCTTTTCTGCCAGTGTGTGTTTGCTAACACTGTTTTCCTGCAAGAGGATATAATTTACTTTCTTCCTTTTGAAACCCTAACATTATGTAAGATCCAATGAAAATGTCACCTTCTTCAAGAAGCCTTCTTAGACACAGCTAGTGTGAACCAGACATTCTTTCCATGGTACTTTGTCCTTTGTAGTCTTTTATACAGTTTGTCTTGTGTTATTTTTTGATATGTGCCTGCATTTGTTCTCCAGTTGGTTACAAGATTTTTCAGAGCAGTGACTCTCCTGAAGTCATCTTTGAGCCCTTAAATGATAGTTCAGAGTTGGAATCACAGCATTTGTCTTAGGCAAAGGTATCTTCCTGGCAGGAAACAGAAAAGCACTGAAAATAACTCAACAAGAAGGTTATTGTAGGGACAACCAGTGAAATCACACAGAAATCTAAATACGAGGACCAGAGTATGTACAAGACACTTAGGAGATGAAATTGGGAAAACATTAGAAACTAAGGATTTTGTGTATGTTTCTTTCTTTCTCTCAAGGGATGCATGGCCTCTCATTTCTGTCTCATATTCTCTCTGTCAGATCAGCTTCCTCTAAATCTGACAGCACAATGTCCACACTCTTCTTGCATGGACTGTACACAGCTTGAGTCTTTCAGCTTTTATCATTATATCACAATTTTCTCTGTAGTTTTTTAGTTCAAACGTCCAAGAGGGAATTCTTGTAGTTCCTGTTTTGAACCTGGTCATAAACTATTGTGTGTTATTGGGCAGACTAAGGATTGGCTACTTTTGAGCCTGGTGTGTACCCTGGTCTAAACAGCTGCACAAGAAGGAGAAGCGGGAGGGAGCCCATAAGATATAAAACATGACCACTAGCATCATAGAACCTGTTGGAGGGGCTGATTCTTCCAAAGACTCTGGAAAATGCTTAGCATAATAGGTCTTTGATGAATGGTTATTGAATTACATTGATCTAAATTCTAATATGAACAAAATTTGGTTCAACTCTTACCACAATAATTACTTTTTTCTCCTCCCCTATTTTATGCTTAGAGTAAGATACTTCATTAAGTACTTATCCAGTCAAAGGTAATTATACTATTTAATCATTTTCTATTTATAAAATCAATTTGTTCATACTCACTTTTGTGACTACATGCTAAATACATCAGATTTATGAATGACAGTTCTTTAAAAATGGCATATAATTTGATATTTTAAGCCTCAGATTTTATAAGTGTAATAATTCTTGCCTGCAATTTATTTCTGAAAATCACTGCCAGGTGAAAAGTATGAACATAAAAGAAGGTCTTTTTGCTGATTCCCATTATCTGAGTGTTGTTTACTTGATTGCTTTGTACCTAGATTGAGAGCAGTAATATGGAATTTCCACACCCAGAGAATCTGTGCTGTCAGAGTGGGAGAAATAATAATAATGATGATGGTAATAATTATATTTACAAAGTTGTGATGGTTGAATGAGAAAATGGTTTCCTGGAACAGAAGATACTCAATAAAGAGCATTATTTTCAAACACTTAGCTATCATATTAGTTTTCCTAAACTATCACTTTCTTCATTTTGCTCTCTTGCTCTCTTGAAGCTTCCTGTTCCCATATTTTCTAGCTGATCTCTTGCTAAGTGCTTCACTTTAGTTATGCCATCATCTTTAATATATCCTTCCAGGGCTTTCCAGTCTACTCCTGCACCTCTGCTGTTGATTTTCTTCCACTCTTGGAATGAACTGCATTCTTTTAATTTTGATAAATCTATATTTGTTCAAGGGCCAGTTCAAATCCTACTGTTTTTAGGAGACATAATCTCGTAGAATTAGTCTAGATTATGATGTTAGAATACTTGGGTTTGAATTTTTACAGGTTATGTGATTTTTGGACAAATTGTATAATGTCACTTTACTCAACTTGAAATGGGGATAAGAAAAATGATACTATAAAATCCTTCACATGTACTCTAGCCCACAGGGATATTTCCGTTTCTGATTTTCCCCTAGTCTATACATGTATGATATCTTATATCTCTCTTTTCTGCCTTTATTCTGGATCTGTCTCTTATGAAAACTGGTTTTATATTTTTGAAGAACATATTAAGATGAAAATGCTCTGCATTTTTAGAAGACTAGATTTTAATATTTGGAGTTAGCAGCATCTAGGTGACTGTTGTTTTCTTCCACAATGGGTATTGTTCCTATTCTGTGATCAAGTAGTCTTGACCTCCCCAGAGAGGCATTATTCTGTTTCATGACAAGTTCACCTTGGATAACTGCCATGATCTCTTTGAGTCTAGTTTGAAGAAAACACTGGGAGGAAAGAGACCAAAAGGAGCCTTTGCTCCTACTGTTGTAGCATGAATTATTTGCCTGGATAATTAGAGTCTAAGAGCTGTCATTATGGAGATTAAAGACTGCTATAACACTTGCTGAGGTTCCCTCCTAGTTTGGGTACCAGCTGCCTCCAGGAATAGTGAGGCAAGCTGCTGAAGATAATGGTGCTGCAGGCTTCTAAGTGGCTTCCAAGTGAGAGTGGGATATGACTGCTTGATTTAAGTAATAGCAACTGAAACAAAGACTATTTAGGCTGCAGGGAACTCCATAAATGTACATACATTATTGTGGATATGAAATCTTGATCTTTATTACAGCATTGTGTTCTCTTGTGGTTAATGTTTCTTTCATAGGAATAAGAGGTTTTTCCATTTTTCTTTTAGGTGGCTGAGTAGAATATCGATTGCTCTATATCCCATTTCCTAAAAGAGATTCTGGCTGCTGATATATGTGTCCTAATAAAAAGTTCGCCATCTACTAATGATTTTCTTATCATGTATTATACAAGTGATTTGCAGCCAGGTGTCTCTGAGGTGTGACCAAGCATCTGCTCCATCACCTGTCTCTAGCCACCTCCCCCACTTTGCCTACTATTTATGAAAGGCAAAAGGGCACCATGAATAAGGGGTCAGCGCTCAGCTCCACCATTGACTAAGTGTGACCTTGCTATGTAACCTCTCCTCAGTTTCTACTCTATGACACCTCACAGGGTTCCTAAGAGAATTAAATGAGTTAATACTTAGAAGAGTGCCTAGTAGATACCAACCACTCAATAATTGTTGCTTTTAATATTCTTATTACTATTGAGAACATACGGCACCTGACTTTTAATCATATAATAACTTTTTGGGAAGTAGGTTTATCATAATTAAGTAGATATGGAAATTCTGATTTAGCAACATTAAAATGCAGACACAAACACAGAGTAAATGGTAGAGGCATAATTCAAATGCTGGTCTGACTCTGAAATCTATTCTCTTAACCACTGCTCTATTGCCTAGGGTCTGTTTACAAATATTTTCTTGGCTGTATAAACTGTATACCAGTCCCTTTTAATGTTATTATTAGTGCCATTTATGACACTCTCCTCAGCTAAGAAGTAAGAAGTCCACATCTTCTACTTCTGCAGTTCACTGAATGCCTGTAGTAGTGCTGAGCTTAAAATTGACATTGACTAAATTGTTTTGATGTACCTAAAGTACTGAGTACAGGGAAGTCACTTCACAGTGTCATAGCATCTTTCACAGATTACTGGCTCTGTGTTTCCTGGAGATAACAGTCAGCGAGTAAAAGGAGAGAAAAACTGGCTCAGCAATCTGGCTGAGGCTTCCCTTGCCTCGCGTGGCACTGTGGTTCCTCTTCCAGTTAGTTGGAGCAACTTGGAGGAGCTCATTCCCATGGTTTCTTCACTCATTTCCTCTGCCCAGCTTTTAATAGCAGGAGACAAAGGATGACCAGAGTATGAAACTATTATAGTTAAGACTTATTTCAGTAAATATATAATCTGCTTAGAGATCAGTATTTCCAAATTTTCGACTCTAGAACACATAAGGACTGGAGGTACAACTACCACTGTGCTTCATGCTGAAGCCTTTCAAGCTGCTGCAGAAGTTTCAGTATCACTACTGAACTTCCCAGTAGTTGGGTGATCTTGATTGCTTCTATAGCTTTGGAGTTATTACCATATTTAATGTAGTGTAGGCCCACAGCATAATGAAATAATTTGGAATGACAATGAGGCAGTCACTTGAATGAAGTACTTTTTATTCCATCAAAAAAAATTTTTTTAATGTTCCATTTCACTCAGAATTAAAGAAGTGCAAACCAGAGCAAGTACTGTTTTCATGTTTTAGATTGGCAGAAATTAAAAGCTTGGTAAGACCCAGTTTGGCCAAGGACACGGGACACAGGAAATGAATGCAATACTTTTTGTTTTCTCATTGTAAAAGGTTGTCTGTAATATTTGGATGGTTTACTTGGTATCTGTTGAATGATACCCTATTAGCTGACCCAAAATTTTAAACTCTGATAAATTCAAAATGATTCAAAGATGTATTCTAAACACTGAAGTGAGGAAAAAAATTGTAAAATTCATTTCATAAAAGTTATGATGAATGTTCTGGGCTAGAGAAAGTATTTGGACTTTAAATATATGGTAACTAGGGCTTATTTTTTTTCCTGGCTTTAATCCATGAGCACATAGTTAGGAAAATGAAAGTTTCAGATCTTTTAAAGTATAAAAGCCTTATATTTCCTTTCCCAAATTATAACAAAAATTTGTTTTAAGTAATAGAGGTTTTAAATGGCTGGTAAACAGGATTCTGAATTAAGAGAAAAAAAAAGAAGAAGATAGATTTTTGCTTAGAAGATAAATGCCTGGGATATCAGGATTTTGATTAGAAATTCCAGTGTAATAAATACCCGAGGTGATTCTGATACAGGTAGTCTGGTGATTAATCTTTGGGAAAACTGGATTGAGAGGGTATGTACTTTAAATCTATTCAATGAATATTTGCTTCATTTTGTGTTAATCAGTTACAGTGATATTGAACCTGATCTCAATTATAGCAATGATAATGATATATAATAGTGAATCCTTTAACAAATATTTATTTAGCACCTACTATTTCCTAGGCACTGTTCTAAATGTTGGGGATACAGCAGTCAAGAAAATGAAAAGTCCTTGACCTCCAGTAATTTATATCAGGAATGGGAGTGATGGGAAATAAATCAGTGTTATATCAGAAGCTAACAATTGCTATGAAGCAAAATAAAGCAGAGTGAGGTGAATGGAAATGAAGCATTGCTCTGTGATGATGAAGGGGAGTAGGAAGGGAAATGATGTTTGTTAAGTATACTATATTCATCAGATGTTTTATTTATTTTTTCTTGTTAATAATCAGAGCACAGGAAGTTAGGTTTATTATCTTTATTTTATAGATGCCAACAATAAGAGCCATGAAGGTTAAATGATTTTCCCAAGGTCTCAGAGATAGCAAATGTTCAAATCAGAACTTAGCCAGAGCTTGCTGACTCTGCTTCACCAGTCGTTCTACCATAACATTTTCCCTGACCTGAGTCTCCAATGAGTGAATATTTTTATTAGCACTTGCATTATATAAAGTGTATTTCCATACACACTATTGTTTAATATTCATAATCTAATGAAATAGTAGTATTATCAGGCTGATTTTAAAAAGGAGAAAACTGAGACTCATGGTGATTGAGTGATTTCCTCAAATTAGAAAGTATGTGTTCAAGTCTTTGACTCCAAAGCCTTTGCCTTTCTATTAGCCAGAGGCAAGCTAGAAATAGTATCATTGGTGTTTAGGAGCATGACCTCTTGAGCTGAAAGGCCAGTTTTGCAATCCCATTTACACTATTTAGGAGACATTTGACCTTGGGATTTTAAGTAGTCCGGACCTTGATTTTCTCCTCTGTAAACAAAGGTAATAATTGTATTTAATTTATTGTGAGAATTAAATGAGCCCACACATCTAAAGCACTTAAAACAGAGTCTGGCACACAGTGCTATTCAAAAGTTAGCTGTTCATACAATATTGGGAGATGAAAGTAACCTATAATTAAAAGTCATGTGTACTACCTTATAATTAAGTGTTAAATGACATGGTGTTGACAGTAATTACAGCAGAAGTTCAGAGAATATGTATGACCTTCACATACACATGTCCTAGATTCCCAGGAATATGTTGGCATTTTCAAAGCTGCTATGGACTTCTTCCCTAGGTTTTCCTTTAAAGCCTTTTGGTTAGTGTGTTGTTTGCTCCAGCTCTAATTCACCATCTTAGGCTGCAATGTTAAACAATTTCCTCGGATTATTTTTGACTAATGTTCCTGGGGAAAAGTCTATTTGCACAGGGCAGGCTCCACATCAGGTCAGTAAAGCTTGTGAGTGAGATCTGCCAAGGAAATTATAGATAGGTCCTATAATACCCATTCTCTGGGAATGGGTCTTTGAAAGAGCCCCAACACATTTGCCCAACCCACTGGCTTCTATGTGCCTTTTTTAAAAAACCATATTTGTGTGCTGTTGGTTTTGAAGGCTACTTTATAGCTAGAGAGGGAGAGAGGAGAATAGCACAAGTTAAAATGGCACAAAGCTTGCTGTTTAAATGGAGATTCAAAAGTTTTTTTGAATAAAATTTCTTGGATTCATGTAAATATTTAGTTAATTTTCAGAATTCTGAAAACTTTGGTTCTGACAGATTTTTCCAGTGTTCTCATTGCTTTGATGGATTAAAGGATTTTTGGAGGCCCTTACTCTGCCATTTTCACAATACCACTGTAATAATATAATTACAATAATGATATGGGAGTAAACAGCACACTTTGGGTAAAGGTGATACAGTTGATGGGAGTGGAACTTAATTGTCTTACTGTGGATTCATTTTCTAAGCACAATTCATTTCTGACTCTATTGAACCATTCTTAAGTTTGAGATCAGTCCAGCATAGTCTAATAGCTTTCCAAGGAGTCATAATATTTTGGGTTCTGTATGTTTAAAGTAGGAAAGCAGTTGAATGGCAGATACTGCACATTCAATTTTTAACAGAGAGTGAGCCTGGAAAGGTCATGAACACCTTAGAAACACCTGGAAATGTGTTCGTTCTCAAGTCAGATCTCCTCTAGCATTCACTGTTGAGAAAGTGCCTCCTTCCTTTCTGTTACTGCACAGCCTTGGCTATTTCTTGATGAGCCTCAGGGTAAATTCAGTCTTCTACTTGTTACTCAGTGTTCCCCTTGTTGCTATCACTTTATTGGAGTAGAAATCACATACTGGAACTTTCTGTAATTATAATAGTGATCAGATCATGGTCAGATGCTTTATTCAGTTCTACGGAAACTGACTACATATCAAATTGATTTGAAATGTATTATGGAACATTGTGTAAAATACATTATCATATGTTATCAACCACTATCCCACTCACCGGATGGTCATTTAAAAGTATATTTTCCATCCTCAACTTTATTGACATGTACTTTATCATAAAATCTAGCCATTTCAAGTGTAGAATTCAATGATCTTGAGAAACTGTACTGATTGGTACAATTATCACCATAATCAATTTGAGAATTTCTTCTCCTCAGTAAGCTCCCTCACATTCATTTTCATGTCCCCTTTCCCACACTTAGCCTCAGTCAATCATTCATTTACTTTCTGTTTTTATAAATTTGCCCTTGCTGCACATTTCCTATAAATGGAATTATATGTGCCCTTTTATGTCTGACTTCTATCACCTTGCATAATGTTTTCAAGGTTTCTCTATGATATAGCACATGTCATCAGTTGTATCTTTTATATTGCTGAAGAATATTTCATTTTATAGGTATATCACATTTTGCCTGTCCAATCATGCATTGAATGGAAATTTAGATTATTTCTTTTTTTTTAAATATAATTTATTTTATTATCATTAATCTACAATTGCATGTGCAATATTACGGTTATTAAACTACCCCTTCATCAGGTCCCCCCCACCAACCCCATTACAGTCACTGTCCATCAGCGTAGTGAGATGCTATAGAATCACTACTTGTCTTCTCTGAGTTGTACTGCCCTCCCCGTGCCCCCCCAACATTACATCTGCTAATCGTAATGCCCCATTTTCCCTCTTATCCCTCCCTTCCCGCCCATTTTCCCCAGTCCCTTTCCCTTTGGTAACTATTAGTCCGTTCTTGGGTTCTGTGAGTCTGCTGCTGTTTTGTTCCTTCAGTATTTTTTCTTTGTTCTTATACTCCACATATGAGTGAAATCATTTGATACTTGTCTTTTTCGGCTTGGCTTATTTCACTGAGCATAATACCCTTTAGCTCCATCCATGTTGCTGCAAATGGTAGGATTTGTTTTCTTCTTATGGCTGAATTATATTCCATTGTGTATATGTACCACCTATTCTTTATCCATTCATCTACTGACGGACACTTAGGTTGCTTCCATTTCTTGGCTATTGTAAATAGTGCTGCAATAAACATAGGGGTGCATCTGTCCTTTTCAAATTGGGCTGCTGCATTCTTAGGGTAAATTGCTAGGAGTGGAATTCCTGGGTCAAATGGTATTTCTATTTTGAGTTTTTTGAGGAACCTCCATACTGCTTTCCACAATGGTTGAACTAATTTGCAGTCCCACCAGCAGTGTAGGAGGGTTCCCTTTTCTCCACATCCTCGCCAACATTTGTTGTTGTTTGTGTTTTGGATGTTGGTCATCCTCACTGGTGTGAGGTGATATCTCATTGTGGTTTTAATCTGCATTTCTCTGATGATTAGCGATGTGGAGCATCTTTTCATGTGCCTGTTGGCCATCTGAATTTCTTCTTTGGAGAAGTGTTTATTCATGTCCTCTGCCCATTTCTTAATTGGATTATTTGCTTTCTGTTTGTTAAAGTGCATGAGTTCTTTATATATTTTGGATGTCAACCCTTTATCAGATACGTTTCTTGTGAATATATTCTTCCATACTGTAGGATGTCTTTTTGTTCTACTGATGGTGTCCTTTGCTGTACAGAAGCTTTTCAGCTTGATATAGTCCCACTTGTTCATTTTTGCTTTTGTTTCCCTTGCCCGGGGAGATATGTTCATGAAGAAGTTACTCATGTTTATGTCCAGGAGATTTTTGCCTATGTTTTTTTCTAAGAGTTTTATGATTTCATGACTTACATTCAGGTCTTTGATCCACCTTGAGTTTACCTTTGTGTATGGGACTAGACAGTAGTCCAGTTTCATTCTCTTACATGTAGCTGTCCACTTTTTCCAACACCAGCTGCTGAAGAGGCTGTCATCTCCCCATTGTATATCCAAGGCTCTTTATCAAATATTAATTGACTGTATATGTTTGGGTTAATGTTTGGATTTTCTATTCTGTTCCACTGGTCTGTGGGTCTGTTTTTGTGCCAATACCAAATTGTCTTGATTACTGTGGCTTTGTAGTAGAGCTTGAAGTCAGGGAGTGTAATTCCCCTGTTTTATTCCTCCTTCTCAGGATTGCTTTGGCTATTCGGGGTCTTTTGTGGTTCCATATGAATTTTAGAATTATTTGTTCCAGTTCATTGAAGAAAACTGTTGGTAGTTTGATAGGGATTGCATTGAATCTGTAGATTGCTTTAGGTAGTATAGCCATTTTGACAATATTTATTCTTCCTAGCCAAGAGCATGGGATGCATTTCCATTTGTTAGTGTCCTCTTTAATTTCTCTTAGGAGTGTCTTGTAGTTTTCAGAGTACAGGTCTTTCACTTCCTTCGTTAGGTTTATTCCCAAGTATTTTATTCTTTTTGATGCAATTGTGAATGGAATTGTTTTTCTGATTTCTCTTTCTGTTAGTTCATCATTAGTGTATAGGAAAGCAACAGATTTCTGTGTGTTAATTTTGTATCCTGCAACTTTGCTGAATTCAGATATTAGTTCTAGTAGCTTTGGAATGGAATCTTTGGGGTTTTTTATGTACAGTATCATGTCATCTGCAAATAGTGACAATTTGACTTCTTCTTTACCAATCTGGATGCCTTGTATGTCTTTGTTTTGTCTGATTGCTGTGGCTAGGACCTCCAGTACTATGTTGAATAACAGTGGAGAGAGTGGGCATCCCTGTCTTGTTCCCGATCTTAGATGAAAAGCTTTCAGCGTCTCGCCGTTAAGTATGATGTTAGCTGTGGGTTTGTCATATATAGCCTTTATGATGTTGAGGTACTTGCCGTCTATACCCATTTTGTTGAGAGTTTTAATCAGGAATGGATGCTGAATTTGTCAAATGCTTTTTCAGCATCTATGGAGATGATCATGTGGTTTTTGTTCTTCTTTTTGTTGATGTGGTGGATGATGTTGATGGATTTTCGAATGTTGTACCATCCTTGCATCCCTGGGATGAATCCCACTTGATCATGGTGTATGATCCTCTTGATGTATTTTTGAATTCGGTTTGCTAATATTTTGTTGAGTATTTTTGCATCTACATTCATCAGGGATATTGGTCTGTAATTTTCTTTTTTGGTGAGGTCTTTGCCCGGTTTTGGTATTAGAGTGATGCTGGCTTCATAGAATGAGTTTGGAAGTATTCCCTCCTCTTCTATTTTTTGGAAAACTTTAAGGAGAATCGGTGTTATTTCTTCTCTATATGTCTGGTAGAATTCAGAGGTGAATCCATCAGGCCCGGGGGTTTTGTTCATGGGTAGTTTTTTGATTACCAATTCGATTTCGTCGCTGGTGATTGGTCTGTTTAGTTTTTCTGTTTCTTGCTTGGTCAGTCTTGGAAGGTTGTATTTTTCTAAGAAGCTGTCCATTTCTTCTATGTTTTCCAGCTTGTTAGCATATAGATTCTCATAATATTCTCTTATGATTCTTTGTATTTCTGTGGGGTCCGTCGTGATTTTTCCTTTCTCATTTCTGATTGTGTTTATGTGTAGATTCTCTTTTTCTCTTAATGAGTCTGGCTAGGGGTTTATCTATTTTGTTTATTTTTTCAAAGAACCAGCTCTTGGTTTCATTGATTTTTTCTATTGTTTTATTCTTCCTAATTTTATTTATTTCTTCTCTAATCTTTATTATGTCCCTCCTTCTGGTGACTTTGGGCCTCATTTGTTTTTCTTTTTCCAATTTCAGTAATTGTGTCTTTATACTATTCATTT
>JAVSCE010000690.1:0-37300 GCA_032199065.1 Smutsia gigantea
GCTTGTCTGATTTCTGTATTGTCTTTCCTCAGTTCCCTCACTTCCTCCCTCAGCTCTTGCACATTTCTCTGTAGGTCCATCAGCATGGTTATGACTTTTATTCTGAATTCTTTTTCAGGGAGGCTGTACATTTCCATCCCTTCAGACTCCCTCTCTGGGGTTGTCTGGTTGATTTTGGTCTGAACCATATTCCTCTGTCTTTTCATGACTGTATAATTTGGTCACTGATAGTTGCCACGTATGTCAGCTGGGCTCTTTAAGACTTTAAAAAGAGAAGAAAAAAAAAAGAAAGAAAAAAAAGAAAGAAAAGAAAAAGCAAAAACAAAACAAAAAGCAAAACAAAACAAAAAAAACAAAAAAAATGCCCACCGTACGTAGATTCTGTGGGAATGCTCTAGGTGGCGCTATTGCCCCACTATTCAACAGCTGTGACTGTGCTGCTCCGCAGGGCCCTTTATCGCTTTGGCAGGGGTGGGAACGAATAGGAGGCTGCTGATCTCAGTGAGAAGTGTTAAGTATGGCTACGCTTCCTCAGTCGCCAGCTAAGGCATCTGAAACTCCCCAGGACTCCCAGCCTGCTGGGCTGAGTGTGCTGGGGCGATCTGGCTCCTCCGCTGGGCTCCTGTCTCTTTAAGACCGCTGAAGAAAGCGCGCGCTTTTTTTTTTTTTTCTTCCCGGAGCCGGCTGCAAGCTCCCTGGCGCGTTCCCCGCTCAGATCCTGCCCCTCTGTCTCTCCAATCTCCGCTGCACTGCGCAATGTGGGTCAGCGCTCCCCGCGCGGATCACCGCGGCTGGCTACTTCGCGGGGTGTGCTTCCTCTCCCTCCCGGCTCTGAATCCTCTCCTCCCGCCGGTGTGCTGGGGTGGGGGAGGGCTCGGGTCCGCCGGGTCGCGGCTCCGTATCTTACCCGCCTCTTGGGGTGCCGAGTCCTCTCGGGTGTAGCTGCACGCTGTGCGCTTTCCTGTGTATTCTCGTCTCTCTTTTAGGAATAGATGTATTTTCGGTGTTTTCGTAGATAAATATAGTGTTGGGAGGAGATTTCTGCCGCCCTGCTCACACCGCCATCTTCCCGGAAGTCTCCTTTACTAATAGTCTTTTACAAGATCTTCATTACTTCATAATTGCTCAAGCTTCTACATTAAGTTTTTCTTGTGAAAACAGATGGCTTGCACGCTTAAAGACTTGTAATAATAAAAGGCAATGAGAATGCTACACCAGAGCATCCTCCATCCCCAGTAAATCACTGAATCAAATATTCCTTTCCTGGAGCATTGTCAGAGTATGTTACCTGTATGGGTCAGCTTCTTATAAAATTCTTCGGGACAGCAGAAGCCAAGAACAAATGAAAAGAAGGTGAATGCATTTTATTGACTAGGAAATGTGTCTTCCACAGAAAGTGTCTGTGCCACCATTTCTAAAAGTAAGTCACTTACAGAGGAGTTGAATAGAACTTTTTCCAAAGAAGACATAAGGATGACCAACAGACACATGAAAAGATGCTCCACATCACTAATCATCATGGATATCAAACCAAAACCACAGTGAGATATCACCTCACACTTGTCAGAGTGGCTGTTATTAACAAGACAAGAAATAACAATGTTGGTGAAGATGTGGAGAAAAGCAACACCCCATGCCCTGCAGGAGTGATTTCAGATTGATGCAACCACTGTGGAAAATAGTATGAAGGTCCCTCAAAATTTTAAATGGAAATACCATATGACCCAGTATTTCCACAGTGGGGAATTTGCCTGAAGCAAACAAAAACACTAATTCAAAAAGATATGTGCACCTTTATATTTATTGCAGCATTATTTACAGAAGCCAAGATATGGAAGCAACCTGAGTGTCCATCAGTAGGTGAATGGATAAAGATCTGGTACAGATAAACAATGGAATACCACTCAGCCATAAAAAAGAATGAAATCTTGCCATTTGTGACAACATGGATGGACTTAGAGGGTATTATGCTACGTGAAATAAGTCAAAGACAAATATCATGTGATTTCACTTACATGTGGAATCAAAAACAAAACTAACTAACTAACTAAAAAAACAAACAGAAACAGACTCATAAATTTGGAGAACAAACTGGTAGTTGCCAGAGGGGAGGAGTGGGGAAGGGGATGGTCAAAGTAGGTGAACGGGATCAAGAGGTACAAACTTCCAGTTATAAAATAAATAAGGCACAGGGATGAAAGGTACAGCAAAAAGAATATAGTCAATAATATTGTAGTAACTCTATGTGGTGACAGTAACTACACTTATGGTGGTGAGCATTTTGTAAAGTATATAAATGTTGAATCACTGTATTGTACACCTGAAACTAATATAACATGTCAACTACATATAAATAATAAAAGCAAATCATATATATCAGTCTGGGGCTTAGAGGATCAAGCAAGCCACAGGGCCTCAAAGCTAGAACCATTCTGATGGAGGGAAGAAAAGGAAATACATCTGGTTGTACAGAGGACAAAATGCCAACTTTACCTTTTTGGGTAATGAATATTTTTGTATTTCTATAAGTATTCTTGAGCTTTATTCTGGGATACAGTTACATTTCTTGGTAGCATTGTGATCCTTTCTGATCTTACATTTAAGCTTTGCTTGGCAAAACTGGAGCAACGCATAATCTAAAGTTAATTCTGCCCTGTGACTTGGGTAAGACCCTTCTGAGTATTTGACCCAAAGCCCCATGATTTATGAGGTTTTCAAGTTTGGCTATTAGGAACAGTCACTATTTCCTGCCTTAGTGTGAGATCCTAGGATTGTTGCCTCTGATACTTTAGGGAGCTCCCTTCCCAGATGCAATAGCTCCTTTCCCCACGTGCACTAATCAGTACTCTCCTGTATACTGAAAGTAATTTCCACAGGGCTCCAGAGTGTTTTCTGTACTTTTTCAGTACTCTTCCCAGAAAATTCTGTCCCTTTTAGCCTCCCTGAACTCATAGCCCCATCTCCTCAACTTAGGGAGACTGCCAGGCTCACCTCTTTCTATACTACAACCTGGAACTCTCTCCAAGCAGGACAATTGTAGGACGACTTCATCGGTTTCCCATCTCTCAAGGGTCATTTTCCTTCATTGCCCCATGTTTGATGTCTTGAGAACCATTGTTGTATATATTTTGTTCCATCTATTAGTTGTTCCAGGCAAACCCCATCCCATTATTCAACCTGGATTCAAAGTGGACATTTCTCATTCTCTCTTAAAAGTGCTATTTCCCAAGCAAACCTGTAGATGACCTCATTCAGTGCCTTACGCTATACCTCTGCCTGGAAAATTACTTCCTACCTCTCCTCACATCTTCAACTCCTCCTCTTCAAGGGAGACCCAGCTAAAATGCCATGTCCCGCATGAAGTAACCCTTCACCAGAAGTAATCTCCCTTTCTGAACTCTGTTGGCCATGTTCACCTGCAGTATGTCATATAGCAACATCCGTATATGCTTTATCTCCCTGCTAGGCAGCTATTTCCATAAAGCAGAAATCACACCCTAACCATTTTGACTTCCTCAGCAATACCTGCTACTCTGCCTTATGAGCTGTTAGTACGTTGAGTGAATGAACAAATAAAATGGCAAGAAGTGTTATATCATCAAAGTACTAGATTCAGATTCACTAGACATACTTGACAAAAAGTAGAGAGACAGACCCCAGTTTACATGGGCAGGGAGATCCCTCCCATCCCTCATGTAATGAGCATAGCCTCAAAGCAAATATAATGTGGGACACATTATACTCTTTTTCCAGCCAGTCTCCATTCCTGCAAATCTCACCAGGTATTACACTAATGTTAAAAAGTATCATTTGATGAGAAGGTCCCTAAATGGAAGCCCAATCTTCATGCACATAACTAAAGAAATAGTTGCCTGATTCAATGCTGGAAAGAAAACGTGTGGTTAAACTAAGAGATATATTGCACTGAGAGATGACGTACTGATTTCGAATGTGGAGTCTTCCTAGGGAATTGTCAAGGATAATTTTGACCTCGTGTTTTTTCACCTGAATCACTGACTTTAGAACTTAATGTTGACATAAGATGGGCTCTCTTTTAATTTTCTGAAGAATGGAACTGTGTGTTACCTATCTCGTATCCTCCGAAGCTGGCAGAATGTCTGTTACATAATAGGTGATCAATATATAAGTGATTCTGAGCTGAACTGAATCTGACTGCAGACTAAGCATTCATTCCAGTGCAGCTGTGGTTGGTAATTATGCCTCTCCCTACCAAGAATTCTGAAAAACCTTTGTCTCAAATGAATCATGTATTGATTAATATATAATAGTTATTAGGTTTTTAGTACACTTTTTTGCATAATTTAAGAAGATATTTGCTCTTGATTGAATACCATGTCATATGTACACAATTCTTATAATTGCATATTTCAATTTTCATGTGAATGTAAACAAAGAGAAAATGAAATATCATTGATCATTATAGGTATCATTATTATAGCTTACAATAAGCTATGCTGTGTGAAAAGGCACAAACTTCCTCCAAGAAATATATATATTATATATATGCAATATATACAATACACACAATTCCCTTATATAAGTAAAAGTGACCATATCCAATTTTTAATGTTTCATGCTTACAAACATGCAAACACTACTCCATGTTGTTTCTAAAACTGCAAATAACAGCAATAGGAAATTTTTTACAGAATTACTACAATTTGTTTTATTTTTTACTTTTCCTTTGGTGTACTGGAATATATATATTATAAATATATGTGTAATATATATACATATGTACATGCATACATGTGTACCTATACATTTACACTTATACATATATTTATGTATATTTACCTACATACAATGAGAAACCCTGAGGCCCATCTATACAAAGAATTTACTTGTATAGATAATAAGAATCTGTTCAATTAAAAACAATTCCTAATATATAAATAACTAAATTAATGAAATTGATCAACTTTCTTTTTTGCTAGCATATCCTTATATTGACTTTTTTGGGTTGATGGGTGGTATGGTGTTTTTTTTTTGTTTAATTGAAATACAGCTGATATGTAATATTATATTGGCTTCAGGAACACAACATTGTGGTTTGACAATTATATACATTATGAAATGCCCACCACAATAAATGTAGTTGCCATCTGTCACCATACAAAGATGTTACAATATTATTGACTATATTTCCTATGCTGCATTTTCATCCTTATGACTAATTTATTTTATAATTTCAAGTTTGTACCTCTTGGTCCCCTTCACCTATTTCTCCCACTCCTCAAACCCTTCCTATGGCAACCAGCAGTCTGTTCTGTGTTTATGAGTTTCTTCTGTTCTGTTTGTTTGCTCATTTGTTTTGTTTTTAGATTCCACGTAAAAGTGAAACCACATGCTATTTGTCTTTCTCTGTCTGACTTATTTCACTTAACATAACACCCTTTACATGCATCCATGTTGTCATGAATGCAAGATTTCATTCTCTTTTATGGCTGAGTAGTATTCCACTGTATATGTACTACATCTTCTTTATCCATTTATCTATTGATGAACACTTTGCGGCTTCCCTATCTTGGCTATTGTAAATAATGTAGCAATAAACATAGGGTGCATATATATTTTTGTATCATAGAATTTATTTTCTCTGGGTAAATTCCTAGAAGTGGAATTACTTGGTCATATGGGATTTCTATTCTTGGTTTTTTGAGGAGCCTCCATACTGTTTTCCACTGTGCTGCACCAATTTACATTTCCACCAACAGTGTAGAAGGGTTCCCATTTCTCCTCATCCTTGTCAACACTTATTTCCTGTGTTTTTGATAACAGCCATTCTGGTGACAGGTACACTTTTAAAGTATCAAGCTAGATAGCATACTTCAAGTTCTTCTTCAATTAGTCTTTATCATTTTTCCCTGGCCATTTCCTTTATACACTTCAGGTTCCAGAAGGGAACCACTTTCAACTAACATCAGTTTTTCTAAAAATGTGAACTGAACTAAGCCATTCGTAAACAGCTTAATTCCAATTGGTAGGATAGTATATGTCTGAATCTGTGTGATTAACATTATTGACACCATTCTGAGTTGTGTACCTTTAGATGTAAAAAATTGTCAAAAATCAGTAAACTCAGGCCAACTAGCAAAACACCAAGGCTTGGCTGCAGTGACAATGACCACAAACTTAGTGGCATAAAATAACAGATATTTGTTCTCTCTCAATTCTGAAGGTCAGACATCTGAAATCAGTACCACTGAGCCGAAATCAAGGTGGCAGCAGGGCTGTGCTCCTTCTGGAGGCTTATAGGGAAAATCCATCTTGTGGGGGCCGCTGGCTTTCCTTGGCTTATGGCCACATCTCTACAACCTCCAAGGCCAGCATCTTCAAATATCTCTATGCCTTGTCTTCATATTGCTCCCTCCTCTGTGTTTGTATAATCTCTCTCTGCCTCCCTTTTATAAGGATACATGTGATAGCATTTAGGACCCACCTGGATAGTCCAAGATAACCCCCCACTTCAAGATCTTCAATCTAATCACATCAGCAAAGACTCTTTTTCCATAAAAGGTAACATTTACAGGTTCCAGGGGTTAGGACCTGTTATCTTTAGGGAATATTATTCAGCCTACTACATCTTCCTTACAAAAGTTCTGATAAATTAGGAATATTCTGAAAGGTTCAAAGAACAGATGCTTACTACACTTTAATGGTAGCTAATGATATGTCCATTAATTAGATCGAAATTGGTTTCTCCTGCTCTTCTTTAACATATGTCAGGGGATTAAGGGAACTGAATTCCTTGAATACACAAATATATCTCATCTTCCATGAACAAGATTGGCTCATGTGCCCACCATGAGGCCACACTCAGCCTTGGGGCACACTTCCAAGCAATACCAATTTCCTTGAGGAGTAATACAAACTTCATCGAAGCTGAATGGGTGAGGTGGGGAGGTGGAGGGGTAGAAAAGATAATTCACAACATGCAACAAGATTTCATTTTTAAAAATTCCATTTGGGGGCAGGGGGAAGAAATAGTCAATAATATTGCATGGGAATATTGCATAGGAATTAGTCAATAATATTACAATATCTTTGTATGGTTGCAAATGGCAACTACATTTCTCATGGTGAGCATTTCATAATATATGTAATTGTCAAATCACTATGTTGTACTCCTGAACCCAATAAAATATTGTACAGCAAGTACATTTCAGTTTTAAGAATTATTTCAAATATTGTTTTTAAAAGATATTTCAAATATAATTCTTGAAAAAGATAATTTTAAAATAAAAAAATGTATTGCTTCTAAATCATTAGAAAGTTGAAATAAATAAGAAATTCCTCCTGTGACAATGCTTTCCTCATCCTCTGCTCTGCTTACCTAACACTTCATCATCCTTCTCATTTATTCTTCAAAAATCCTCCCAGTTGCTTTAAGTACCTCAATTCTTGCATCAAGCTTGCAAATTTCAGTCAGCAAACCAAAATCCCTGACATTACCCAAACTTGCCATCCTCTGAAAATGACTTGACAGAAGCTCCAAGTTCTTGAGGTCTTTGATGGTGTCTTACGCACTAGCTCCGATTGTTTATCAGCATATTCATTCAACCAATACGGCTCTTCCTAGAAAGGAATCTGCTGCTAAGTAAAATACAAATTTAAGTAATAAAATCATGGCAGTTAGTGAATCCTTGTTTGTACATCTCTTCATAGCTGACAATATCTTGCCCCCAGAGAAGTTGGAAAAAAAAAAGAACTCCCCCAACTTGATTGAAAGACTCCATACAAACAATGAAAGTTTACAATAACTTATTCTTATTTCTCTTCCTCTCAAACAACTAACCTTATTTACTTTTTTGTTATCACAGTCCACAATAAACATGTTGGCAGTAAACCCGTTTTCCTATTTAAGCTTTATGAGAGTTAAGAAAAACTTTGTCAGTGTTAAAAACATATTTTTGGACATTTCCCTTCCGAAGCTAGTAGGTTTCTAAGCATTTTCAAAAGTTCTCCAGATATGTCTGCCAGCATAGTGCACAGAATACAGTCCTGGAATTATTCCTGGATCCAATTCACCATCTAGTTTATAAGTGTCTGGAAAAATTAATTTTTCCAATCAGTAGTTGAGTAGCTAGCAACCGATAACCAAAAAGGTTTTGCCCTCTTCAATTGTACATGAGTCATTTCCCCTAGCTCTCTGATACATGCACTTTTTATAAGAATTAAATTAAATTAGCTGAAATGCCAATATGTCTACCAGTCACCACAGAGGATATAAAAATGAGTGAGACCATCCTTGCCACCAAGAAGCCTTCAGGATAGGAGGGTACAAGTAATTTAGCAGTTTGCCCAATACTGACACAAGTACAAGGACATAGTCATTGGTAACAAATGACTACCCTAGGAATCTGTTTCAGGACCAAGCTATTCCACAGAGATTAGAAAACTCTAATAATCAGATACTTTGAGAATGCAGCCTAGCACTTTTTGGCCAGATTCTCCAAAACATCTATCTCAAAAATAATTACAGGAGTAAAAAGTGGGTCATTTGTTGGCTTTAAAACCCATGGGATGGATTGAAAATGGTTCCTCGTTCTCAACAAGTGGACCAGCAGAAGCAGGAGATAAAGAAGAGGAAGAAAAGCAGAGAGATATAAAAGGATTATAACTCTCAAAAAGAGATAGAAGCTGT
Organism: Smutsia gigantea; assembly: GCA_032199065.1. Lineage (NCBI taxonomy): Eukaryota > Metazoa > Chordata > Mammalia > Pholidota > Manidae > Smutsia > Smutsia gigantea. Next base: position 8,669 of record JAVSCE010000690.1, read on the forward strand.
AAGTGTTGTGTATATAGAACACATTAGTAAGCCCAAATTCTGCACTAGAAACAACCAGGTTCAGCTTGAACTCCTCTTTCGAGTCTACTCAGGAGCATCAGAGGGTTGAGAGCCACCAAGCTTGAAAGGAAATGCACTTCCTGCCACCAGGCTAGAGGTAGCTGGAAATGAAGGGGACACCTTTTCAAAGTGTGACCTCCATGTGCCGGCTCTCTGGTCTCCACATAGGTTACCAGCCTGAAGATGAAACAGTGCGTTAGCAACCTCCGTGTGTGTGTAGTGGGGTGTCATAGACAGGAAGCCTGCAAATATTTCTAACAATCTCTGAAAATGAAAATGCCTTTGGCTTTTTGCTGAGTGTTCCAGAAGCTGTGCCTCTAAAGAAGGACAAGGCGCTCTTCATGGCTTTCTGGAGCAGAACATAGGGAAAATGTGATTTCTGTTCTTCCAAAGAAAAACTGGATGCCTCGTGACAGTAAGCATCCAAAAAAATCGGATACCTCCAGGCACGGAAAGGGTGTCTGCACGGCTCGGCTCTTTGATGGCCTGCTCCAAAGGGCATTGGCAAAAGACAAAAGGTATTTTCCCTTCTGCAACAGAGAGGGGCCCATCTGTTATCCTACCCTGGCGCAGTGCCGGGGAAATCCTTCATGAACAAGAAGCCTCCTGCCAGAGTTCCCTGGAAGCACGCCCCAGACAATCCCACCCACAAGCAGGAGCACATGCTGCTTCCCAGCCTGCCTTTTTTGTATTTTTCCTTTTTATTGCTCCATAGAGCTGGGCAGAGAACCTCGCCTGTGATTTAAAACTAGCAGGAGGGTCTGCTGTCAAAGCTGTCAGTAATGTGTATTACTGTTTCAGCCCCACTGACTGCTCCAATTCAGAGACACACACGACGAAGGATGGTGTATCGCAGGCATGCTCAGGGGAAGTGGAAGCTAGCCAAGGCTATCTGTCTCCATATAAAAGCAGAGACCCTCCAGAGACCACTGAGAAATGTGATCTGAATAGAAGTAGAGCCCCTAGAGTTGATGGTAGGTCTCTGCCGCAGCCACCTGTCTGCTAACGGCCAGGTTTCACTGAACCAGAGCTGAAATGCCTGTCTGGGCACACGGAGCAGGAAGGACCTCCTCCCTCCAGCCCCAGAAAGGAGGAAGAGAGAGAGCCAGTTGCACTAAAATCCTTGTCACCCAAGCATTCCAGTGGGGAGCCCTCAGAGTGGGGAGAAATGGTAATTTTTCTCCAGCTGGAGCCTCTCAAGGCACATTTAGCTCCACCTGGAGGCAGGTGGATGTGTCTCCCATCTGTGTCTGGGAAGATTCTGCACAAAAACCTATGAGCTTCTCTGCTCCTAGGCTTTGGGAATGCACAAACCCAACCACTCTCCATGACTTGTAAAGCTCTACTCTTCTTGTTTTTTTCTTCAGGAGTTAGTTAATGTCTTCCCTGAGCTGATATGTGCTTTGGGGTACGTTGGAGAGCTTTCTGGAATGAAATAAATAAGCCCCGAGGTTGTCTTCACAGATCAGACTATCAATCAGTCACAGTAGCTCTGCCTGCACAGCTGAGGCAGGTACCTGATGCTTCTCTCTGTGAAAGTGGCACCAGCCTGCCAGTGCACCTGGTAATCTTGCGGGACAGCAGGCACTTGAGCCAGGAAGATGCAGGCGGGTCCCTCCCTGACCTTTAGAAGTCATCGGCTTGGGTCATGGTGTTGAACAGTACTGTCCCCTTTCTTTACCTCACTGAAAACATTGTTAATGACCTGGCAAGGGGAAGGCCCTGCGCTGTTTTGTTCAACAGAGAAAAAAGAATCAGGCAGGAGCACCACCATTCTCAAACTTGCAGAACTGCAGGAGAGAAAGTCAAAGGAAACCTGGGGTGGACAAAAGATGATCCTTTTAGTCATACTTACATGAAACTTTTCTCCATTTCCATCCAAATGACAGAAAGAAATGAATCATGTGGATCACTGTATAACTACCACACAAAACAAAAAAGGAGAGTTTTCTCATTATCCATGGAATTTAATCAATGCGAGCAACCAGTCTGGATATTCTGGTAATAAAGCTGCAAGAAACATTTACAACCAAAAGGTTTTCAGCCTTCTGATTATACCCCTAAGATCAGCATAGCTGTATAATGAACACTTCTTTCACTTTATTTGATTCTGTGTAGACATAGCCTTTTAGGCTGCTGGAGAAAAGGGCTCTAAGAACAGAATTCATTCTTCTACAAAAATTACCGTTTCAGTTCCTTCACTACAGGCACAGTATTTTTTGTAGAATTAGCCAGGCTGATTCCCAGCCGACAGTAGTATTTGGTAAAGGGCTTATGGCCCCTTCAAAACAAAGAAGGTCTTTGAGTTGAGAAGTCTAAAGAACAGTGTTTCTGCCACAGTGTGGGTCAGACTGAGAAAGTACCACCAAAGTGGCAGATCCATAAAACCATCAGTCAGAGGATTTTTCTCAAAGTTCATAGAGATGCTTTATTGATGACTGGCTCCCTAGGAAGTAAAACAACCACAAAGAGCCAGTGGTATGTCAGGGAGAAATGGCCCTTCTGAAATATATGAGTAGGAGGACATACCAGTGAAACATTTGCAAGAGATCAGAAAGAAATTTCCTAGTGCCGAGAAATATCTAACAAGATGACACTAAAAGGATATGGCATGTTCTCCCACATCGCTTGCTCTGGCATGAAAAAGAAATCGTATTTTCCAAATTTTGATGAGCCTCATGCAAATTCTCATCATTTGAATTATCCATGTGTTCCAAGCAAGGAAACTGGGCAATCATAGATGTGAACACAAAAAAGGATTCGCAGATCACTCAGCCCGACCCATTCATTTTCACATTAGGAAGAGAGGCCCTGAGAAGTAAGATGACTGACAAACACCAGAGCAGCAATTACCAGGCTTGATATTAGAACCCAGGTCTCCTAACCCAAGAGCTTCCTTCCTTCCTTCTCAGGCTTCCTCCAGCCCTGCCTGCCCTACCTCCTCATCAGCTGAAGCCCCCAGCCCAGGGATATTCTCTCCTTCATCTATCTCAAGTTTTTATCTCCAGGGCCTCTTTCAGGCCTCCTCTGCCCATTATAGCCTACTGCAATCTCTCTCGCCCCTGAAGTAGTAGTAATTCTTTCTCTCTTACATATTTAGCTCTTAGTCTGTACTCCCCTGTGACCTCTCAAATATCGTCAGGAGCTAAATACCTACATAACTGTTTCCATAAGGCGTGACCTTTCTATTTTGATATCTGTCTTTTCCTGTCTTCCCCTCTAGCCTACACACTGCTTGAGAGCAGAAAATATTATTTATCTTTCTGTCCTAATACTTAACACAGTGCCCAATCAGCATCCTTATGACATAAACAGAGCAGTTATGGAATGCCTGCTGGCTTAGCTATTTGACTTTTCATGGGTCTATGCATGATCTCTCCAGACTCTCAGGCAGTTTCTGGTTCCTTGAACTCAAGACTATTTGTTTTCTTTATATCCCACAATTATTAGGGTATATGACAGGGAAATGGAGTAAAAAGTCAGGGGGAACTGTCAGGTGCATATTTCAAACCTCAGATTCTTTTGCAAGAATCTGAGTGTCTCCACAGGCTCTCTCTGAATTCTGCTACATCCTACCCCCATGGCACAGTAACAGGGAAATACAGTAACATTCAACCCCTCCACGGTGCATACATGGATTTTTTCCAGCAGGTGGCTCTAGAGAGGAACATGGTGCCTCAGACCTGGATGAGTCAGCTTGGTCTACTAGCTACCCCAGAGGAGCAGGGTTTGCTGTTGGGTGAGGGGAACTCCATTCCTTGGCCCTGTGAGGGAGGCAGATGGCAACCACTGAAGAAATAAAGGAGAACAGAAGACTTGGGTGTAGGCCATTCCTCATTCCCTCATCCCAACTATGATTTTTCAGCTAATGCAAAGGTTAGAGAATGGAGCTACTTTAGAAATATTTTCAGAGTAATTTATCTTCAGGTCCACTCATAAAGTCATTGTCTTATAGATTGTCTTGGTTCTAAAGAATCAGAAAAAGGATAAGACACATATCTGTGTATTTATTTATTGAGCTTTCTCTGTAGCAGACACTTTGCTAAATACTTTACATATTGTATCTCATTTAACACATCTTGATGAGTTGCGCATTATTTCATCTGTTGTACACTAGAGAAAACTGAGGCACAATAACACTGGGTCCCTTGTCTGAGATCACATAGCTAATAAATGGTAGACAAGTCCTTAAATGCCTCACTTGCTAGGCTGAAAGCTCGATGAAACAAAAGCATATCTCCACTGTTTTCAGCTGGGAACACTCCCCCTAGGGCACAAACACACACACACATAGACACACACACACACACACACACACACAGCACAGTTTCTGACACATAGATATTCACTAATATTTGTTGAAGGAATGAATAAATGAATGAGAGAAAAAAAGAGTTTTCCCAAGAGTAGGAAGACTAAGACTTCATAAGTAAATCTTAGATTGGCCAACTTTTTATTTTGTATTTGGTAGTCTCTATTTTTGACACAAAAGCTTCCATATGTCTATCACTTAATAATTAATACATTTAAAAAGTCAGTGTACACTTGTTTTTTTCCCAGACATAGTAGGACATAAATAAAATAACAAAAAATTGACCAAAGTTCCAAATCCCTCCCTATCAGGGAGGAAGGAGCTTCTGGGCCCTCAGGATTAGGAATTTTGAAATTTGGGTTTTATTAGGAAAATACTAGAGTTACAACACTTGAATAAATCTCACTATCATCTAGTCCACAACCTAGCTTCAAGCACAGAAATGCCTAAATCAGCCAATACAAAACCTTAGCTCTGGGAAAGAAAAATTTTATAAATACAGGGAAGGAACACAAAGATAAGCCTCTTATTACAAAACCCCTTCTCACAAAGTTGGAAGAGACCCTTAGGAATTAACAGCTTTTATTTGTCAAATATTTGGAGTGCTGAATACTTTTTCCCATGGATATAAAAGTTATGTGCCTTTCTTTTAATAGCTGACAATTTCAGTTGTGAGTCAAGAAAAGTCTGTGATAAAGAGATCCTATGTTCGTTCAATCTTGAAGTTTAGAAGCTATGTTAATCGTACTTTCTGTATTTATATGCTTGCTAAAGTTAGCCAGAATCGGTCTCTCTTGCTAAAGAACCTAGTTCCCCACAGTGGAAATGCTATGTTCTCAGGATATACACTCTGCTCTAGGACTGGTGAGTTCAATTTACCTCTATATGTTCCCTTAAGAAACCATATTACTCTTCTCTAACTCCCTGGAAATTCACTTACTACTTCACAGAAATCACTTAGAGAATGAGCTGCCATTCTTCATTGGAAACAACTGATAAATAGTTTAAAATGTGGTAGCCTAGCACTAAAACTAGTATTAATCATTTATCACTTGCCAAATCCACTTAGGAAGAAATTCCGAGTCAGAAATCTTCCACTGTTCAGGCCAATGGACATGGGCCTAACCTACAACCCATAATAAGAAATGGAGGTCATCTAAAGAATTTTCATGACAATAAATCCATACTCACCAGTGTTTTCTCTAAGTTTTCATCAGCCAAAGCAGGCCCCTCACATTTATTTTTGGGAGACAAGGGAGCCTTATCATGGGGCTCAAGATTCTGTCCTGTTAACTAACCACAAGACATTCCTCAGGTCTTTAAAAGTGGAGAGAGATTCAAGATGGCGGCATGAGAGGTGAGACAGAGAATTCCTCCCAAAACCACATATAGTGTGAAGACATAGTTATTACAACTAGCCCTAAGACAGCAACAGGAAAGAAGGCTGCACAAGACTTCATACAGACCTCGCGAACAGAGCAGACCTCACGATGAGGGAAATGTACGAAAGCCTTGATCTGGCGGGATCCAAGCCCTTCGCCCACCTCAACTCACCAGCAGGAGGAAGTGAAACGGAGCAGGGAGGGGGTGGAAGCCTAAGACTGCTGAATACCCAGCCCTGGAGGTCTGCTTTGGAGCACAAACCTACATTCTGTGGTGCTCTGGAGCTTGGTGGGGCTGGGGAGCTGGGACAGGCAGAGTGCTTGAGAGACTGAGATTCCAGCCATTTGTGGAGGATGGGGATCCACATCCGGCTGCTCTGGGACAAAGGAAAGGCAGGCAGTCTGAGAGGCTTCCTAGCAGTGAGAGGGCTGCTAAAGGGGTGAGGTCTGCATGGAGCTTGCTACACAGAAGGGATAGGTGGACAAGGTTGTCTGGGTGCACTCTGCCCAGCATGTCGGGAACTTTGAGGAGCTTCAGGCACTCTATCCCCCTGGCTGCCTACTCAGCTCTGAGGCCCTCCACAGTGACATGCAGCCTGCTGAGCGTTCCTCCTGGCCTGCCAGCACCTGCCCACAAACTGGCAGTCACTGTGTGGGCATCAGGCCAACCAGAGGGAGTCCCCACCTACAACAGCTAGAGACACCAAACACAGAGGCTTACACTGTGCACGGCCCACTGGCTCTGATACTGCAGCAAGTAATCAAGAAACATCTTTTTCCTCCCCAGGCACCAGCACCACTCCCCTATGACCCCGAACCTCACTCTAGGGGCTGGGAAGCTCCAGAGACTAGAGCTTCTGGGCACTAGAGGGCACCACATAGAATTATGAAATGTCAAGGAGAACCTGGTTCACACCAAAATCGCACAAACTCCAGAAAAAGAGCCAAATGAAACTGAACTCACCAATGTTCCTGAGAGTTTAAAATAAAAACCATAAACATGCTCATGGAGGTACAGAAAAATATTCAAAAACTCAGGGATGAATTTAAAAAGGATATTCAATCATTAAGAAATTCCATATCTGAAAAGAAACATACAATGGAAGAATTTAAAAGCAGATTAGATGTAGTAGAAGAGACGGTAAATGCAATAGAAATTAGAGAAGAGGAATACAGAGAAGCTGAGGCACAGAGAGAGAAAAGGATCTCTAAGAACAAAAGAATATTGAGAGAACGGTATGACCAATTCAAATGGAAAAATATTCGCATTATAGGGGTACAAGAAGAAGAGAGAGAAAAAAGGATAGAAAGTGTTATTGAAGAGGTAATTGCTGAAAACTTCCCCAATCTGGGGAAGAAGATAATCTCTCAAGCTGTGGAGATGCACAGACTCCCAACACAAGGGACCCAAGGAAGACAACATCAAGACATATAATAATTAAATTGGCAAAGATCAAGGATAAAGATAAGACTTTTTAAAGCAGCTAGAGAGAGAGAAAAGATCACATACAAAGGAAAACCAATCAGGCTATCATCAGATTTCTCAATAGAAACCTTACAGGCCAGAAGGGAGTGGCATGATATATTGAATGCAATGAAGCAGAAGGGCCTCAAACCAAGAATACTCTATCCAGCAAGGATATCATTTAAATTTGAAGGCGGGATTAAACAATTTCCAGATAAGCAAAATCTGAGAGAATTTACCTCCCACAAATCATGTCTGCAGTGTATTTTGGAGGAACTGATATAAATGGAGGTGTTCCTAAGGTTAAATATCTGTCACCAGAGGAAATAAAACCACAATAAAGAAAGTACACCAATCAATAAGTAAAGAGACAGAGGCACTGAACAATGAATTAGAACAGATGGACCTAAAGGACATCTCCAGAACATTTCATCCAAAAGCAACAGGATACACATTCTTCTCAAGTGCACATGGAACATTTTCAAGAACAGATCATATACTAGGCCACAAAAGAGCCTCAGTAAATTCAAAAAGATTGAAATTGTACCAACTAGCTTCTCAGATCATAAAGGTATGAAACTAGAAATAAATTACACAAAGAAAATGAAAAAGCCCACAAATATTTGGAGGCTTAATAACATGCTCCTAAATAGTCAATGGATCAATGACCAAATAAAAACAGAGATCAAGCAATACATGGAGACAAAGGACAACAATAACTCAACACCACAAAATCTGTGGGATGCAGTGAAGGCGGTGCTAAAATGGAAGTATATTGCAATACCGGCCTGCCTCAGGAAAGAAAAACAATCCCATATGAACAGTCTAAACTCACAATTAATGAAACTAGAAAAGGAAGAACAAATGAGACCCAAAGTCAGTATAAAGAGGGACATAATAAAGATTAGAGCAGAAATAAATAAAGTCGAGGAGAATAAAACAATACAAAGAATCAATGAAAGCAGGAGCTAGTTCTTTGAGAAAATAAACAAAATAGATAAACCCCCAGCCAGACTTACCAAGTTAAAAAGAGAGTCTACACACATAAAAAGAATCAGAAATGAGAAAGGAAAAATCACTACAGACACCACAGAAATACAAAGAATTATGAGAGAATACTATGAAAAATTATATGATAACAAACTAGATAACCTAGAAGAAAAGGACAACTTTCTAGAAAAATACAACCTTCCAAGGCTGACCCAGGAAGAAACAGAAAATCTGAACAGACCAATTACCAGCAAGGAAATTGAATTAGTAATCAAAAAATTACCTAAGAATGAAACACCTGAACCATATGGTTTCACTGCTGAATTTTATCAAACATTTAGTGTAGACCTAATACCCATCCTCCTTAAAAGTTTCCAAAAAGTAGAAGAGGAGGGAATACTCCCAAACTCATTCTACAAGGCCAACATCACTCGAATACCAAAACCAGGCTAAGACACCCCAAAAAAGAAAACCCATATCCATGATAAACATAGATGCAAAAATACTCAACAAAATATTAGCAAATGGAATTCAAAAATACATCAAAAAGATCATCTATCATAATCAAGTGAGATTCATCTCAGGGATGCAAGGATGGTTATAAGATTTGAAAACCCATCAACTTCATCCACCACATCAACAAAAAGAAGGACAAAAATCACATGATTTTCTCCATAGGTGCTGAAAAAGTATTCGACAAAATTCAACATCCATTCATGATAAAAACACTCAACAAAATGGGTATAGTGGGCAAGTACCTCAATATAATAAAGGCCATATATGACAAACCCACAGCCAACATTATACTTAACAGCAAGAAGCTGAAAGCTTTTCTTTTAAGATAGGGAACAAGACAAGGATGCCCACACTCCCCACTTGTATTCAACATAGTACTGGAGTTCCAGCCATGGCAATCAGACAACACAAAGAAATAAAAGACATCCAGATTGGTAAAGAAGAAGCCAAACTGTCCCTGTTTGCAGATGACATGATATTGTCCATAAAAAACCCTGAATAACCCAATCCAAAATGACTAGAACTAATATCTGAATTCAGCAAAGTTGCAGGATACAAAATTAATACACAGAAATCTGTTGCATTCCTATACACTAATGATGAACTGGCAGAAAGGGAACTCAGGAAAACAATTCCATTCACAGTTGCATCAAAAAGAATAAAATACCTAGGAATAAACCTAACCAAGGAAGTGAAAGACCTATACTCTGAAAACTACAAGACACTCATGAGAGAAATTAAAGAAGATACCAATAAATGGAGACACATCCATGCTCATGGGTAGGAAGAATTAATATTGTCAAAATGGCCATCCTGCCTAAAGCAATCTACAGATTCAATGCAATCCCTATCAAAATACCAACAGCACTCTTCAATGAACTAGAGAAGACAGTTCTAAAATTCATATGGAACAACAAAAGACCCTGAATAGCCAAAGCAATCCTGAGAAGGAAGAATAAAGTGGGGGGAATTATGCTTCCAGACTTCAAGCTCTACCACAAAGCCACAGTAATCAAGACAATTTGGTACTGGCACAAGAACAGACCCATTGACCAACAGAACAGAATAGAGAGCCCAGATATAAACCCAAGCATATATGGTCAATTAATATACGATAAAGGAGCCATGGATATACAATGGGGAAATGACAGCCTCTTCAACAGCTGTTGCTGGCAAAACTGGACAGCTACATGTAAGAGAATGAAACTGGATTATTGTCTAACCCCATAAACAAAAGCAAACTCGAATGGATCATAGACCTGAATGTAAGTCATGAAACCATAAAACTCTTAGAAAAAAAACATAGGTAAAAATTTTTTGGACATAAACATGAGCAACTTCTTCATAAACATATCTCCACAGGCAAGGGAAACAAAAACAAAAATGAACAAGTGGGACTATCTCAAACTAAAAAGCTTCTGTACAGCAAAGGACACCATCAGTAGAACAAAAAGACATCCTACAGTATGGGAGAATATATTCATAAATGACATATCCGATAAGGGTTGACATCCAAATTATATAAAGAGCTCACGCACCTCAACAAACAAAAAGCAAATAAGCCAATTAAAAAATGGGCAGAGGAGCTGAACAGACACTTCTCCAAAGAATAAATTCAGATGGCCAACAAGCACATGAAAAGATGCTCCACATCCCTAATCATCATAGAAATGCAAATTAAAACCACAATGAGATATCTCACACCAGTTAGGATGGCCAACATCCAAAAGACAAACAGTAACAAATGTTGGTGAGGATGTGGGAAAAGGGAAATAGTTCACTGCTGGTGGGAATGTGAAATAGTTCAACCATTGTGGAAAGCAGTATGGAGTTCCTCAAAAAACTCAAAATAGAAATACCATTTGACTCAGGAATTCCACTCCTAGGAATTTACCCTAAGAATGCAGCAGCCCAGTTTCAAAAAGACATATGCACCCCTATGTTTATTGCAGCACTATTTACAATAGCCAAGAAATGGAAGCAACCTAAGTGTCCATCAGTAGATGAATGGATAAAGAAGATGTGGTACATATACACAATGGAATATTATTCAGCCATAAGAAGAAAACAAATCCTACCATTTGCAACAACATGGATGGAGCTAGAGGGTATTATGCTCAGTGAAATAAGCCAAGCCGAAAAAGACAAGTATCAAATGATTTCACTCATATGTGGAGTATAAGAACAAAGAAAAAACTGAAGGAACAAAACAGCAGCAGACTCACAGAACCCAAGAACGGACTAACAGTTACCAAAGGGAAGGGACTGGGGAGGATGGGTGGGAAGGGAGGGATAAGGGGGAAAAAGGGGCATTACGATTAGCACATATAATGTAGGGGGGGCACGGGGAAGGCAGTACAGAGAAGACAAGTAGTGATTCTATAGCATCTCACTACACTGATGGACAGTGACTGTAATGGGGTATGTGGTGGGGACTTGATAATAGGGGGAGTCTAGTAACCATAATGTTGCTCGTGTAATTGTACATTAATAATAGCAAAATAAAAATTAATTGATTAATTTTAAAAAAACATTCCTTCAGCTTTTAGTGACTACCACCACAGTCACCAGGCAGTGCCACCTCATTCTAGAAATAAATACCGTGGTGTCTGCAGTCATGTCTGCCACTTCGCACACATATACCAAAGCACAGAGCTACATGGTGAACTGTACCACCTATTTACTTCTTTGCTTTTGCCAGCCTCTCTTCTATTAGCAAAGATGCAGATATGTATCTGTGGGGCTGGGAGGAAACAGCTGATGGATAAACTGTAGGCAATATCCAGATTCACCCCAAGGATGAGTTCCTTTCCGAAAGTCACCCCAATCCTTCATGGCAATGCCCTCCTGGCAGGCTGCCTCCCCCTTCTCTAGCCCAATCATCAGAATCAATGGCAGGATAAACAGAATTGCAATCCAACCACTTCTCTAACCACAAAGGAAATTTAATACCCGAGTTTTAGAAATTTCCATCCGATATGGGAGTAGGAAAATGTCATCCTTGGTCCATGGGCAGAGAAAATACAAAAGGATAGTGAGTGAAGGGAAACGTTCATAAGCAAAGAATTACGCCAATGGAGCCAACTGAGGTCATATTTAACAGAGAGACACATGCTTCAAAAAACTTTCTTGAACATGTAATTGGATTTAATGTTGAAAAATACCAAGTATGATAACTACTTATCTGGAAGATGAAAGTAAATATTACATAATATTAATTGAAAGAAAGAAAAAACCACCACTGAGAGACAGAAAGAATATATTCTTTGTTCAATGTGCCATCCATAGAGAATAGTGAATAATAGTAACAAGAGCCTATTTGAGAGCCCCTGGTAAATTGTGAATGCCATTCAGACAAAATGTATTATTATGCAAATGAAAGATGTTACCATACTTTGAAAATTGTTCATTTCTTTCTGCACTCAGATTTAATAAGGTAAAAAAGGAGGTACCTAAATATGTGGATACTTAGAAATAAAATGTAAGTGATCCAAGGTTTCTTTTCAAATATCTACCTACTCTCTCAGCCCACAGATTACAAAAAGGAGGAAACAGGTTTACTGTTCCTTACTGCTTAACTATAGCATATCCTTACAAGATGTCCTTACAAAATCATTCTGTCTCCTTTTTGTCTTCTTTTTAAATCTAGACCCTTCCCTCCATACATTATTTAAAGAGGGGAAAAAATGCAAAACATACTATGATCCTACAAAATCTGCCAAAGTTGGTTTTGCTATATATTTCCATTTCTCTTCCAAATTTCTGTTTCTTTTTTTTACCAGTGTTCTTATTTTTAATGTTACTTTAACACCTGAACTTCAACAACAGACCTTTAGACTCCAGTTTTCTGAGGCTCTGAGAATCAATACCTGTAGAGTCCTCTGAAGTTAGATGCAATTCTCCCCTAGGACACCTGAATTTTCTTCCAGTCACTTATCATAATAGTCATTATAATATTCCAAAAATATTGGGCCTTTTTTTATATAAATCCTGTTAAAGGGCAGGAGCAGAATAGTTAAAGTAATTGGTTTTCCAATTAAAACCACAGTAATCTATGCTAAAAAGTCAAAATATTGAAAACCATTCTGTCAAAATAGTCTTGGGCTCTAGATAAAATTTGTATTTTTAGCTCTGACAAAAGTTAATTGAAATCAGCATGAAAAACATCAGTGGATCAATGAACTGGGCTTTGAAAGCTAGCCCATTATGACAGGTATGTAAACTGAGCGGCCATCTTCAGCAGTGCACCAATATATGCATCGTCTGCCCATTCCTTACACTCTTACATGCAACAGGCAACCACTTCTTATTCTATCAAAAGCTGGTTCCCCCAAGATCTTGAGCACAACTTGTCAATAAGACAAAGCTGAGTTTACTGCTTTTGCAAATGAGCTTTACTTACAAAGCTTTATAGTGTCTCAGAGAGGGTAAAGGAAGGAGAAAATTTATTGAGAATTGGAAGTCTGGTTTAAGGCTTATCTTTCAATGCAGGGACATGACTGGGACTGTGTAAGGATCACAGTACAACAGTCCAAGGTTGACGGAATCATCAAGGTGAGGACTGTGAGACTAAAGGGTTCAAAGAATCTTAAGGCTCAAACTGTTGACACTTTGCAATGAAGGGTTGATGGGTCTTGGGGGATGTTTTTCTAATGAACAACCATTTGCTTGGGTAGGACAGTGAAGAGGAAAGAAATGGTATTGGAAACAGTGGAAAAGGAAAGTCATGCCAGTGTAGACAGTAGGTATGGTTTCCATTCTCAGCTACCAGGCAGAACAAGATCGTAGAAGGTCTTGGTCCTCGATTAGCTTCCTGTGCCTCCTTCCAAAGTCTCTCTGTGCAAATAAGATCAAGCATTAATATCAAGCACGGTTCTTTCCTTCTTTAATCAAAAGATTGCACATTATATACATTCTTTTGACTCTTGCTTTTCTCATTTAATGATAAACCTTGGACATCTTTCAAACAGCTGTATAATATTCAATAGTACAGATGTACCAAAATTTATTTAACCAATCCTCTATTGTATTGCTCTCACACTCCTCATAATACAAAGAATTCAACAATGAATATCTTTTTACATATGTCATTTTATTATCTGAGGGATGCATTCTCAGAAATGGGATTGGCCTAAAGGTACATGTACTCGTAAATTCAATAGATACTGCAAATTGACCTCCATGGGGTTTGTGCCAATTAACACTTCCACTACCTGCCCATTTTGTAGACTAAGAAGACTGCAGTTCGGAAAGATCAAATCACTTGGCCAGTTAATGAATGGGTGGCTCTCACTCCTAAATCTCTTCAATCCCCCTAATGTTCCTATGGACCCAAATCATTCTGAATATGAAGTTGGCCAGTACTGATCTCCGGGAATCCAAGCAGAAGATCCCTGAAAACACTTGACATATGAACAATTTAGAAAAACCAAGCACATTTCCTAATCTGCGCTTCCTAACCCAGATGCAGTAGCTGAGTGGATCCTACCAGAAGGAAAAGAAATGTTTAAGAGGAAGGTAAGAAAAAGGGAAAAATAAAGCAGAAAAGGAGCAATGACATAAAAGTTAACTTGTGCTATGAAACAGATTGGCTGTATTAGTGTGTCTTTAAAAATAGAAACCTCATTAACAAATGCATACTAATTTGCATTTTCAGATATTTAAGAACCTACTTGGTTTAATACAGTCTCCATCTCTTGCCATCCACGTTGGTTTTACTGTCATCCTTCAAACTGTAGCTCACAAAAATTAAAGACAGTAGATACAGTTTGGAAAGCTGTAGAATTCCATATGCACAGATCATTAAGAGGTTTATCTGTCTGCTTGATCTGCTTCTCAGTCTGGCCTCCTAAACCTTAACTGTTTTACACCAGCTCATCAAGAATCAGTTCTTTGGGATGATAGGTAGTTTGGCTAAAGGACAAAATAAAGCCACAAAACACCCAGTCCCCTGCCACGCCCAAAAACCTTTGCTTATCTGGTTTTGCTCAAGTCCAAAACTAAGAATATGAAGTATGCATTTCTGCCTGGTCAAAAAGAGCTGGAAATAAATGCTAGGTGTTTTACACAAAGGAGGCATTTAGTAAATGCTGGTTGATAAAGTCTTTAAAGCAAATAACAATACACATTATTATTATCAACCAACATTTGTTATTTTTTAAACAAGACACTGTCAGTTGGCGACTACCTGTTTTGGAATCAGAGGAAGGAGGGGGAAGAAAGGTGAGAGAACTGGCATTCATTGAGGGCTGACTGTCCATGGTTTGCAAGACTCGGAAGGCCCTTTAACCTAAAACGCAGCTGACACAGTTCCAGCAGGATTCAAGGCCCCAGATCCATTTGAGCCTCCGCCCAGCTCCCAGTAAGCCCATTCTGGACTATGGGGAAGACTGACATGCAGAAGCAAAGAGGCCGGAGAGATTCTCCATGGTTTGAGGTGGGGAAAGATTCCATGGCAGAGGGTGGCACAGTTGCCACTGAGTGTCCAACTGTAGATCAACTCAAAGAGATCGCCTTGGGCAAACAAAACAACGAGCAACAACCTACAGCACCTGAGTTTCCCAGGGGAAACCCAAATATCTATAAAACTAACGAAATATTTAATCTGTAATACTGTCAGTGGAAAATAATTCAGAAGACAATGCTCCTTCTCTCTTTCTTGCTTGGTACACCATACACACAGCCAAGCTCTAATTTGAGGGATATGACTTCAATGAGAATTCTGTAGCTAATTTAATTTTCTCCAGGCTTTAGATCTCAAAAAATTTGGCTTTGATATTATGCATGTTCTAGTTTGGATAATTAATTCAACTAGCTGTTATTCCTCACTTTAATGAACAGATGATGAAGGAAAATGCGAAATTTAACACATATACAAAATGTGTTAACTTCTTAAGGTATCAACCAGCCAAAGAAAAACAAGGAAGTTGCCTGCACTTTTTGTATGGAGGTATAAAGATGTGACTTTGCAGTGATGAGACTGTGTGAGTTGTGTGGAATTTTTCTGATTACCTTACGGTCGCATAAACCTCCACACCTTTCACATGAATAGCTTAAAAATCACCTTGTAGTGTTAGGTTCCTTTAAATACCTAAGTAATGCAGGCAATTCCTCATCATACAAACATTAGGTTTTAGGTATGTAGATTACACAGTCTCTGTTCTCGTTCTTCCCCTTCATTTCGGTCATTTCATTGCTTTCAAAAACTCCAGTGAAAAGCAGATTTCAGAAAAAAAGATAGTTTGATCCAATTTACATTAAAATTTAATAAAAATAAAAGCTATGTATATATTTACACATATGTATTCAAATGTAAGAGAACCATCTGAAAGAATACACTCTGAACCTTAACCAGTGGACCTCTCCTTTAAAAGAAGTGGAATAATTGGAAGGGGAAGATGCTTTTTATTTTAAATCTATGTACTTCAGCCATTGCTTGAGTTTTTAATAGAGTAAGAATGTGTTTATGTATCACAAGTTAGAGAGAAATTACCTAAAATAGAACATTACAGAAAAAGAATGAATTTATGTATTGTTTGTAAAAGGTGATCTAAAATAAAACTTATTTGATTAAATTCCTATTACAAAATAAAATTTCAGTCTACCCTGCAAAATTTTGATGCTGCACTATATTCCCCTAAGAGTGTGACTTCCTAGAAAACTCCCCCTTTTCTTTTTGGTTTTTGCATATAGAGATATAATTTGTGTCAAAGGGAAGAATCCAAGAAAAGAGTCTTTCTGAATACATTTGTGGAAAAGTTCATCTGCTTTAAACACTGGCTGCTTTTGTCCCTTGTATCTTCCTGCAGTGAGAGAGGAATACTATCTATGTTCAGTGCTTTCCATTTGTCTCCTCTTTTTACACAGCAGAGATTCTGTACAATCAATTCCAATCAAGTTTGTTCATGTCCTTTTGGATTCTTTCAAAGAACGTTCTTTTTCAAAGCCAATATCTTTGTGCCATTAACCTTTGAACATCTCTTTGCCAGAGCTGCACATCAGATTGAATTGTGATCTCTCACCCCTCAGCCTATGACTTCTCTCTCATTACTTTGCCGGGCTCTTTCCCAAGCTTTTCAAGCAATGAGCCTGCAGTCAAACATTGGCAAGTCTATACAAACTGCTCCAAGAAAACAAGCTTTTAAAAGCATTTGCCTGTATTGATCAGGAAACCCAGTTATTGCTCTACTCCAAAGACAAACTAAATTGACAAGTCCTGTAGGCCATCATCTAATTCAATTCAGCCAGGATCCACTGAGTCTTGCTATGTTTAAGACACTCTGACAGATAGTGCAGCATTTACTGTGACAAGATAAGGTTCCTGTCCTCAAGCAGTTTACAATCTAGCAAAACCAAACCAGCTTCCTTCAACCTTGGGTCTGTCCTCTATTAGAATGTACATACTCTTAGAATCTTTGGAGATTCTTTTTTTTTTCATTGTGGTATAGCATACACAAAATTTGCCATTTTAACTAATTTTAAATGTATGATTCAGGAGCATTAAGTATATTTGCAATGTTGTGCAACCATCACCACTATCAAATTTCCAGAACTTTTTCCATTATCCCAAACAGAAACTCTATGCCCTTTAAATAAAACCTTCTCATTCCTCCATCCCCTCAACCCCTGGAAACCTCTGTTCTACTTTCTGTCCCTATGAATTTGTCTATTTTAAGTACCTCATACACATGAAATCATATGATATTTGTCCTTTCGTGTCTGGCTTCTTTCATTTAGCATAATGTCCTCCACATTCATCCATATCGTGGCATGTGTCAGAATGTCCTACTTTTAAGGCTGAATCATATTCCATTGTATGGAGAGACCACATCTTGTTTATCCACTCATCCGTTGATGGACACCTTGTTTTACCTCTCACTGGAGATTATTAGTAAATCTTTCTTTTTCAGATTTCTACAAACTCCACACTTAGCTTGATCTGAAATACCCAGATCAGTCTGTTTCAAGTGTCCTGTTCTCCAGATGTGACCACACTGCTCTACAGAGCAAGAAGCCAGTCACAGAGGAGGCTGGTTTCCATTGCAACGAGGCACAACTTCTTTTGCTGGTTCTGACACTTCCACCATCCAAAACCTACACTATAGGTAGATGTCCAATGAAGGCATGTCAGGTTTTCTTTTATAATTGAAAAAGGAAAGTGTTTCCCATCAGGAAATAACACCAGAAAAAATTCAAAGTGTAGGGAGAAAAGGACGACGGTATGTTCTCTGTTTCTCTTGGAAGAGTTTGACCCTTATTATGATAGAGAACATTATTTAGATATTTTGTTGCTTCCAGGTCTAAATGAAACAATGTGCCTCAAAACTGGGAAGACTTTCTCACCTTAGAAAAAAATCCAGCCTACAGATTTTGGAGACTCTGTGACAATCCCCAAAACAGGCAGGGCTGTCCTGATGGGCAGTGGCAGGGCTGGTCCACTCTCTTCTCCTAGAAGCTCTGTGGGCCACATGGAGATAGAGCAAGAGCAGGAGAGCAGGGTAGATATGACATGGTGCCCACAGGTGACAGATCCCTGCAAGGACACATGTGAGGTACCTTTAGGGAAATTAGCGGTAAACATTTTAAGGAAAAATAACATTCCATTATGGGTAGGAACTATTATCCAAAGCTACAATGTCTTTGGCACAAATATAACTCCCTTTAGGTCTATTTTCACCCCAATTCTGGCATTTAAACATCGAATTCTGAGCCTATATGAATTGAATCTAAATGTCTACAGAAACCTCCTGAGAAATGTGGTTCCCACTGCCAGCAATATAAAGACCATTATTTTTCAGAGTCCTGTACTAAATCTGCTCTAAATGACAGTGTAGTGACCAGTTGTCAATGTTATTTGCCACACGTAAAATAACGGACATCTGGGAATGTTATCAGCAGCAATATAATGTATTAGAGTGTGATGAATAATGATTTACAAGTTTAAAAGATGGTAATCTGGCACCCTTTAATGACATGACCTTGAAGAAACAGTGAAGCTGTTCCAGTGAGAGATACATTATATGGTCAAATACAAGGTGAGATGTATTCCCAAACTTTTCCTGACTTACAAGGGAATGACTTTGTATTCCAGTCTAGACAATAGTTGGTATGATAGGGCATTCTCTCTATTGTTTTTTCTTATTTGTTTAGAGAAGGTATGTGATTGGTGAGGGCAGGCAAGGTCATGCTGTGATACCAAATTAGCACCAAAGTCCTTGTGGCTCAACATGACTTCTTTGTTTCTCGCTCACACTACATGTCCCTCATGAGTTGGCAGACGTCAGTTCCACATGGTCACTCAGGAATCCAGGACAATAGAGGGTCACCACCTTGTAGCTGTACCATGTGGAACGTGTGGCTTGTCAACAATGGTACCAGAAACTTGGGCATGGAATTTTCCCTAATGTATGCTAGAAAGACACATTACAGCCCCCTTGTATTGCACTGGCCAGAGCTCCTCACTGAATCACATCTAATTGCAAGGAGGCTGGAAAGTGTAGGAAAAGAAATGTGCTATTTGGTGAGCATTATACTCTGCCATGTTAGACTGAGATGGTGGAAGTCAGTGTTCGTTCAGAATGTGTCACAGTGGTCAGCTGTGTCTACATCAGTCATAACATATTGATACCTTTCTGATACAGTCAGAGACCAAATATAGTCTGTCTGCCACCTGATGAGGGGCATCAGCCCTTAGCTATCCCCCCAGGCTGCTGTGGGACTCAGGGTAAGTCCGTTTTAGAGCACACAATACACACCTGCCAGGCTCTGCTGACTTCTTCAAAGACAAAAGGCAGGCCCCACTGATGGGTTACAGCCCACATTGTCTTCTGCCCCACATGCAACAAATGTTGATGTAACCATTGGGCCACATGAGAGGCAGGGCAGGCTTTCCTTCTAGTCAATGTACCTGGGCCATTTCCTTGGGATGCCAGGAGCAAATGGCCTGTCACATGACATACTGTAACTGTTTTAGTCTGACCAGAGGCCCACAGTGTTGCCACAACTCTTGCCCCCCAAGGGGTCAGTGACCAACCAGCCAGTTGGCATGGCACCATGTCAGTAGCCATAGAGTCAAGCCTTGGGAGATGGTCCAGCTGTCAGTGCAGACAACTAGAGGGGAGGGCTCCTGGGTGGTCATGAGCCATACTGCCCACAACTCTGCCCACTGACTGCTCTTCCCCTTATCATCTTCCATTCATATTGTCTTAGTCTTAGGGTGGAAAGCTACAGCCCTCTATTTTGGGGGCTACCCAAGGTTGGAGCCATCTCTGTACCATTCATCTTTGGGAATACAGGCTTCTCCCTCCCAATAAAGGCTCTCTTCTGATAATGGCTCTAAAGAAAATTTTTCCTGCTTTTCACTGCTACTTGTCACTGGCCACAATAAGCACTGGAATTCTACAGTCAAGGGGATAGTAAACAGGGCACTACACTGCTATAGGTATGTGCCCTGCTTGACCAGTATAGACTTCTGTGCCACACCACTCTGCAGCTTTGGGGGTCCAGTTTTGTACCCACCATGCAATGGGATAGGTGGTTTTTACCTTTATTGGGGCCCTTCCATTGATAGGTTCCATAGCCAGCAAGGCATGGTACATGGCAGCCAATTCCTTCTCTATTAAGGTGTACCATGCCTCTACTCCTTTCCTCAGTTGTGACCAGAATCCAATAAATTAACATGTATATTCAAGATGCTGCCAGAGTGTAATGGGTCCATCACACTCAAGGCCTGCAAGTCCTTGACTGCCCATTTTGCAATGGTTAAAGCAAATTCACATGCGCATCCCAGTCCCACCTGACACCTACCAAAGAGTAAATGGCCTTCAGAATTTGTGCCAAGTACAGGATAAACACTCTCCTGTAGCCTAAAAGACCCCAAAACTCTTGTAATAATGCCACAGTTGTAAGGGTAGGAAAGGCCTGGACTTTATCTATGACTGCTTCTGGGATAAATTTCACCTTACGTAACCAGACAACCACCAAGAAATTTACTGACAAACCAGGTCCCTGAGCCTTGGTACTATTCACAGTCCATCCTTTCTCCTGTAGATGTTGCAGAGGCTAGGTGCTGCACCTCCTAGATCTGAAAGAGAATCAGATGTGAGCATAATATCAATATAATGGTATACCTGCACCGTTGTTGGTTTCTTCCATTCTGCCAAGCCCTGGGCTACCAGTCTGTGAGAGATGGTGGGGCTGTGGAAGTACCCCTGTGAAAGGACAGTGAAAGTCCATTGCCATCCTTCCCATGTGAATGCAAATGGTTAGAAAATAACGCATTAGCAAGATCCACAACATCTATGGTTGGGCTTTATAATACCCATCTTTTCCAGTTCCTGGAGGGTTTCTCCAATTTCTTTATGCCCCACAAGAAGTTTGTATTGCTTGGTATTAGTCTCCTGCCAAGGCATAGGCAAAGCTATGGGCAGATACTTAGTATGTCCTCTCAGAACCGCGTTTACCACATGTATCCTCAGGCTGAACTCACCTGAAGTGGTCTGTAACCATAGGCTCTGCAGGATATCTATCCCCAATATATATTCAGGGATGGGAGAGATATATAGAGTATACTCCTCTGAGAGTATACACCCTATTCCCTATGAGATTCAGGCTTGTTTCAGTCTGATAGCCTTACTCCCATATCCATCTATAACAGTGGGGGTTCCAGGAAACCACTTAGGGTTGCCATAAATCAGTGAGCATTAGGCTCCTGTATCTACCAGAGCCAGGACACATTGTACATTCACTGAGGACCATGAATTGATAATTCAACATGTAGTCTCCGGTTCCCACCTGGTCCCTCAAGGTGGGTGCCTTGACCTTCCACTCAGTCAAACTATCACCCAATTGTCTTCCTGTGAGGATCCAGGCAAGGTCAGCTCACTCTCCGGCAGGAAGTCCTGCAGGCACACAGGCCAGACTTGTGGCTCTGTCTCCAGCTTCCACTTCTTGGTCCTCAGCAGCTAAAACTGCTGCTCCAGTTGCAGTTTTTGCCACAGCTCCAGCAAGATTTTATTTGACCTCCCATCCAATTTTTTTTGTCTGCTCCTGCCTTTATCAAATCAACCCACATCTGGGTCCTCACGGCCTTCACTGGTGCCTTAAGCCCTTCCTCTAAGCAGATAACCACACTCACTTCCATGCTTGCATCACTTCAGCCTCCACCAAATCTGGCACAGTATGAGTAACCTCATTTATGGGCTTCCATAAGTGAGGGGCAAGAATAACCTCTAAGGGCCCAAAGACAGACAAGGGAGCCATTTGTAACACTGTATCCCTTATCCCCACAGTAAACAGCTCCCCATCCAGGCCATGATTTACCAGGTTATGAATGGCATTTTTCATGTCCAACTCCCATAACACCTGTTGGAGCTTGGTATATGTCTGCCATCTAGCAGGGGAAGATGGTAAGTCACCCTGACTGGGCCCTACGGTGTGAAGGGCAGCACTCACCTACTCGAGGAGTGAGTGGTTACTTGTGGTCTGGTGTGCATTTTTCAGTCGCTGTTGCAAGGCAGGATGAGTTTTCAGGGAAGCCAGTTTCCCCATCTCTTATCTAGATAGGAGGATACTATCCACCCCTACATCCCAAAGGTGGAGGATCCAGGCTGATATGGACTCCAAGGGTTTCTGCTGAAACCTGTAGCCCAAACCCACCAGCTCTACCTGTGTTTCGTGGCAGAGCATGGAGTGCTCCACAACCTGCGGGAGGGGGCTGCACCTCTCCTGGAGGAACCCACGGTTGCTGCATCTTTATTTTCTTGACTACAACTGGGTGGGATTTCAATAGAGGAAGAGGTGGTGCCAGAGGCACCTTCTTGTTGTCCCCCAGCTCCTCCAACATTGCCAGGGCTGATGGCAGATCTTTGCCACCCCACAGAGCATCTCCACTGCTACGTCCTTTACCTCCTCCACAGCACCTCACATCTTGCATTCTTGTGCTGCCTCTTCTTATGCTTCCCACCAGAGAACATCCTTCTCTTTTATGGCCTTTTTTTAACACTGTGAGAAATAGCCAACCCATGGCTCCCACCACCATGCAGGCACTCTGTTTCTCCAAGGATTTCTCTATTTCGTAAAGGGCCTCTGCCACTGCCTCAGGTGTCACCTCCACCTCCCCCCAATCCTGGGGAGGGTCCCCCTCCTCTAGGAGGACCTCCACCTTGAACCACAGGCCCATTGCGAGATACTCAAGTGTCTCCCCATCCATAAGGGCAGCCCACTAAAGTACCTCTCCCATGAGGGCAGCTTATTCCATTTTTAGTCTGAAGTGAATCCTGCCAAATACACCACCATGTTGCACTAGAGGGGCTTTCTGCTCTTCGCAAGTTCACTCTGGATTCAGTGAGACCAAATAATGACAAGAGAATTTGGGGGGTAAAAGGTCTTACACCAAGCTTTATTCTTGTGGTGGCAGGTTGAGTGCTAGAATCACATCTGCATAAGGCAAGTCTGCAATTCATAATCCACTTCCACCTGCCCCAGCAGGGTAGAGCATTGGGCAGAGCTCTTTATATAGCAACACAGACAATAATAGCTCATTGCTAACATGCATGTAAGCAAACACCTATGCAGTAGGCCAATTAGATCATCACACATGCACCAGGGGCTAGTAGATTAGAGTCAGGTGAATATCCTGGCCACTGGGACTTCCATTTCCCCTACATCCATAGACTACAGAAAAATACATTTTTTGAATGCAACATCATACAATTATGTATATGGAATGCAAATTTAACTGGACATCCTCTATTTTTATTTGCTATGTCTGGAAACCCTACAAAGAAATAATATCCTTACTCATAGCATTTAGATGAGGACTCAATGAGGTAAGTCTCTATTTTCTGCAGATGGTACAAATGAGCTTTTCAATTATTTTAAATCTCGTTTGATATTGACACTAGTCCAGGGAAGAATGTAAAGTTATTATCTTCATGCTCCAGATTAGTCAAAAGACTGAAAGTCAGGAATCTGTCCAAAGTGACCCTGTTGTAATGGCAGAGCCAAGGTTCAAGATGGAGCTGTTTAACACCAAAACCAGAACATCAGTCTCTATGCCAGTTGGTTCTGAAGTATTAGCTGCATCAGAATTATCAGGAGAGCCTATTGAAACCAGATTAGGGAGCCCAGATCCGGAGCTTCTGATTCAGTAGCTCTGGGTGGGGCTCGATAATCTACATTTTTCACACATTCGCAGGTGTGCCGATGCTGTTGACCCAGGGGCTGTGCTTTGAGAACCGCCACCTTCTGCTGTAGCGCTGTGCGGCCCCCCAGGGCTCGCGCCGGTGAATGACAGCCACAGGCCAGCGCTCAGCATAAGCCATGACAGGATCACTTTCTGGTCTTCTAAAAACTGTTATGAAGCAGAAGGAAATAGATAATCCCACAGCACTATTTGAAAAGCTCTAAATTTTTAAGGCCATGAATGCCTTTCCTTCTTTCTCTGAGGGAATTTCTCCTTCTGGGTGTCCTGAAGGAAACACCATCCCACTGAGGTAACCAGTAACTAGAACACACACCATTTAGAAGTAATCAAAACACAACTTTATTTAGCCTCACCCCGTCCCTTGAAAACTTACTCAGTGGGGAAAGTTTTTTCTCTGCCCCCTGGATAAAGATGTGGGCAAACGCATGACTGCTCCTCTTTTAGGTAAGAGACAATCCTAATGTCACTTTACGTCACACACACAATCACTCTTGAGAAACTGGATCATCCAGCTCCCCACATTAATCAATATTATGAACTCGGTTTAACGCCCCCTCTGCTCCCTGCCTCCACTTGGACTGGATGCAGGTTGGCAGCCACTGTGAACAGCTGTGGAAGATGGAGCGAGAAGCAGGAAGTCCCCCAAGCTCACAGCAGCTTGGGTGAAGGTGGCAGGAAAGGCCTCACTGGAGCTGTTCTAAGTGAGCCTTATACTCCCTAGACTTGGCAGATATTTAAACCAAATCTTCACACTCAAAGGACACTTCCATGGACTCCATGAAAATTCCCTCATGGGAACCTCTATCCCCCGGTCATACCACCCTAGCTTTTCCACACTCTTGAGACCACGTAGTCCCTAGTAATCAGATGCCCCCTGCCTCAGCTGGCCCTGTGGTCTCTCTGCCCTTCTAAATGAGCCTTTTAGAGCACACATGTCCTCTTCCCTGACAACTCTGGGAGGACAGGCTGATTTCTTGACATTTCCTTTGAAAATCTGCTCTGTGCTGATTTGATACCACGTTTTGGAATTCCACATTTATCCTGTCTTGGTGTTTCATGGAATCTTCCATTTTTACATAGTAATACAAAAGACAAGGCCAGGCCACTGGGTCTGCAGTCAGAGGGCCAGGCACGGAGCCCTGAAGGTGGGGAGGCCTGGGAGACAGCTGAAGCAGAGTGAGCCAAGGACGCAAGTCCTCAAGAGGGCCCAAGTCAACAACTCAGGCGCCGGCCCAAGGCCAAAGGCAATAATCGTAGCATGAACATAGAGACAGAATAAAACATCAGAATCCAGACCAAAATTAAATTGGAACAAGAACTTGGAAATGAATGATATTTGGGACAATTTCAGCCCACATCATTAAGGATTCCTGTACTTAAAGGAGATAGAAAATGTGCCAGAGGCCCAGCACTGGTTTTTCTCTATTTAATTTCCCAAAGCAGGTCAGTATTCCACTTGAGGCAGGTACAACCAAACTCTCTAGAAATTGCAAGCAACCTCCAGAGATTTTTATAAGCTGGACAAGAGATAAAGGAGAAACTGCCAACACTGCCCATTCCCTGACTACAGGAGAGCAGCATTCACAAACCTAGAAGCTGTCAGTCTTATAAGACCCTCTGCTTTATGACAGCCAACCAACTTGGAAAGAGTAAGTTTGCATTCTCTTAACTACCCCTTTCCTATTTCTATGACAATACTGGCTTATTCTGCTCATAAGCACATACCAATGGGCAGCTCTTGAATGCTCGGTCCCACCAGCAACCAGAACCAGTAGCGCTGAGAAAATGGAAATTGTCTGCTCCTCCCACACCCAGCCATTAACTGCCACTCAGCATGTACAGTGGGCCTGACTGAACTTCTGGGCACCAGACAGGTGCCTTGAGGAAAATAAGGTCACATAATATGTCTTTTGGTACCTGGGGCCATTACAGTTTTCCTACAAGTGAGAGCAAGTGACTCATGGCAGACTTTGCAAATGGCAATTCCACACCTTGTTGCAAACCAGAAAGCCCAGCATTCATTCTCATCCCTGAGACCAGGGCCTCAACTTCTTCCTCTCTCTTGTTTTTTTCTTTGTTTAACCCAACTTAGGTCTATTTGTCTATCTACCTGCCTACCTACCTACATCTCTATCCACTCATCCACCCATCTACCCACCTACCATCCATACACTCCTATCAATATCGCTGTTTCCCTAACTTCCTTTCTATATTAGTTTGCTAGGGCCGATGTAACAAACCGAATGACTTAGAACAACAGACATTTATTTTCTCACATCTCTAGAGGCTAGAAGTATGAAATCAAGGTGTCAGCAGGGTTGGCTCCGCCTGAGGGCTGAGAGAGAATCTGGTACATGCCTCTCTCCTAGCTTCTAGGCGTTTACTGACAATTTCTGGCATTCTTTGCCTTGTGGACACATCACCCTGATCTTTTATTTCATCTTCACATGACATCCTCCCCGTGTGTGTGTCTACCTCTGTGTCCAAATTTTCTACTTTTCATAAGGACATTGGAGTAGGGTGTATGCTAATGACCTCAAGTTGGCCATTTAAAAAGACCGTATTTCCAAATAAGGTCACATTCACAGGTACTGAAGATTGGGACTTCAACATCTTCTCAGGTGACATAGGTCATTTCACAGCACCCTCTCCGTCTATCCAATGCAAGCCTCTCCAACTCTGCTGACAGAGCCCCGTATTAGCAGGTCAAAGAGAGAACATGGCCCCTTGACCCTACTCGTTCCCACATGCAAGTGCCGAAGGAAGTCAGTAATAACAGGCAATGTTACCATAATACAGAGTCTAGGGAAATTATACAGAAATTTGCATAAGCAATAGGACTGTGGGTGCTTCATATTTGAATCGCATGATATTCATATTTGAATATCCAGTTATTAGAAAATTACTGCACTTCCGGGAAGATGGCGGTGTGAGCAGGGCGGCAGAAATCTCCTCCCAACACTATATTTATCTACGAAAACACAGAAAATACATCTATTCCTAAAAGAGAGACGAGAATACACAGGAAAGCGCACAGCGTGCAGCTACACCCGAGAGGACTCAGCACCCCAAGAGGCGGGTAAGATACGGAGCCGCGACCCGGCGGGACCCGAGCCCTCCCCCACCCCAGCGCACCGGCGGGAGGAGAGGACTCAGAGCCGGGAGGGAGTGGAAGTGCACCCCGCGAAGTAGCCAGCCCAGGGGATCTGCGCGGGGAGCGCTGACCCACATTGCGCAGTGCAGCGGAGATTGGAGAGACAGAGGGGCAGGATCTGAGCGGGGAACGCGCCAGGGTGCTTGCAGCCGGCTCCCGGGAAGGAAAAAAAAAAGTGCGCGCTTTCCTCAGCGGTCTTAAAGAGACAGGAGCCCAGCGGAGGAGCCGGATCGCCCCAGCACACTCAGCCCAGCAGGCTGGGAGTCCTGGGGAGTTTCAGGTGCCTTAGCTGGTGACTGAGGAAGCGTAGCCATACTTACACTTCTCACTGAGATCAACAGCCTCCTATTCGTTCCCACCCCTGCCGGAGCGATAAACAGCCCTGGGGAGCGGCGCAGTCACAGCTGTGGAATAGTGGGGCAATAGCGCCACCTACAGCATTCCCACAGAATCTACGTCCGGTGGACATTTTTTGTGTGTTTTTTTGTTTTGTTTTGTTTTTTGTTTCGTTTTTGTTTTTCTTTTCTTTCTTTTTTTCTTTCTTCCTTTCTTCTTTTCTTTCTCTTTTTTTTTCTTCTCTTTTTAAAGTCTTAAAGAGCCCAGCTGACATACGTGGCAACTATCAGTGACCAATTCTATAGCCATGAAAAGACAGAGGAATATGGTTCAGACCAAAATCAACCAGACAACCCCAGAGAGGGAGTCTGAAGGGATGGAAATGCACAGCCTCCTGAAAAAGAATTCAGAATAAAAGTCATAACCATGCTGATGGACCTACAGAGAAATGTGCAAGAGCTGAGGGAGGAAGTGAGGGGACTGAGGAAAGACAATGCAGAAATCAGACAAGCGATTGACGGGCTTAACAGCAGAATGGATGAAATGTAAGAGACTGTTAATGGAATAGAAAACAGAGAACAGGAGTACAGAGCAGCTGAGGCAGAGAGAGATAAAAGGATTTCTAGGAATGAAAGAATATTAAGAGAACTGTGAGACCAATCCAAACGGAACAATATTCGCATTATAGGAGTGCCAGAGGAAGAAGATAGAGAAAAAGGGATAGAAGTGTCTTTGAAGAAATAATTGCTGAAAACTTTCCCTCGCTGGGGAAGGAAGTAGTCTCGCAGTCCACCGAAGCTCATAGATCTCCCAACACAAGGGACCCAAGGAAGACAACACCAAGACACATAATAATTAAGATGGCAAAGATCAAAGATAAAGACAGGGTATTAAAGGCAGCTAGAGAGAGAAAAAAGATCACCTACAAAGGAAAACCCATCAGACTATATCATCAGACTTCTCAACAGAAACCTTACAGGCCAGAAGAGAATGGCATGATATATTTAACGTTATGAAACAGAAGGGCCTCGAACCAAGAATATTGTATCCAGCACGATTATCATTTAAAAATGATGGAGCGATTAAACAATTTCCAGACAAATGAAAGTTGAGAGAGTTTGCCTCTCATAAACCACCACTACAGGATATCTTAAATGGACTGCTCTAGATGGAAGCACACCTAAGGCTAAAGATGTCACCAGAGAAAAAAAA
>JAVSCE010000691.1:0-128071 GCA_032199065.1 Smutsia gigantea
TATTCTTGGTTCGAGGCCCTTCTATTTCATAACGTTAAATATATCATGCCATTCTCTTCTGGCCTGTAAGGTTTCTGTTGAGAAGTCTGATGATAGTCTGATGGGTTTTCCTTTGTAGGTGATCTTTTTTCTCTCTCTAGCTGCCTTTAATACTCTGTCTTTATCTTTGATCTTTGCCATTTTAATTATTATGTATCTTGGTGTTGTCTTCCTTGGGTCCCTTGTGTTGGGAGATCTGTGGGCTTCCGTCGACTGGGAGACTATTTCCTTCCCCAACCTGGGGAAGTTTTCAGCAATTATTTCTTCAAAGACACTTTCTATCCCTTTTTCTCTCTCTGCTTCCTCTGGTACCCCTATAATGCGAATATTGTTCCGTTTGGATTGGTCACACAGTTCTCTTAATATTCTTTCATTCCTAGAGATCCTTTTATCTCTCTCTGCCTCAGATTCTCTGTATTCCTGTTCTCTGATTTCTATTCCATTAACAGTCTCTTGCATCTCATCCAGTCTGCTTTTAAGCCCGTCGATCGCTTGTCTGATTTCTGCATTGTTTTTCCTCATTTCCCTCACTTCCTCCCTCAGGTCTTGCACATTTCTCTGTAGATCCATCAGTATGGTTATGACTTTTATTCTGAATTCTTTTTCAGGAAGATTGTGCATTTCCATCCCTTCAGGCTCCCTCTCTGGGGTTGTCTGGTTGATCTTAGTCTGGACCATATTCCTCTCTCTTTTCATGGCTATAGAAGTGGTTGCTGGTAGGTGCCACGTATGTCAGCTGGGCTCTTTAAGACTTTAAAAAGAAAAAAAAACAAAAAAAGAAAGAAAGAAAAGAAAAGAAAAAGAAAGAAGAAAAAACAAAAAAAACAAAAAACAAACAAAACGCCCACCAGGAGTAGATTCTGTGGGGATGCTGTAGGTGGCACTGTTGCTCCACTATTCCGCAGCCGTGGCCACGCCACTCTGCAGGGCCCTTTATAGCTCTGGCCGGGGTGGGAACGAATGGGAGGCTGTTGATCTCTGTGGGAAGTCTAAGTACGGCCACCCTTTCCCAGTTGCCAGCTAAGGGGTCCGAAACTCCCCAGGACTCCCAGCCTGCTGGGCTGAGTGTGCCAGGGCAATCCGGCTCCTCCACTGGGCTCCTGTCTCTTTAAGACCGCTGAAAAAAGTGTGTGCTTTTCTTTTTTTTTTTTCTTCCCAGGAGCCGGCTGCAAGGACCCGGTGCGTTCTCTGCTCAGATCCTGCCCTTCTGTTTCTCCAATCTCCACTACAGCGTGCAATGTGTGTCAGCGCTCCCGGTGCAGATCCCCGGGGCTGGCTACTTCACGGGGTGTACTTCCACTCCCTCCCGGCTCTGAATCCTCTCCTCCTGCCGGTGTGCTGGGGTGGGTCCCGCAGGGTCGGGGCTCCGTGTCTTACGCGGATTGCTGAGTCTTCTCAGGTGTAGCTGCAGGCTTTGTGCTGTCCTGTATCTTCTGGTCTCTTTTTTAGGAATAGTTGTACTTGGTTGTATTTTCATAAATATATATGGTTTTGGGAGGAGATTTCCGCCGCCCTCCTCACGCTGCCATCTTCCCGGAAGTCCTTTCCTCTCTCTTTATCCTCTTATCCTCCCTGCCCTTGGGGTCTCTCTTTAAAACCACTTCCTTGAAGGGGTTGGGAGAAAAAAAAAACACTTCCTTGGGGAAGCATCCCCTCGTCTCCCAATCTCAGCAAATACAATCCCCCTTGTATTTCCACATGGCAGTGTCTCTTTGTCCTCTGGAGCACTATTGCAGTTTGTCATCTACTTTTCTGAGGGTTTCACATCTGTCTCCCCCACTGGGTTGTAAGGTTCTAGGAGCTGGATAGAAAGGGACATGGAAAAGGCAACCCTTAGTCGTTGGGACATGGACTGGCACAGAGAGGCTGCTCATGGATTCCAGATGCAACAGATGCCTCCATAACAAATACCTCCCTTTCAGCAGAAACAGCTCCCCCTCCAGGAAGCCCTTGCTGACCTCTCCTCCCGCCTCACCTCCTCAGATCATCGTCGAAGGACAGGAAGAGCCACTCCTTGGGCATGTCCCTGAGGAACAGGTCCTGCTGCTCCTCTGTAGGTCCTGGGACACATACACCAGGGCCAGCTGGGCTGCCCGCAGCACACAGAACTCGTCTGTGAGCCTCACAGAGAAGTCCCTAAGGACAGGTGCAAAGGCCTGGCCCTGCGGGCACGTCCCAGCATCAAAGAACAGCAGCACCAGCCGGTTCCCCAGCCTGCGGCTGAGCTCAGCCTCTGTGTCCAGCTCGTCTTGGTCACTGTTGTTACAGATCAGGACATGGCCGGAGAACAGGGAGGCCACGGCAGTCCTGGTGAGGTGCTGGGGACAGGGCAGAAGGACCTCATGTGGCCCTGGAGCTGCTGGCTGGCTGCTGTCCCAGATTAAGACTCTTTATGAGGCCAGTTTAGAAACTCACTAATCTGCCTAAACTGTGACCTGCTTCTGCCCTGCCTCCAAGGACTCTTTCTCAGGACAGAGCAGCAAATGCATTTTAAAAATGCCCAGGATTGCAAAGGAAACCAGACATAATGGCATATGGGTGTGAAAATATTTGATTGAAGTTTGATGTACAAATACACACGTTTCTTCACGATTGCATTAAAGATTCCTGATTCCCAAGAGCTCCACTAATTCCTGTGATTTCAAAGTTGAGATGAATGTAAATAGTATTTCAAGATGTCTGCCATGACTAGGATATGATATGAAATTCTTTCATTTCCACGAGTGGCGAAGTCACACCAATATACCTGCTTTGACGGGCCACGAGAAACATGCTAAATTCCAGTCAGAAGGTAAGAAAAATAAATATATTTTTCCTTCATCCTTCTGAAATCTGACAGCCCGCCTTAAGACCCCCAGGTGTGCAAAGTTGAAAATTAACAGCATAGAGAAAATAGTCAATAGTAGTGCCATATCTTTGTATGGTGACAGATGATAACTACCCTTATCGTGGTGAGCGTTTCATAATGTATATAAATGTCAACTCGCTATGTTGTGCACCTGACACTGATATAATATTGTGTGTCAACTGTACTTCAATTAAAAAAGAAAAGAAAAATCACGGCCACAGTATTTTGCAGCCCCCTCCCATCAAGAGCTAGAAAATAGTTCCTCATCTTGAATCCAGGTTGGCTTTGTGACTTGCTTTGCCCAATAATAGAATGCAAAAGTTCCAAGTTTCAGGATAAGACTTATGCCTGCCTCCCACTCCCACTCGCTTGGACTGCTGCCTCCAGGTGCCCCATGAAGGAAGCTGATGCAACCCAGGGGTTAGCAAACCTCTTCTCTAAAGGGCCAGGTAGTATTTTCGGCTTTGTGGACCACATGGTCTCTGTTGCAACTTCAAATTCTGCCACTGTCATGTAAAAGCAGCGCTAAGCAAAATGTAAATGAAATTTATGTGTCTAGGTTCCAATAAAATTCTATCTACAGATGCTGAAATTTGACCCTCATAGAATTTTTATGTGTCATGAAATATCAAGTCTTTTAAGCTTTTTCCACCATTCAAAAATGTCATAACCATTTTTAGCTCATGGCAAGCTCCATTTGGCTGAACCTTGTTTTCTAGCATATTGGATGAAAAGTCATAGGGAAGTATTGACCTTAAAAACAAAACAGTGCCTTATTTTACCAGCAAAAATGGGTTTATAATGAAATAGCAGTGAATTGCAAATTGGGACTTGCAAGGAAGCTATGGCAAAACCATAAGCAAGTCAAGCAAGTCCAATAAGCAAAGGAGAGGAATCATTTTATGGAAGAGAAGGAGGAAATTGGGAGAGGTTTTTTTTTTTAATGGAAGTCCATTGGAAAAAGCAAGACTTCAAGGTGATGACAGTTTCTCATTGGTTGAGTTGCTGGGGTAGCTGATTTCTGGTAAGAGATGCACTGTTTTTATTTTCCTGTCGGGGCTTGCAATTGCCTGTTGACTATTTTTCTGTTGGGGTGGAAAATCAACAATTCTTCCTGTAAACTGACATCAAGTGCTTGGCGTAAGAGCGCCTCCTTCTGGCCTGTTGAGTCCATTCTGGTGAGGTTTCCCTTGATTAGTAAGATTGTCTAGCAATGATATCTTAATTAAAAAAAAAAGAGTCAGGTTTTTCTTAATTCAGTGGCCTTTTGTCCACCAGTGCCACAAAGGACTTTTCCTGGGCGTCATGTCCCACGTTAAAGGGAGATTATAAGATTGGAAACCTTCTGAGGTCACAGTCCAGTAATAAGGAGGGGTAAGAGGGAGACTTCTCAGACACCTCCCATCTGTAGTATGCATTTATCAAGACTGTAAGCAGTGGAGATCATTCCTTCTTGGGTACCTCGTTTTTACAAAAGTTTGACGGGCAACAAAAACAGAACCAAAAGTAACATGACAATTGCTACCTGTACCATCTGAAAATATTTATTGCCACTCATTCCAACTTAGGAGAGAAAAGTTCTCCCTACAGAGACAAACCCAGAATCACATATGCTTCCTGGAAGTCCTGTTGCTGTGGGATGAGGGGACTCCCTGCCCCAGGCAAGTTCCGTATGAATTCCATGAGACTGAATAAAGATGGGAGAGTCAGAAGGTGTTCACACCATATTTATTCTCATGGCAGTTGGGTGTCAGTGTCTCCTGGCTCCGGTGTTGCTCCCTCCAGCGTGGGCTTAATCCTCCCCTAGTGATGCCAGGGTTCTTATTCATTGCGTTGAAGAATGAACTTCGCAAACACTCAAAGTAGGAGAGCAAGTGAAAGGCTTTTATTTAGAGATAAAGTAGGAGGAAAGAGCTCCTGGCGTGCGCCTTCCCGGAGGGGACAAGAGAGTCCCAGGGTGGTGCGTTGTCTAGGGGTTTTTTAGGCGATTGAGAGACAAAGGGCTAGGGATGTACACCTGTCAAGTGCTCCTGAAATGTCTATCTTTGAAGAGACATTAAGTTTTTTATTAGTCTTCCTGGTTATTTATAAGAAATTTACTGCTCTGATTTCCTCCCAGGATAGCAGCTTCCTGGTCTGGGAGTGTATCACTCAAGACTGCTTTGCTCCCAAGGTGGGCTGAGTTATTTTCTGTTAAAGAGTATGTTAAAAACTTACTTTTTAATTAATTGGGTTGTTAAATGCAACCTTATTTTCAACATGGAATCCTTCCTGTTTTTACTATGTTGTTTTGGGCTGACTTGCTACATTGCCCAGGTTGCAAATCATTTGTTTAAGCAGCACCTGGGTAAAGTCAGAAACATAAGCTGGGCCCCCAGCAGGCCAAAGCAAATCCCACAGTGGATCACCTTGCTTTGTTTTTTCCAGAGGCTGTCCCCCTACTCTGAGCCCATGGTCCCTGTCTCAAAGCCATGTGGCCGAGGCTACCAGCAGCATCGATTCCCCCAGCTGCTGCTCTGGGGGCAAGGACGTCAGGAGCCTGTCCCATCGTCCGCTCCAGTGCAGAGCTCCTCTGGGTGCCAATGTGTGGACACAGCCCCAGCCCCTCCCTTCAGGGGAGGCCTGTTGGCCAGAGGGGCAGCTGGCCACAGGGGGAGGGGAGGCCCTGGCCCTGCCTCTGCCTCTGTTCCCTTCCCAGCACAGAAACTGTGGGGCGTGGAGCCTTACCCCATCTGGTCCGGTCCTGCCCACCCATGCATAAGGAAGGGCTCCCAGAAGCAGGCACACCTGGGTCGCCAGGAGGATGCTGGGCCCGGGAAGAGAATCCAGAGGGCACAGTGACTTGGAGGGCCAGACGCTCTGCCTCCACCTGTCCAGGTGTGCTCAGGCACTGTGAAAAGTGACCGCCCTCTATGCTCAGCTGGCCCCGGTTCAGCTGTAGGAAGTTGTGTGTGGCTGTTCCCCAGGTATCTTCCCATGCAGAGGCCCAGGAAGGACGGGGCCTTTGGGCTCAGGCTGTCCATCAACACGCGGACACAGTGGGCTCACCAGCCTGGGTCCTCACCCCGTCACAGCGCCACCTTGGGCATCTTCCCCAGGCAACAGCCCCCTGGAGACATCCCTTTGGGGAACCCGTGTCAGAGACCCAGGCCCTTCCAGCTTGGGGCACTATGGGGCTATAGCAGGTTGCCAAGATGATGGGTAGCTGTCCATTTTGTGTGAGGGGTAGCCATCCATTATGTGGGACTTGCCAGAGTCTCTTGAACTGCCCCCAGTGCCCCATCCTAGTTTAGGCAGGAGAGCTAATGGTTTTGACTTACCCAGTTTATCATAACCCATCACATTGTTGACACTGTCGTGGGCACCGGGCCCGAAGCGTGCCCACCCAGAACCTAAAAGGGCTTAGCTTCTGGAGGCTCCTCTGTTGGGGCCAGGAGGAGAGTGGCTGGGTGAAACCACACGGTTTTCCAGGGGTGGGCAGCTTTGGCCCCTTCTCTGAGAGTGGCGAAGCCACACAAAGGTTTATTTACATCAGAGTAGGATGCCACCCCTCTGTGCTGCAGGCTGGGGACAGGATGTGGGGTCAGGGCTGGGGGCACGTTGGTGGTCCAGGGAAGGATGGCCAGGGCCAGGGCAGCAATGGGGGCCAGGCTGGCAATGGCTGGTGATGGGGCCCGTCACCCTCACCTGCTTGGCGGGGCTTCTGGGACACATCACTTGCCTTTTCTGCTGTTTCCTGGGGACCAAGGAACGGTTACTTGCCCTCTTGCCTTTGGGCTATAGCAGGTCTTTATATATTGTAAATACGTGTCCTTTGCTGAGGGTATGATTTGCAAGTTTTTGCCCCTAGTCCATGTGTGGCTTGACTTTTCATTTTCTGAACAACATGAGTCATGTGGGAAGTGGAAGTGAAAGACAAATGCAGGGGGAAAACATAATGAGATACTGCACATGAGAATGGCTAAAATTAAAAACCTGAACGTAAACGTGTTGACAAAGATGTGGAGCAACTGCAGTATTCTTAAGGAGCTGGTAAAAAATAGCTTGGCTACATGTTTAAAAGTTATGTTCACCTACACAGCGATTTCCCTCTGAGGAGCTTATCCAAGAGGAATAAAAACAGATGTTTATGCAAAAACTTATATACAAATGCATAATAGCTTTATTTGTAGTCCATCCACAGGGGAATGGATAAACCAGCCATGGTCTAGTACCCCAGGGGAATACTCCTTAGCAATGAAAACGTATGACTTTTTCATCCAGGCAACAGCAGGCATGCATCTCAAAATGATGCTGCTGAGTAGAAGGAGCCAGATGAAAATGAGTTCATAGAAAACTCTAGAAAATACAAGGTCATCTATAGGGATCTAAAGGAGACCGGGCATTGCCTGGGAATGGGGATGTGTTTGCTGATGGCAGGGAAGGAGGAATTGCAGACACTGTTGGGGTGATGGGCATCCCTCAGCTTGACTGTGGTGATGGCTCAGGACGATCATGTCGTCAGTCCTTCCCGTGGAGTGTGCGCCATTGTTTCCATGTCAGGTATCCCTCAGTTAAGGTAGAGGGCATGTGGGACAGGGAGAGAAGACATGAAGGTGGGATCAGAGTCCCAGGGTATTGTGTGTGGAGGGGCAGCATGGTGGGATCCATACACAGGCAGCTGCGTGTACGGCCGGCTGCACAAGGCAAAAGGTTCTCAGCAGGAAGGGCCCGCTCTGGTCCTCAAAATGCGGAATTAACTTTAGGATAGGCATGGCCATAGCCAGGAAAGGCTGACTCCTAGGATCTGTAGCCTCACCTGCTCCCTAAACCGAAAGCTCAGTAAGGGCCAAGTTGCCTTTGTGTTTTTCTTGTAGATTTCTGAAAGTGGTAACAATTGTAGCAGTTGCATGGGAAACAGCCTGGAAGGCAAAGTGCAGGCCCTGGGCTCGCAGGCATTGCACCCTCGGCTCCTGAGGCCTCTGTGGAGGGAGTGGGGCTGTAGGTCTGGACATAAAGGCATCTGAGGGTCCCCTCTGCTCTTTCCTCCATTTGTTCATGTGCTAGAAATGGGGGGGGGGCTCTTGAGAAAATTCTGCATGCGATTATTAACTGCAAGGCTGTCAGCTCCAGGCAGTTGCAAGGAGACAGTCCCTTGCTCATTCTAACAGCAGCATTTGCAGAATTTGAACACATAAGACAAGTCCACTGGAAGTCTGAACCGCAGATGGCAGTTCCTGTCTTGTCAGCCAGCACGGATATTCCAAGAAACGCTTAGAGCTGTGTTTTCCAACTTGTGGCTCTCTTCAGGAAATAATGTCAGAAACTCTCCCTCAAGGCATTTCATGATGTTTTGGGACTGCTGTTAAGGGAATCTAACAGTAATAAATGAATCTGTAATAGAACAAAAGGGGAATCAAATCTTTGTTCAAAACCGAACACTAACATTCACCGGAAAGTGAACTCAAGTAGCCCCAGGAACTTTGTAACCACTATCGGGGGTAGAGGGCGAGGCAGTGTCTAATTGTTCTCAAGATTTTCTGAGTCTGAGGGTCAGAGATTATGCTGAGAGCTGATTTTGTTCAACCCCAGGCATCCAGTCCCAGGGACTGAGGAGGAGAAGAAAGGAAGAAGAAAAAGCTAGTGAATCAGTGCAGGAATGTCTACTTGGACCCTTGCAAGCTGCTACTTCATGTGTCTGCACCCCAGCCTCTCTCCCACGATGTCCCCTCGAAAAGCCCCAGCCACTTTGTGTGTCAGGAGGACGGTGGTTCTTTTAAGGCAGGAGCCTGCCACTCCCTCATTTGCTAGCAAGTCAATAAACTATTCTTTCCTTTCCTCAAAACCTTGTCATTGTGTTTTGTGATTTGACCTCAGGGACAAGGACCGGGTCTTGGTACGAGGAGCACCCCCCCCACCCTGACCAAGTGCCCGCAGGGCCGCTCCCTCGGTGTCAGAGCCCACGGGGCCCAGGTGCCCTGGAGGGATGCAGAGCTCCCGCCTTCCTCCTTGCTGGCCACAGGGGAGTGTGCTGGCAAGGAGCTCATGCTGTGTGGTCGGTCAAGTACAAGCCTCTACAACTCCCTCTAAAGCATATATTGAAAGCAGTAATGCATTCCAAGAGGGGTTACAGAAACTGGTGTCACCACCAAGGATTTGAAGGCTGTAGGGGTGGTGATTTCCACATACCCTTATTCAAGTCAGTCATTTGGCCTACGCAGAAAACAGATGAATCTTGGAGATGACAGCGCGTGATTGTCAGTGTAATCAGAGTGTCTCAAATTGCAGTTACTGCTGCACATGGGGCTTCATCACTTGACCCCCAAGCACCCAGCGTGTAAATATTGGTCAGGAAAATGCTCTTTGTTCTCTTCCTGTTGGTAAAGACCAGCAGAGCGGTTAGCTTTCAGCCGGCAAGAAGAGAAAACTATCTCAGAGGCATATCAAATCTCCAGACTTAGGCTGTAATTTAGCCAGAAGGAAGCTTTATTCCCTTTTCCTTCCAGAAGACATCACATTATGCTGATTGGACCCACAGATCAGGAAATACAACTTGTCTAAGCATATCGATAGCATAGTCACATGTCAGAAGGTGGGAAATAAATCCAACAAAAACTCAGTGCCCTTTCGTCTTAGAGAGGTTTCTAGAAGTGTATTGTGTGGGCATGCCAAGCTCTCCCTTTCTAAGGTGATGAATAAGGTGCTGTAGCTGGCCTCTCCTCCCACGCACACAAAAGAGCACAGCAGGCTGGTGGACCACCTCGGATTTCAGAGGCAGCTTAGACTTCATTTCCAGTGTGCTACTCTGACCCATTCACTGATTGGCCTGAAAAGCACCTAGTTTGGGAGCAGCCTGGACGGTTGGAAGGAGGATGCCGGTAGATGGCAACACCTGGATCTCCTCTCATTGCCGCCCCTTCAAGCTGCACCCCTGGAAATGGCCTACTGGGGGACTGACTTGCCCAAGATCACAAGGCCCGGACCAGGGCCTGACTTTGTGGTGTTCCATGCTCCATGCCAAGCCTGGTCTGTATTCTTCCATCTCTGAGTCTGTGGGTCAGACACACGTGACACCAGCCCCCAGGTGTTGGAGGTGTCATCTGTATATGTCCCTTAGGATGTCCCTAGGGAGGAACGTCTGGCATGACCCTGCCTGTGCAGGTTGGGACGTTGGGCAGCTCCTGGGAGGTACCATGGCTTCAGCAGGCCAGGGAACTGGTGAGAAAAAGAGGCCTGAGCTCAGCTCTTGTCTCCTCAGGGCTGGGACCCTGGTGACATGGCCATTCCGGGCTGACCTTCCCCCCCCCACCCCTTCTGTGCGGTGGGCATGGGGTATGGATGGGATGGAAGGCTGGGGAGGAGGGGGGCAGTCTGTCACAGCTCTGGTCTCATCATTCAGGATGTGGAGGTGAGTGTTGGGACCAGGTACTTCCACCCACATTAATCCTGACCCCAGGGGACGGGGGGTGTTCTCGCCTTCCCTCAGGGCCTGGATGTCTATGCTGGAGATTTGGGTAGTCATGCGTGGCAAGGGCCAGGAGGGTGGGCAGCCAGCAGCCAGAGGGGCATGTGGGCGTGTCTGAATGCAGGGAGGGGCCCAGGACATGGAACCTTGAAGAAGTGATGTCACTGGTGACATGCCCAGTAGAACCTGGATTGTGACCCGGTGCCCAGTTCCTGGTGGCAGACCCCAGGCCTGGTCACTTGACCGGTGACGCTCAACAGAGCAACATGCGGTCTTGTTGTGCAGAGTCTTCTGAAGGTGGGGGAGTCAGGGAGGCCGAGAGGGACAGTCTTCCTGCTCGCTGCAGGCGTTGGCTCTGGGACCACCTCCAATGCCTCTGTCCCTGTTGTCCAAGGAGCCCCGAGGTAACACAGGGCAGCCCAGAGCGGGACACTCCAGGGTCAGGCCACAAGTGTGACCCATTCTGGGCTGACCTTCCCCCCCCCGGCCCCTTCTGTGCGGTGGGCATGGGGCATGGATGGGATGGAAGGCTGGGGAGGAGGGGGGCGGTCAGTGTCACAGCTTGGTCTCATCATTCAGCATGTGGAGGTGAGTGTTGGGACCAGGTACTTCCACCCACATGTTAATCCTGACCCCGGGGGGAGGGGGGTGTCCTCTCCTTCACTCAGGGCCTGGATGTCTATGCAGATGGCCCTGTGTGCCTGATCTCGGGGGCAGGGTTTGGGGCCCACATTTTCCCCTGCGGGGAGGTCCAGGCAGCCCCAGGTGCCGCCTCCCCAGCTACTAGGCACTGGCTTTGCAGAGTTGCACCCTGGGGAGCGTGGCGGAGCTGGTGGATGGATTCACCTACTCCATCTCCCGGATCTGGGGCAGGCAGTGTACACCCAGGACCCCCTTCCAAACCTGGCAACCTGCCCAGGTCCTCCCAGGGCTTCCCCACGAGAGTGGCCGACAGTCCCACTCCAGAGGGCCTGGAACCTCGTTCTCTGGGGGCACCCGTCCCTCTCCTTGCTCGCATCCCAGGGGACTGGGGGCTCTCGGGTGAGGTGCAACCTCCCTCAGCCTGGTGGTTCCTGGGTTTCCCACTGACCACATCCCTGCTGCCCCCTCAGCGTGAACATGAGTCACCTCTCCATGGGACTAAGGTCCCCAAGCGCAGGGCTCCCCGGACAGGCGTGATGAGGAAGTGGAGACAGCGCATGGCACAAGTGGATCCAGCTACAAACATCAGCTGGAGCCCTCCCAAGTCCCCACTCCCTCCCGAGGATGCTGACCAGCCGTC
Organism: Smutsia gigantea; assembly: GCA_032199065.1. Classification (NCBI taxonomy): domain Eukaryota; kingdom Metazoa; phylum Chordata; class Mammalia; order Pholidota; family Manidae; genus Smutsia; species Smutsia gigantea. Next base: position 11,614 of record JAVSCE010000691.1, read on the forward strand.
AGGTGTGAAGGAGATTCAGGGACAGTTCATGGCAAGAGGGTCTTTGGGTTTAACCATCAAGCACAACGCTTCTTGTTCCCTACTCCCTGCAGAGGATGCTGACCAGGGAACAGGTGTGAAGATACAGGGACTGTTCAGGGCAAAAGGGTCTCTGTGCTTAACCCTCAACCTGAGACAACCTCAAATCGTACTTGTAAAGGATGCTGACCAGCCAGCCACAGACCAGCCGCTCCTCCGGTGAGCATCCACCCCCTCCTCGGCACACTTGGGACTCTGCCCACAGCCCGCTGTGTGTCTTGAGTGTGCCCACGTGTCTGAGCTGCAGCGTGCTCCTCTGACAGGCAGGGTGGCTGGTGATCAGCCTGTTAGGGTGCCGAGGTGAGCACGGGAGGAGCCACACAGGGGCTCCCCTGGTGCCAGGTGCTGCAGAAAGGACTGCCGCCAAGCTGGGCCACTGCGGGGCTATTACTTCTCTGTACCCGATGAAAAGCCTTTGGCCTCCCCCGTCAGTGGCCTGAAGCCTGCCTCAATTTGGAAAAGCACATGGAAAGCAGCCTTTGGAACCGAGGCTCGCGATTCCCTGTGGCTGGGCCCCATCCTTGTCCTCACTGTGGCCACGAGGGACCTCTGGGGGCAGCAGAGGGGGTAACTGCACAGGTTCTGGTAGGACTTCCTTCAGCAACAATACAGTAGCAGCACCTACTTTGTGCAGACCCTTTGGGGACACTTAGCATAACTGAGTGAAGGAATCAGACACAATGCTGGGACCCCGTCCCAGGTGGAGTCAGGCAGTCACTTCAGGCGTCATCTGCAGGTCACGGCCGGGGAGCATCACGGGCAGTGCCCTCCCAGCCTCCTCATGGAACAGGGGGCGGGACGAGGGGCCTGAGAAGGAACTGCCAATATGAGTTGTCACTGGGCCCAGAGGAAGCACCGCCCGTCTCACAGAATGGGGGGAGGAGTAGTTTGGGGCCTGGGGCAGGGGGAGCAGAGCAGAACCCAGCAGGTCACTCATCTTTGGATTCCCACGGGCAGGCTGATGACTGGGGACTTCCTGTTTGGGAGGATGGGAAAGGATGAGGTCCCAGGACAGACACCCAGGGTCAGGAAGGGGGAGGGGCAGTTGCCCGGACAGGCGGGGGAATGCAGAGCGGCCTGGGCCACACAAGGGTGGGCCGGGAGGGCAGTGTGGTTTCTCACTCTTCCACCCCCAGGCCTTCTCCCCGCCCCTGGATGGGACAGGCTAGGCGCCATGCCTGGGAGGCAGGGCATGAGCCCAGCGTCCTCCATGGCAGCCAGTGTTCACCCACCCAGGAGGGCCAAGTCGTCCACCAGTTGGTCCAGGAGGAGCACGTGGGGCCCACTGTGGCAGAGCTGGAAGGTGAGGGGCTGCAGCCAGGACATCATTTAGGGTGGGCTTCCCGGACTGGGGTTCCCTTCAAGGCAGTGAGGGCTTTTCTGTCCTTGGTAAGGTGCAGGCAATTCAGCCCTGGGTGACCCTTTCTCTGTGTCCTGCTCCAGAACGATGCCGGTGGAAAAAGTGGTGGAGCATCCAGCCTCTCTGGTGCCATCTGCCTCCGCCGAGTCTACAGGCAATTAAGGAACTCCCTGAGACTCCTGTGCTGGCTCCTGCAGATTCGGAGGATGTCCCAGCAGGGGCCTCAGCCCTGGTGGTAGACCCCGAGCTGGAGCCCCATGAGCCCTCGGGCCCATGGCCCATGTCACCTGCAGGAAGGGCACTGGGCCTGGCAAAGCCAGAGGCGGTCCTGGATCCCACCAGCCCCTCTGTGGCGAGCACCTGGGACATCCCAGAAGTGGTTTCAGCCCCCGTGCCAGGCCCTGAGCTGGAGCCCCATGAGCCTTCGGGCCCACGGCCCATGTCACCTGCCAGAAGGGCACCGGGCCTGGCAGAGCCAGAGGCGGTACTGGAGCCCCCGAGCCCCTCTGCCGCAAGCACCTGGGATGTGCCGAGGGAGGAGGAGCTGACCATCCTGGCCTTTCCCCCACATCTGGTGGCAGAGCAGCTGACCCTGATGTGTGCAGTGAGCGGAGTGGGCTCTCGGGGTGGGGGTGGGCGGGGCCTGGCAGGGCTGGGAGGGGCAGGGCAGGGGAGGGGGGCTCAGGGAGGTGCTGCCAGGGCCTTAGGTCCTCGCCCCATTGGCCTGGCAGGCCTCCACAGCCTCTGCACTTCAACTTCAGAGGCCCCTGCCATGGACCTGACTGCGTGGGAGACACAGACACCAACAAAGGCCCTGGGTGCAGTTGTTTTGGGGGAAACTGCACCTGAGTGGGGAGTAGGATCCACGGGGTGGCAGAATGGGGGGCAGATGCCCCAGGATGGGCAGGGTGAGCTGCCTTGTGCGGCAGGGAGGAGGTGCGTGAGGATGCCTGCGAGCAAAGCCCCTCTGTTCCCCACCTCTGCATCCAGTCCTGGGTGCCTCAGTGGACAGGGCCTGAAGCCCGGATGGCCACAAGGCTCACAGCACATCCTCAGCTGCCTGGGATCCAGCTCTGACCAGTAACTCTGCCTGGCACAGGGGCACCAGGGACACAGCTGAGTGGCCATCCCATGTCATCCCCAGGAGCTGTTCTCCAAGGTGGTATATTGTGACTGCAAGGCATACTTTCCGAAAGGGCCACAGCTGAAAGGCACTAAGACCTGGGCCCCTACCATCCATGAGATCATCAAGCAGTTTGATGCCATCACTAACTTGGTCATCTCCTCCTGCCTCGGGGCCCCGAGCATGACGGCCCGGGACAGGGCCCGAGTGGTGGAGTTCTGGATCAGGGTGGCCAAGGTGTGTCATGGGACGGCCCCCGGGGTCCATCCTGGCATCTTGGGACCAGCTCCCCTCCTTTGCCAGCTCTCAGGATGGATACCTCCTGCCAGGGGTGTGCAGACATGGACTCCCAGGCCCCAGGGGTGGGACAACCATACCTGACCCCTTCCTTGGGTTGAGCTAGTCCCCCACCCAGGAGGGCTGCCCAGCAGGTACCAGGTGTGCTGGGCTCCCTGGGTGTCTGTCTCCTTAAGGACAGGAGTACATGGGGGGACAGAAGCAGAGAAGCAGGCCACGCTCTCAGCTCTGTCTTCCTTCCCAGGAGTGTCTGGCCCTCAAGAATTTTGCATCCCTCCAAGCCATTCTCTTGGCCCTGAAGAGGCCTGCCGTAGGTCGTCTGCAAAGCACCTGGGGACTTGTTTCCTGGTGGGTAGTCTGTCCCCGGGACCAGGGCACCTGAGTGGACAGGGACACCCCTAGGTCTGGCACTGTCCCCTCAGTCAGCTGGGATGTCCTGGGAGGTGGCAGAGCCTAGGGACAGAGATGGCGGGCTCTTGGAGCCCCTGTGGGTTAGGCCAGGGGGACCCCCGCAGGAATCAGTTTCCTTCAATGTCAGGTGTGGGTTGAAGCCAATTGGAGATTTTGAGCACATGTTCTGCAGCAGGAGGTCTCTGCCCCAAGGACAGCGACCTGGCCCAAAGCAGATCTGCTCCCAGAAGAACTGGGAATGGAGGCCCTGGGTGGAAACATGCAGCCCCCTCCCCAGGTCATGGATTCCCCAGGACTCAGGGCTGTCCGTAGTGGAAAGCCTCATGCAGGCTAGTGGGTCTCCTGGATGCCCCTGGAAAACGGGTCTGCCCCCAAACTCTGCACCTACTGGCCATGTGTCTCTCTCCTCCTCTCCCCTCCCCTTAGGAAGAGCTCCTGGATGTACAAAAAACTTCAAAAGATGGACAAGGAGCTTAACAGGAAGCAGCTCCTCAAGGTAAATGGAGGCTAGATATCTGGAAGGGAGGGGTTCCTTGGGGCAAGTCCTCTGCCGTGCTGTGGCCCAGCCTTGGGGCAGTCGCAAGGTGTCTGGGGTGAAAGGGGGGAGCTGGTGGGGAAACTAGAGTCCCCCATGCCCCCAAGAGTCCTGTTTGTCTCCATCCCTGGCTCCACTTGACTGGGGGCCTGACATCCAGTGAGGACCCAGAGGACAGGCCCCCCTGTCGGGGTTGGGGCTGGCATGGGGTCAGCAGAAAGGTTGGGGTGTATGGCTGAGCAAGGTCGAACTCTCCCCTGGGTCCCCTGAGCCTGTCACTGCCCCTCTGTGGCTTCAGGCTCCTCATCTGGTCATGGAGGGTTGTCACTCTGGGGTGTGGGCCTCCCAGGGGCACAGGGTCCAGGGAGCACAAGATGGGCTTCAGCTTTGTGCCCATCCCACCGGGTCGTGTGAGGGGAGCCGTGCTCATAGCCAGGTGACACAGAGTCCTCAGGGCACCCTGGGAGGCGGAGGGGTCTCCCCTGACACTCTGCAGGTGAGGAAGCCTCTCAGGGGCCAGCCGCGGCCCAAGGACACCCGTGAGTATGTGTGTGCTGGAGCTGGGATCGCTCTAGGCTGAGAGCCTGCTGGAGGTGGGGACAGCATAGGGGCCAGGGACTCGGGCAAGGCATCCATCATCCAAGGTCTGGTGGTGGGAGGCCACCTAGGAGGGGAGCATGTGGCCCTGAGTGTCCTGGGCCTTGCAGGAGGCGAAGTCCATGGTGAAGCAACGGCTGTGGGCCGCCAGGGGATCCCGGAACAGGAGGAAGCAGGTGAGAGTGGCAGGGCCAGGGTCATGGGCGGTGGGGGCGACCCTGCACCTGCTCCTGGTGCCACCAGCTCTGCACTGCCAGCACTGGGGTGACAGGAGGAGGGCAAGAGCAGCTGGGTACAGGGGGATGTTGGAGGACAGGCGCAGGGACCACAGGTCCTGGGATTGGCCAAAAGCCAGCCCTGGGAGGGGCCAGGAGGGGAGAGCAGGGTGAAGGAGGGGTGCGAGGCGGCACAGGGTGGTCCAAGGGAGCCGGGGGCTGTGGGTGTGGGGTTCAGGGAGGCTCTGTGGGCACCCCTGAGGCAGGCGGGGACTCATCACCTCCCTCCATGCTGGCACAGGGCATGGTCCCCTTCCTCGGATTGTTTACGGATGACATCATAGACAAAAACCTGGAATATCGTGACGAGGTGAGTGAGCCCAGAGGAGCATGGGGGGGGGGGGACAGGATGGTGAGCCTTGGAGAGGAGGGAGCCCCCAGTGAGCCTGGAGCTCTCAGCACCGGGCCGCCCCCCCTCCTGAGAGTCTCCCCTCCACCCCGGGCGCTGGGCTTCTTGGAGAGGACTGCCAGAAGGACCTCCTATCCCCGGTCCTGACCCCAGGGCAGGCGGGGCTGTGGGCTCCAGGGGGCCGCCTCTGAGCAGGACTGGCCTCACCCTCAGGCCCTGCCCAGTGGGGGGATGCTGCTCCTTCAAGGCAGGAGGCCCAGCAGGGGGCTGGCAGTGCCCTCCCGCCTGAGCCCTGGCTCTCTGTGCGCCATCACAGAGAGCTGCGGGGGAGGCTTGGCCTCCGCTCCCCAGTGCAGTCCCCACTTCTTGGTAGCCCCGATCCTGGGCCAGGTGTGGGTGCTTCTTCTGGGCAGGCCTGCCCCTTGGAGGGCCCTGGCCTTCCTCCAAACTGAGAGAAGGTGGGGACGTTCCGGCCTCCTTCTGGGCTCAGGGGGCTGTTTCTGATGATGCACGTGGGCTGTCTTGCTGCCTCCCAGGGTGATGGTGTAAAATAGAGACAGATGAGAGCCCAGCCAGGAAAGGGGAGGGATGCAGGCAAGACTCCCTGGGCAGGACCCTGTCCGGCCCATCCCCTGGGTCTAACGTGTCTTGAGAGAGTTAAGACACACAGAGCTGAGGACAGTAAAGGCTTTGTCAGGTGGGGGATGGGGTTGGCATCAAGGCTGCCTTCCTGGAGGAGAAGCTGGAGACCCAACAGTGGGAACAGGCAGGGCTGGATGGCCTTGGAGGGAAGGCAGGGTCCCCTGTGAGCAAAGATCCGGGACCGTCCCAGTGCCCCACTCCTCACCCCCCTCCTTGTCTGCATCCTCTCCTTCCTCTGCCCCAGATCACTCTCGTCCTGCGTGATATCCTGTTGTACAAGGAAATGGCTGCGCTGTATGACCTGGAGCCCGAGGAGCGCTTCATTTCCTTTTTCCGGGCCGTGGAGCCCCCGGATGAGCAGGAGAGGTGAGGCCCGACAGGAGCCAGGGGTGGGCCCCAGCTGCTGGCCGGCTCTGGGAGAAGGGCCCCCTGGCCTGGGGCTCCAGGGGCTCACAGGTGCCCTCTGTCCTGCAGCTACACCCTGTCCAGCCAGCTGGAGCCCCCAGGCCGGAGGGCCAGCAGAAAGGGCAGAAAGGGCAGAAAGGGGCTGTTACAGTTCCTCAGGTCCCACAAGATTTAAACTTACTGGGCAGGCCCAGGTGAGTTTCTGGCCGGGGGCCATGGGCAAGGGTGGGCTGCTCCCCAGCCTCAGGGAAGCTTCAGGGCCACGTTGGGTGTGGGGGCATCCTATAGACAGGGGGCTGGGATCCCCACTCCCCTGCCGACCATGCTGTCAGACTGAAGGGGGATCCCCTCCCTCCCTGGGACCCAGCTCCCTCCTCTGGGGGTAGGGGATGCTCATGAGCCTTCCAGTGACAGGGACCCCGGGGGCTGGGGATGGACAGAACCCTCTGCACAGGGTCAGGAGCGCAGAGGGCAGTGGGGACGGGGTGCAAGCAGGATAATGGGGGGAACCCGGGAAAACCTGCCTCTTCTGTTCACCTGTGTGGCCCTGTAGCTGCTGTCATTTCCCGGGATGGACACGGACACGGTGCAGTGCTGCATGGGACCACCGCCCTCTGGGCGCCCAGCGGAGGCATCTGAGGATGCAGGGGTGGCCGGCCGCCGCAGGTTCCCAGGGCATGCGCCCAGGGGAGCCCCCTGTGTAACTTCCTCCCCTCATCCCTGAGAAATGGCTTCCATAGGGATTAAAGATGGCCACGTGAGAGGTGAGACAGACACCTCCTCCTAAAACCACATATAATACAAAAATATAATTAATACAAGTCATCCTGAAAGTATAACAGGAAAGAAGGCTGCACCAGACTGCATACACCTGGAGAAAAGAGCAGATCTCATGGAACAGGGTAATGTCCCAAAGCTGTGACTTGGCAGGACCCAGGCTGCACCCCCAGCACCCCAGCTCATGGGGAGGAGGAAGAGATACAGACCAGGGAAGGAGCAGAGACCTGGGACTGCTGAACACCTAGCCCTGGAGATCTGTTCTGAGAGCACGAACCTACATTGCATGGTGCTCTGGTTGGAAAGCTAAGACAGGTGGAATACCTGGAGAGAGGGAGATTCCAGCTGCTTGTGGAAAACAGGGATTCATATCTGCCTGATCTGGGCGGGCAGTCTGAAAGACTTCCTAAAAGCAAGAGGGCTGCTAAAGGGGCAAGGATTGCACGGAGCTTACTGCTCAGGAGAAAGGACAGGTAGACAAAACTGTCCGGGTGCATGCTGCCCAGCAAGTTGGGAACTTAATCTTCAGGTGCTCCATCCCCCTGGTTGGCTACGCAGCTCCAAGGCCCCCTGCTGTGATATGCAGCCTGCTGTGTCTTCCTCCTGGCTGGCTAGCCTGCCCCTAGCTCGCAAAGCAAACCTGCAGCCCCTGCCCTGGCATCAGGCCAGCCAGAGGGAAGCCCCGCCTACAGTAGCTACAAGCACAAAGCATAGAGGCTTACACCTGTGTGTTCGGTCGGCTACTGGTTCTGGCAGTGGAGACAGGCATAGCAGCCGGGAAACAGGAAACAGCTCTTTCCTCCCCCCAGGCACCAGCACCACTCCCCTGTGACCCCGGACATCACTCCAGGGGCTGAGCAGCTCCAGAGAGTAGAGCTTCTGGGCACTGGAGGGCGCCACATACAAATATGAAACGTCAAAGGAACCTGGTTCAAAGCCAAATCTCAACAGCAGAGAAAAGGGTAGAGTAGGACTGAATTAATAAATCTTCGTGAAAGAGATTTCAAAATAAAAATCATAAACATGCTCATGGAGGTACAGAAAAATATTCAAGAACTCAGGAACGAATTTAGGACGGAGATCCAATCACTGAAGAGCACAGTAGAGGATATTAAAAGCAGGTTAGATACAGTGGAGGAGATGATAAATGAAATAGAAATTATGGAAGAGGAATACAAAGAAGCAGAGGGACAGAGAGAAAAAGGGATCTCTAGGAATGAAAGAATACTGTGAGAACTGTGTGACCAATCCAAATAGAACAATATTCGTTATTATAGGGGTACCAGAAGAAGAGAGACAAAAAGGGATAGAAACTGTCTTTGAGGAGGTAATTGCTGAAAACTTCCCCAATCTGGGGATGGAGATAGTCTCTCAGTCCATGGAGCTGCACAGATCCCCCAACACAAGGGACCCAAGGAGGACAACACCAAGACATATAATAATTAAAATGGCAAAGATCAAGGATAATGAGAGACTATTAAAAGCACCCAGGGAGAGAAATAAGATCACATACAAAGGAAAGCCCATCAGGCTCTCATCAGACTTCTCAGCAGAAACCTTACAGGAGAGAAGGGAGTGGCATGATGTATTTAATGCAATGAAGCAGAAGAGCCTTGAACCAACAATATTTTATCGGGCAAGATTATCATTTAAATTTGAAGGAAGGATTAAACAATTTCCAGATAAGCAAAAGCTGAGATAATTAGCTCCCACAAACCATCTCTACAGTGTATTTGGAGGGACTGCTATAGATGGATGTGTTCTCAAGGTTAAATAACTGTCACCAGAGGTAACAAAAAGGGACAGACAAAGAGTACAGAATATGATACCTAATATATAAAGAATGGAGGAGAAAAAAAAGAGGGAAAAAAACACCCTTTAGATTGTGTTTGTAACAGCATACTAAGTGAGTTAAGTTAGATGGTTAGATAGTAAAGAAGCTACCCCTGAACTTTTGGTAACCACGAATCTAAAGCCTGCAATGGCAATAAGTACATACTTACCGATAAACACCCTAAATGTAAATGGACTGAATGCACCAATCAAAAGACATAGAGCCACTGAATGGATAAAAAAACAAGACCCAACTATATGCTGCCTACAACAGACTCACTTCAAACCCAAAGACATACACAGACTAAAAGTGAAGGGATGGAAAAAGACATTTCATGCAACTAATAGGGAGAAAAAAGCAGGTGTTGCAGTACTTGTTTCAGACAAAATAGACTTCAAAACAAAGAAAGTCACAAGAGACAAAGAAGGACATTACATAATGATAAAGGGGTCGATCCAACAAGAGGATATAACCATTTTAAATATTTATGCGCCCAACACAGGAGCACCTACATATGTGAAACAAATACTAACAGAATTAAAAGGGGAAATAGAATGCAATGCATTCATCCTAGGAGACTTCAACACTCCACTCACTCCAAAGGACAGATCAACCAGACAGAAAGTAAGGACACAGAGGCACTGAACAACACATTAGAACAGTAGACCTAACGGACATCTACAGAACTCTCCACCCAAAAGCAGCAGGATACACATTCTTCTGAAGTGCACATGGAACATTTTCAAGAATAGATCATATACTAGGCCACAAAAAGAGCCTCAGTAAATTAAAAAAGATTGAAATTGTACCAACCAGCTTCTCAGACCACAAGGGTATGAAACTAGAAATAAAATATGCAAAGAAAATGAAAAAGCCTACAAAAACATGAAGACTTAACAATATGCTCCTAAATAACCAGTGGATCAATGACCAAATAAAAACAGAGCTCAAGCAATATACGGAGACAAATGACAACAATAATTCAACACTACAATATCTGTGGGACGCAGCAAAGGCCGTGCTAATAGGGAAGTATATTGCAATACAGGCCTACCTCAGGAGAGAAGAATAATCCCATATGAACAGTCTAAACTTACAATTAACGGAACTAGAAAAAGAAGAACAAATGAGGTCCAAAGTCAGTAGAAGGAGGGACATAATAAAGATTGGAGCAGAAATAAATAAAATCAAGAAGAATAAAACAATAGAAAGAATCAATGAAAGCAGGAGCTGGTTCTTCGAGAAAATAAACAAAATAGATAAACCCCTAGCCAGACTTATCAAGAAAAAAAGAGAGTCTACACGCATAAACAGAATCAAAAATGAGAAACGAAAAATCAGTATCGACACCACAGAGATACAAATAATTATTATAGCATACTCTGAAAAATTATATGGTAACAAACTAGATAACCTAGCAGAAATGGACAACTTTCTAGAAAAATACAACCTTCCAAGGCTGACCCAGAAAGAAAGAGATCTGAATAGACCAATTACTAGCAACAAAATTGAATTGGTAATCAAACTACCTAAGAAAAAAATGCCTTGGACCACCTGGCTTCACCGCTGAATTTTATGAAGCATTTAGTGAAGACCTAATACCTATCCTCCTTAAAGTTTTCCAAAAAGTAGAAAAGAAAGGAATACTTCCAAACTCATTCTATGAGGCCAGCATCACCCTAATACCAAAAACCAGGCAAAGACACCACAAAAAAAGAAAATTACAGACCAACATCCCTGATGAACATAGATGCAAAAATACTCAACGAAATATTAGAAAACCGAATTTAAAAATGCATCAAAAAGATCATCCATTGTGATCAGGTAGGACTTATTCTAGGGATGCAGGATGGTACCACATTGGAAAATCCATCAACATCATCCACCACATCAACAAAAAAAGAAGGACAAAAACCAAAACCACATGATCATTGCCATAGATGCCAAAAAAGCATTTGACAAAATTCAACATCCATTCATGATAAAAACTCTCAACAAAATGGGTACAGAGTGCATGTACCTCAACATAATAAAGGCCATATATGACAAACCCACAGCCAACATCATGATTAACAGCGAGAAGCTGAAAGCCTTTCCTTAACATTGGGAAGAAGACAAGGATGCCCACTCTCTCCACTTTTATGCAACATAGTTCTGGAGGTCCTCGCCATGGCAATCAGACAACAAAAAGAAATAAAAGGCATCCAGATTGGTAAAGAACAGTTAAACTGTCACTGTTTGCAGATGACATGATACTGTACATAAAAAACCCTAAAGAATCCACTCCAAAACTACTAGATCTAATATCTGCATTCAGCAACATTGCAGGATACAAAATTAATAGACAAAAATCTGTTGCACTCCTATACACTAATGATGAACTAACAGAAAGAAATCAGAAAAAACAATTCCATTCACAATTGCAGCAAAAAGAATAAAATATCTAGGAATAGACCTAATGAAGGAAGTGAAAGACCTATACACTGAAAACTACAAGACACTCATGAGAGAAATTAAAGAAGATACCAATAAGTGGAAACATTCCATGCTCATTGATAGGAAGAATTAATATTGTCAAAATGGCCATCCTGCCTAAAGCAATCTACAGATTCAATGCAATCCCTATCAGAATACCAACAGCCATCATCGAACTAGAGCAAATAATTCTAAAATTCATACGGAACCACAAAAGACCCCAAATAGCCAAAGCAATCCTGAGAAGGAAGAATAAAGCTGGGGGGGTTATGCTGACTTCAAGCTCTACTACAAAGCCACGGTAATCAAGACAATTTGGTACTGCCACAAGAACAGACCCATAGACCAATGGAACAGACTAGGGAGTCCAGATATAAACCCAAGCATATATGGTCAATTAATATACGATAAAGGAGCCATGGACATACAATGGGGAAATAACAGCCTCTTCAACAACTGGTGTTGGCAAAACTGGACAGCTACATGCAAGAGAATGAAACTGGATTATTGTCTATCCCCATACACAAAAGTAAACTTGAAATGGATCAAAGACCTGAATGTAAGTCATGAAACCATAAAACTCTTAGAAGATAACATAGGCAAAAATCTCTTGAATATAAACATGAGCAACTTTTTCCTGAATGCATCTCCTCGAGCAAGGGAAATAAAAGCAAAATGAGCACATGGGACTACATCAAACTAAAAAGCTTCTGCACAGCAAAGGAATCTGCAGGATACAAAATTAATCTGCACATCAACAGTACAAAAAGGCATCCTACAATATGGGAGAATATATTTGTAAATGACATATCTGACAAGGGGTTAACATCCAAAATATATAAAGAACTCACACTCCTTAACATCCAAAAAGCAAATAACCCAATTAAAAAATGGGCAGGGGATATGAACAGACAAGTCTCCAAAGAAGAAATTCACATGGCCAACAGGCACATGAAAACATGCTCCACATCACTAATTATCAGGGAAATGCAAATAAAAACCACAATGAGATATCATCTCACACCAGTTAGGATGGTCAGCATCCAAAAGACTAAGAACAGGAAATGCTGGCGAGGATACAGAGAAAGGGGAACCGTCCTACACTTCCGCTGGGAATGTAAGCTAATTCAACCATTGTGGAAAGCAATATGGAGGTTCCTCAAAAAACTAAAACTAGAAATACCATTTGATCCAGGAATTGCACTCCTAGGAATTTACCCAAAGTATATAATTTCTCAGATTCAAGAAGACAAGCATCCCTGTTTATCGCAGCACTATTTACAATAGCCAAGATATGGAAGCTAGCTAAGTGTCCATCAGTAGATGAATGGATAAAGAAGAGGTGGTACATATACACAATGGAATACTATTCAGCCATAAGAAAGAAACAAATCCTACCATTTGCAACAACATGGATGGAGCTGGAGAATATTATGCTCAGTGATATGAGCCAGGTGGAGAAAGACAAGTACCAAATGATTTCCCTCATTTGTGGAGTATAGCAATGAAGCAAAACTGAAGGACCGAAACAGCAGCAGACTCACAGACTGGAAGAAGCGACTAGCCTTACCAAACGGGAGGGGTGGGGGAGGGCGGGTGGGGAGGGAGGGAGAAAGGGATTCAGGAGTATTAAGATTGGCACACATGGTGTGGGGGGGTCACGGGGAGGACAGGGTAGCACAGAGAAGGCCAATAGTGACTCTGCGGCATCTTACTACAGTGATGGACAGTGACTGCAATGGGGTGTATGGGGGGACAAGATAACAGGGGTGAATGTAGTAACCACATTGTTTTTTCATGTAAAACCTTCATAAGAGTGTATATCAATAAGACCTTAATAATAAAAAAAATAGAAATAGTGTCCCCGAGGGCAGTGTGAGCTGGATACAAGGTCCGTGGCTCCTGGGGATGGGTCTCATCCCTCTGCGGGTAGAATGCAGTCAGTGAAAGGACTGCCAGCACACTGGTCTTTCTTGTCAAAGATCTGCCTACATGCAGGCTTCATGTGCCCCCCCCCCAGGCCTCACTCTCTGACGTAGGGGGCCCTGACCTCTGCCAGGTTGTCTTACATCCTCTGTCCTCCATCCATAAGGTGCTCAGGAAGAGCCGGGCGTTCTAAGCTCCAGGCTGACACACCTTGGCAACATTGGGGAGGGCTCTTCAAACAGAAACTGGACCTTTCTTCCTGTCACCTATAGATTATGATCAGACACCAAAATCTATTGATTAGAAGCCCCGGGGTCTCTCTTCACAGGCTGAACACCACTGCACATATAACCCCAATAGATCCCAGGGCTGCAGGGCACCAGTCTAGCGCTGTCCCATTTAATGAGATACAGCTGCCCCACACATTCCAGAAAATTCCTTTTCAAAAACCATTGAACTTGGTCTCTCAAAGCACCTCCCAGAGGTGCACGCTTTCCATTGGGGGGCTTTCTCTGAGCCCAATTTCTCCATGCTTCACACCTCAGAGCACCCAACAAAGCTCCCAGTTCCCCCAGTCCTTCTCCATGGTGCCCCTCAGCTGTCCAGCCCCAGGCCAGGCTGGTGTGAAGCCCATGGTGTCATGTTCATGGCTCCTGGCTGAGTGGCCTGACGTCTGTGACAAAAGGCTGGGGAGGCGGAGCGGAGGCACTTGGCTCTGATTCTCCCCATAATGCTACCCCAGGGCTCTCAGGATGTGTTTACCCTCCCACGAGGGGAGGGCTGACTTGGTGGGGAGTTCCAGATCAGCACAAACACCCTCATGGGGGGCTCCAGACTGGAGACAGTCTCCAGGCCTTACGCTGCAGGTGGAGCTCCCGACTGGGACTGGGGAAGCAGATCTGGGCCCTCCTGACAGCCTCAGGTGACCAGGTGACAGGAGGTAAAACTGGGACACCCAGGCCACCCTCCTTCCCCTCGGCCTGCCCACAGCACCCTCAGAGCCACCTGCCTGCACGGTGGTCCCAGGGATGACCTCAGGCTCCCCGGACACATAGGGAGGTGGGTTTGAGAAGGAGGCAGACGGGCCTCTGGCAGGGCAGTGGCCAAGGTCAGACCTGTCTTCCTGAAGGGCCCACCAGCCTCAACCTGAAACAGAAGAGCTTCTGGGCCCGAAACAAAGCAGCAGCCCTGGGCCTGCTGGGTGGTCACTGGGGCCAGTGTTCCATTCTGCCCCGGGTGTGTGCAGGTGCCCCAAAGCACGCCAGGGCCTGGACTGCTGCTGCTGGGACACCAGGCTCACACGGCTACGTGGCCACCCTGACCGTGGCTGCAGTGCACCCGCCCCGCCCGACGTGTGCTGGGGAGGTGGCAGGGCCCTCTGGCACCTGGTGCGCTGCTCTGGGCCCAGGCACAGGGCCTCTGGGGACTCCCCGTCTTCGGGCTCTTCAGAGAAGCTGATGCCCGTGTTCTTGTTCACAGAGTTGAAGAATGAACTTTCAGACACTCAAGGTAGGAGAGCAAGTGCGAGGCTTTTATTTAGAGATAAAGCTAGAGCCAGAGCTCCTGGCTTGCTCTGGCCCGGAGGGAACAAGATAGCCCCGGGGTGGTGCATTGTCTAGGGGATTTATAGGTTGTTGAGAGACAAAGGGCTAGGGATGCAGACCTGCTAAATAGTCCCCAAATGCTTATCTTTGAAGAGACTCTAAATTTCTTATCAGTCTTCCAGATTATTTTGCAGAGTTATTACAAGAGATTTACTGCTTTGACTCTATCCCAGAATGACAGCTTCTTGGTTTGGGAGCATATCAATCAAGACTGCCTGTCCTGCTCCCAAGGTGGGTTGAGTTATTTTCTGTTAAGAAACCTATTTTTTGACTTGGGTTTTAAAATGCAATCTTTGAAAGGGGGGTTCTTCAGCTACCTGATTCACTCATTCAGGAAGAGAGGACACGAGAGCTCCAGCAGGGAAGTTTATTGCCTGAAAGACAGAATGGCTGTCTCTAAAGGAGAGAGCAGCAATGGCAGCAAGGGGGAAGCTGCTTGTAAAGGAGTTTGAGCGGGAAGTTGGTCCCGCGACTTCTATGCATTACAGGGTTCAGGAAGAGGGGGTGCTAATTGGATGGTTTAAAACAAGTATGTCTTGTACATTTTCTATAGGTTGGGCTCAGTTGGCGCCAAGTTGCCAGCTGATGTAATTTAGAAGGTATGTAGGTGAAGGGAAGTAGGTACCCTTTATGGCAAGGGCAAGTTACCTTTGCCCTTTACAGTCGAGTGGCTGGCCATTGCTAAGGAAACTATCTAGGATTAGGGTCACTTGAACAATGGGTGGGTTTTCCAGTAACTAGGACACATTTTTCTTAGAACTAGGGTGGGGTGAGGCCTTGGGGGGGATTCAAGGCTTGGGTGCAGCTGCTGTAGGTGATACAAAGGGGGGGCTTGCTATGCCCGGAGGCAGTTCTGGGTTCTAACAATCTTATATTTAAGATGGAATCTTTTCTGTTTTTACTATGTTGTTTGTGACTGGGCTTGCTTGCCATTATTACTTGCCTAGGTTGCAAATCATTTGATTAGGGCTAGAGGAAGAAGAGCAGCCTCTGGGTAAAGTTAAAGAAAATAAGCTGGGCCTTTTAGCAGACTACGGTAAATTTTACAATAGCCTCATTTAATTGACACAATGAAGACATGGGCTATGCTGTGGTGTTTTCTTATCTGGGGATATTCAAACATTTCAGGTCAAGTTACTCCTGGCCTTTTAGTTTTAATTAATCTCACAGAAGAATGCTTATATTACTTTAGAGAATTAATGTGACTGACTTTGTTTAATTGTTTAATATGGAGTTTCAGTAGGGGTTTTTTCTGGAGGCCCTCACCCTACTCTGTCTAAACCCACAGTCCCTGTCTCACTAGCATTGAGGCTCCATGGCTTCCTTCTCTGAGCTGCCATTCTCTCCTAGTTCTTCCTCCAGGCTTCCCTTCTACACTCCCCAAGCTCTGTTTTCCCATGCTCCCACCACTCTCTCCCTGCTCTCACAGCCATCTCCTTCCCCCATCCCTCCCCTGGGCTGGCACTCCTGTTAGGACGGTGTTGTGTATTTTCCTCAGTTCATGTCCCTGCTGCAACAAAGAATTGAAGGGCAGAGACACAGTAGTGAAGTAGAGTAAAAGTCTTATTTAAAGAGAGAAAGTTCACACTCAGAAAGAGGGGAATGTGGGCTACCTCAGAGAGAGAGGTGCACTGAAAGGTTGGGGGTTCCCCCTTTTAAGGACTTTTCAGGAATGTGACAAAGGGCTAGGGGTGTGGACTTGTTAAGTGGTCTCAAGATGTTTATCTTGATGAGACATTAAGTTTCTTATCAGTCCTCTGGGTAATTCTGCAAAATTAGCTTAACCCAAGAAATGCACTGCTCTGATTCCCTCCCAGGATAGCAACTTCCTGGTTTGGGAGCATATCAATTAAGACTGCCTTCCCTTCCTCCAAGGTGGGCTGAGTTATTATTGTATGTTCACTAACGAGTATGTTAAGTGTGGATAAAATGAACATGCCTGTGGTCAGGATTCTCACCTGGCCCCGGCTGGCTAGCTCACTACACGTGTGGGCAATATGTTGCTATTGACTCTACATATAAAGAGCTCCGCCCAGTGCTCTGGGCCACACGGTGTCCGCTGCAAGGCTGCAGGAGAGCAGAGCAGAGGCTGGAGTGGTGGCAGGGCTGAGGACAGAGGCCCAGAGGACGGCTGTGTGGGCAGAGAGGCCCAGAGGCAGAGACTGGCTTGCTGCATGCAGACTTGCTCTGAGTGAACGGGCTGTTAGTGATTGACCTGCCACTATGGAAATAAAGTTGGGTATAACCGTTTCACCCCAAGAACGTTTTACTGTCATTTCCTTGGTCACATTGAATCCATAGTGAACTTGCCCAGGGCTGAAACCCACTGACAAGACAAGAATCTTACTTCTTAACTTCCTGGGTTTTAAAATGCAATCTTAGCTTTAAGATGGAATCTTTCTTGTCTTTACTATGCTGTTTATGGCTGGGCTAACTTGCTAAATTAACTGTCCAGTCTGCAAATTACTTGATTAGGGGATGGAGGAGGAAAAACAGCATATAGGTAAGGTTAAAAAAATAAGCTGGGCCTTTTAGCAGGCTATACAAATCTTACAATGACATGATTTTATTAACACAATAAAGACAAGGGCTTTGCTGAGAGACTTTCCTTTATCTGGTGAATATTCAAACATTTCAGGCCAGTTACTCCTGGCTTTTTGAACTTTAACTGATCACACCAAAGAATGCCTATATTAAGTTTGCTATTTTTACCCTAGAGAAGGGAGAAGCAGAAGGTGCAAAAGAGCCCCATGCACCTTATTAAGAAGTGCAGACTCTATTTCATAGGCAGTACAGGGCCAGAAAAGGATTTTGAGTAGGGAAATATCATCATCACTTTGTTATAGATAGGTCATCTAGCAGTAGTGAGGGGAAAGAATTTAAGTGGGCAGCACTGAAGGATTGGGGATCAAGTAGGAGGCCACTGAACAGCTTACGTGAGAGACGGTGAGGGCTGGGAAACCCAGTGTGGTGGTGAGAACTGAGGAGACACAGACGTGAGAAAGAGCAAAGTCAGCGGAACCTGGGCCTGACTTGCTATGTGCAAGATGGAAGGGGAAGGCGTCTCCCAGCTTTCTTCCTTGGATGCCTGGGTGACAGCTACTGATACTGGTAAGAAAGTTGTAGGCAGAGGAAGATAATGGACTAAGTTTGGAAGATTTTAAGTTTGGGATACTTGTGAGTAACCAAGGTTGGTAATATTTAACAATATTTTGAATTTATGAGTTTGAAGGTCAGAAGAGTCAGCACGGACAACTAACCACTTGAGCCGATAACTCGCCTAAGGAGGCTATAGAAAGAAAGGAGCAGCAGCCCGTAGGTAGAACCTTGGCTTTTCCCAAAATTCAGGAAAATCTTGATGCTTTTTGGAATACAGTAAGTTTATAAGCAAAAACAATTATACAGCAAAATGTAAAGCAGGTCTCATATCAAATCCTGAGAGCCATCTAAATGTCAAAGAAAAACAGAATGGTTAAGTTAATATGATACATCCACCTCCGAGAATGTTGACTATTTTAAATGATGTGTAGGAAGAGTTTACATAAACATGTTTATGATTAAGTGTTAAAAGTTTTTTTCCTTTATTTTTAAAACTGT
This sequence comes from Smutsia gigantea, assembly GCA_032199065.1. Classification (NCBI taxonomy): domain Eukaryota; kingdom Metazoa; phylum Chordata; class Mammalia; order Pholidota; family Manidae; genus Smutsia; species Smutsia gigantea. The sequence continues at coordinate 29,899 of JAVSCE010000691.1, forward strand.
GTGTTGTGCAAACATTAACAATATGCATAACAAAGCCTATAAAGAAATATATAAATATATTAAAAGTAATTTTTCAGATCATTCCAAATTATCCCCATAGTATTTTTATCATGGGGAAACAACTGTTAAAAATACATTTCCCCACAACGATATGACACCTCACACACAGTGGGGTAGCTATAATCAAAAAGAGACAATGCAAGTGTTGGCAAGGATAGGAGAAACTGTAACCCCCATAAATTGCTAGCAGAGATGTAAAACGGTGCAATCACTTTAGAAAATGGCTTGGCAGTTCCTTAAGTTTAAACATAGAGCTACCATATGACCCAGCAACTCCTAAGTATATACCCAAGAGAAATGAAAACATACAACCACACAAACACTTGTACAGGAACGTTCATTCACAATAGCCAAAAAGTACAAACAACCCAAATGTTTATTCAAATAGTTATTTAAAATGCAGGATAGCCATACAATGTAATATTATTCAGCAATAAAAGGGAACAAAGTGCTGACATGTGCTCCAAGTTGGATGAACCTTGAAAGCATCATGTTAAGTGAAAGAAACCATGCTTAAAAGATCACAGATTGTAAGGCTCCATTATATGAAATGTCAAATAGCCGTATCTTATGGACAGAAAGGAGGTGGGGAGGTGGGGAGAAGAACTGGGGAAGACCAGTAATAGGGATTGGATTTCTTTTTGGGGTGATGAAGAAGTCCTAAAATTAGATAGTGATAATGACTGTGCAAATCTGTAAATATACTAAAATCTATTGAACTGTATACTTTAAGCGAACTATATGGTATGTGAATTATATCTCAATAGAGCCTTAAAAAATGTTTCCTCAACAAAACGAAAAGGTAACTTACTGTATGGAAGGACATATTTGCAAATTACATATCAATATCAAACAAAGGGCTAACGTCCAATATGTAAAGAACTCATACAACTCAACACCAAAAAAAACAACAAATAATCCTATTAAAAAATGTCCAGAGGACTTGAATAGACATTTTTCCAAAGAAGGCATACAGATAGCCAACAGATACATGAAAGGATGCTCCACATGGTTCATCAGGGAAATGCAAATCAAAGCCGCACTTCACACCAGTCAGAATGGCCATTATCCAAAAGACAAAAAATAACGAGTGTTGGTGAGGATGTGAAAAGGGAACCCTTGTGCACTGCTGGTGGGAATGTAAACTGGTGCAGCCACTATGGAAAATTTGTGTAACCGAGTGACAATGTGGCCACACTGTATTTGTCTCCTCTGCTGCCTTAACCTTTGGGCCAAAAGGAAAAAGAAGGAAAAGGGCCTCTGCTCGGGCTGTAGCCCTTGCACACAGGCTTGTTGATCTTTAAAAGGAATTTGGCTTACAGTGTGAGATTTCTGTCAACAGCCCTTTACCTGAAGGACATAGGGCAATAGGTATGAAAATAATGACCGTCTTGTCAAAAAGTTTTAGGAACATCTGACCAGATCTAAGTAGGCAAGAGTCACCTAACCAAGGACACAGTTTCTCAGCTCTCCTTGGACCCTCGCTGGCACCCAGATGTCTGCAAGCTTCTCACCCCCAAACCTGCTCCCCCTCCTGTTCCTCCCTCCGTGAGCATAAAAGAAGCTTGCAAACAACCCTTAGTTATGATGGAGCTTTAAGATACGAGTTCACCATCTTCTTGGTCTGCTGGCTTTCCAAATAAAGTTGCTTTCCTTGCCCCAACACCTTGTCTCTTGATTTATTGGCATGTCATACTGTGAGTGGTACAAGCTATACTCAGTAACACATGCACCCCTATGTTTATTGAAGCATTATTTACAATAGCGGAAATATGGAAGCAACCTAAGTGTCCTATAGATGAATGGGTAAAGAAGATGTGCTATGTATATACAATGGGATATTACTCAGCCATGAAAAAGAATGAAATCTGGCCATTTGCAACAACATGGATGGACTTAAAGGACATGCTCAGTGAAGTCAGAGAAAGACAAAATGACATATGATTTCACTTACATGTAGAATCCAAAAAACTGATGAACAGACAAAATAGACACAGAGGACAGACTTAGGGGAGATGGGGAGGGGTTGGGTGAAATAGGTGAAAAGGAAAAAAAATTATAATGTTTACTATCTTGTTCTGGGTAATGGTTATGAGGTAGGGCAAGGGCATGGGACAAGCATCATGATAAATTTTTCCTGCTTGTGATGAAAAATGCCGAGATATAAATAGTATAGTAAGAACAGGAGGAAATCCATCTTAAGGCTAAGATTCCATGTTAAACACCAGAGTTAGGAGGTTAAGATTCCTAACATTTTATGGTAATCAGCCAATAACCAACCCTATCTTAAGGCAGGGCAAGCAGTCCTAAATGATATGTCCTCACTGCTTGAGGGTAACCACTACTTTGGAGAAGAACAGGACCAAGAAATTCCTTGTGTTGTTCATCTTACGGAATATCTAGAGGACCGACTGTGCATGGTGACATAATGTCTCTCACCAGAGAACAGACATCACGAGATCACAGTCAAGCCTACCCACCCCTCATCCTGCCCTTTGTCCCATTCTTGAACTCCTTAAAAGACGTAATCTTGAACTCCTCTCTGAGATTGCCCACACTCCCCTTTCTTAGAGTGTGTACTTTGTGCCTTAAATAAATTCCTACTGCTCAACTTTTTCGTTTTACCTCTGTGCTCTTCCAGTGGTATCTTTGTTGTTTGCTATTTCTTTCTATTTTCTAGACTTAAGCACAAGTCTTCCCTCTCTGTTCTACTACAGGCAAGCAGGGACTCCTGGGAGCTCTGATTTGGGCTCGCGAGTTCCTGTGGGCTGGGTGACCCGGACTCAGAACACAATCTCACTCTATCCAGGCAGGGCTCCACAGCTCCTCTAAATCCTGGGGTTGTAGGGGCTTAACTTCCACGCCCTGCAGATTCAAGCGGACACTGGGTGCCAGGTGATCTGGCAAAGGATCTGCCCTATGCTGAGCAGTTCAATGAGCTTCCCTTTCCTCTAATGAGTGCTCAGCGGCTGCCATTTACCATTAGTCTCACTTTGATAAAGTCCTTCCCTTCCTGCGCTTGTGCAGCTGCTGGGAATTCTTTCTCCTCAGTCAAGAACCCTCCACTGTCCAGGGGGACTTCACCTAGTGCTCACGGAGCCCTCCCCAGACAGCTGCCTGACAACTTACAGGAGCGCGTACACATGTCAAAACTCAGTGAGCTGAGTGCTAAATGTGTGCGTTTATTTTATGTGCCCCTATAAACTGTTTCTGTCCACCTCCAGGGGAGACAGCCAAGCTGCAGACCCGACCCAATACCAGGTCCGACACACGGTGGGACCTCCACAAGTCAAAGTGGGTCCAAGATAGGATGAAGGCGGCGGCCTCGGGCTTTCCGCTGGGGCACAGGCCCGCCCTCCGGACCCCACCTGCCGGACCCGTCCAGCCCCAGGACACCGGCCCTGCGCCCGCGGGCACGCGGCCTGTGCCCGACCGCCACCCTGGGCCTCCGCATACCCTTCCCGCAGCCTCGCGCGCGCGGCGCTTCTCTGGAGGCAAGTCCCTGGGGTCCGCGCACACCCGGCGCCCTGCCTCGGCCTGGGGGCCGCCCTCTCTAGGCTGGAGGGGCTGTTGGCCGAGGCCGCGGCGGCCACAGGCCCGCTCAGCTCGGGGCCGCTTGCAGCGCCTTCCACCGCGGGCCTCACAACCCCTCAGAGGTACGCGCGGCCTCGCGGACTCCAGCAGGTCCTACCTGGGCTCAGGGCACAGCAGTCAGCACGGCTACTACGTTGCCTCTATGTCCGCCGAGTTGCCGCACAAGGCGGCGGCGGCATCCCCTCTGAGGAGGCGGCCCGCCCCTGGGAGGAGGGCGGCCCGCATCCCGTCTGAGGAGGGTGCTGGCACCCCGCGCCCCGTCTGAGACGACGCCGCCCTCGAGGCCCCCGGGACGCCGGCGGCCTTGCGCGTGCGCAGTAATGGCCGCGGGCAGAGGCTCTCTGGCGGCGCGGAAGGAGGTCGGCGCCCACTCCCCTCCGGTCGCGCGGGAGGCAGAATTCGGCGCCCGCGTTGCGGCCTGTGGAGGCGGCCCTGGGGGTGGGCAGGGAGCCGCAGGCAGGCCGCGCTCCGGAAAGACAGAAACGCCGCCGGAGGCCACAGCCCGACGTGGAAGGGCTGGGACGGGGCGGCCCGAGGCGGACGGGGGAGGGAGGCGCGGGGCGCACGTCCCCGTGAAGAGCTGGTGATTTGAAGCTCCCGGCTGGTGGCTTCGGGTTACTCCGTGAAGTGGAGGCTCCGGCGGGTCTGCGGGGGAGCCAAGGTTTGGGGAAAGCGGAGAACCTTGAAGGCGCCGTGAGCAGGCTGCAGGAGAGGGTTGGCCGAGGGAGCCGTGCGGAAGCTCCGGGGCGGCAGGCGCGCTGTGGGGCTCACGAGGGCCCAGCGCGTGGGCGGCGGTCGGTACGCACGGGATGAGAGGGGGGCGAGCGAGGGGACGATCTGGAGCAGATCACCAGTTGTGACCGTTCGTTTATGGTGGCACGAGCATCATCCTGTGTGTGAGTTTATCAAATAAGGCCGAACCATGTCCTAGAGGGCAGGTCTGCAAGAGACAGAGCTGGGATTTGGCCGGGTGGGAATGATGAAAAGGGCATAGGGTGGAGGTGTGCAGGGTGTCAGTTTAGTGCTCAGCCTCAAAGTCTACCACAGGGGGAGGACGTGAAGACAGGGGCTGCAGATGGTCAAGGAGTAGGCGGGAAGGTTGATGACTTGAAGATCCGGACGGGGCTGAAGAATTGGCACGTTGAGGACATAGCCTGGAAGGACTGGAGGTTGAGGTCTAAGTGTAGGATGTCAGAATATTATTTCAATCTCCAACCCTTCCCAGAGGTCAAACTGAGGCCCCCGAATGAGTAGAAGCAGGCGTTCACCATACATCACCTTATTAGCCTAAGCTCCCTGGCACAGCCCAAGGCCCTGGGTGTGCAGACAGACACCCTTACCTGGCAGAATAGTCCAAGCGCTGAAAGCTTACCTCCCAGGAGACTGCTTTGCATGTACAAGATTTAAATATCCTTCACCTGCTGAGTTAGCCCACTATTACTCACATTTTAAGAGTTAGATTTAGAATCCTACTTTTAAATTTTATTTATTCCTGAATCTATAAATATAAATCTATATTACTTTTTACCTTAAAAATATAAATGATACTATATACAGTACATACCTTGCTTTTTTCACTTAAACTTGTCCCATAGCTGTAAAAAAATTTTTTTTTCATTCTTTTTGATGGCTGAATTTTACTGACCAATTTTCTATTAATAGATGTTTAGGTTTTTTTTTCATTTTTTATTTTAAATAAGATTGAAGTTTATAACCATGTATGTATAATTTTACTGATGTTCTAATATACTTGTAAGATATATCTGTTTAAGTAAAATTACTGGAGCAAATGGTATGTAGGTCTCTAATGCTGATAGATAGTGCCTGTCAAATACACTTTTCTGTAAGGTTTCACCAAGTTTTAGTTTCTTTCTAGCAATCTGAAGAGTGCCTGCTTCCCCATGCTCTTGACAACACAGTGTATTTTAAGACATTTTTATGTCTGTTGATATTATAGGAATAATACCTTGGTAGCATTACTTTTATTTCACCCATGATGAGTAAGGTTGAGGATCTTTTCACGTGTTTGAGTTGCTTTTACTCCTTTTCAGTGAACTATTTGTATACATTTTTTGTCTAGATTTCTAATGACTTATTGGTCTTTTTATTGATCTGAAGGAGATTTATTAAAAAATTGAGATCTAATTGACGTACAACATTGCATTAATTTTAGGTATACCACATAAAGATTTGATGTATGCATATTACGAAGTGATCGCCACAATAAATTTAGTTACATCCATCACCACAAATAGTAACAAACATTTTCCTTGTGATGACAACTTTTAAGATTTATTCTCTAAGCAATTTTCAAATGTACAGTATTGTTAACTATAGTCACCATGCTATAGATTAGATCCTCAACTCACTCATCTTAAAAGTAGCAGTTTGTACCTTATGAAAAAGTAGTTTTATACCAGTGTGTGTGTGTATACCAGCCATCTGTATGTAAGTCCATACAGTTTAATTGATCAGTCTTTCCTTTTATGTTTTTTGGGATTATTTTTATATTGTGCTTAAAAAGACCTTTCCTTTTCCACTCTAAATTATGAAAAATATCCTCTCAGGGTTTCTTTCAAAAAGAATAAAATACCTAGGAATAAACCTAACCAAGGAAGTGAAAGACCCATGCCCTGACAACTACAAGACACCCATGGGAGAAATTAAAAGAAGATACCAATAAATGGAAATTCATCCCATGCTCCTGGGTAGGAAGAATTAATATTGTCAAAATGGCTGTCCTGCCTAAAGCAATCTACATTCAATGCAATCCTTATCAAAATACCAACAGCATTGTTCAATGAACTGGAACAAATGGTTCTAAAATTCACATTGAACCACAAAAAACCCCGAATAGCCAAAGCAATCCTGAGAAGGAAGAATAAAGCAGGAGGGATCTTGCTTCCCAACCTCAAGCTCTACTAAAAAGCCACAGTAATCAAGACAATTTGGTACTGGCACAATAACAGACCCATAGACCAATGGAAAAGGCTAGAGAGCCCTGATATAAACCCAACCATATATGGTCAATTAATATACAATAAAGGAGTCATGGACATACAGTGGGGAAATGACAGCCTCTTCAACAGCTGGTGTTGGCAAAACTGGACAGCTATATGCAAGAGAATGAAACTGGATTATTGTTTAACCCCATACACAAAAGTAAACTCGAAATGGATCAAGGACCTGAATGTAAATCATGAAACCATAAAACTCTTAGAAGACAACATAGGCAAAAGTCTCCTGAATATAAGCATGGGCAACTTCTTCCTGAACGCATCTCCTCAAGCAAGGGAAACAAAAGCAAAAATGAACTCATGGGACTACATCAACCTAAAAAGCTTCTGTACGGCAAAGGACACCATCAACAGAACAAAAAGGCATCTTACAGTATGGGAGAATATATTTGTAAATGACATATCTGACAAGGGGTTAACATCCAAAATATATAAAGAACTCACACTCCTCAACACCCAAAAAGCAAATAACCCGATTAAAAAATGGGCAGAGGATAGGAAAAGACAGTTCTCCAAAGAAGAAATTCAGATGGCCAACAGACACATGAAAAGATGCTCCACATCACTAATTATCAGGGAAATGCAAATAAAAACCACAATGAGATATCACCTCACACCAGTTAGGATGGCCATTATTGTAAAGACTAAGAACAAATTCTGGCGAGGATACAGAGAAAGGGGAACCCTCCTACACTGCTGGTGGGAATGTAAGCTAATTCAACCATTGTGGAAAGCAATATGCCGGTTCCTCAAAAAACTAAAAATAGAAATACCATTTCACCCAGGAATTCCACTCCTAGGAATTTACCCAAGGAATATAATTTCTCAGATTCAAAAACACATATGCACCCCTATGTTTATTGCAGCACTACTTAAGATAGCTAAGATATGGAAGCAACCTAAGTGTCCATCAGTAGATGAATGGATAAAGAAGATGTGGTACATACACAATGGAATACTACTCAGCCATAAGAAAGAAACAAATTCCACAACTTGCAACAACATGGATGGAGCTGGAGGATATTATGTGCAGTGAAATAAGCCAGGCAGAGAAAGACAAGTACCAAATGATTTCCCTCATTTGTGGAGTATAACAAAGCAAAACTGAAGGAGCAAAACAGCAACAGACTCACAGACTCCAAGAAGGGACTAGAGGTTACCAAAGGGGAGGGGTGAGGGAGGGCATGTGGGGAGGGAGGGAGAAGGGGATTCAGGGGTATTATGATTGGCACACATGGTGTGTGGGGGATCAGGGGGAAGACAGTGTAGCACAGAGAAGGCAAATAGTGACTGTGGCATCTTACTACACTGATGGGCAGTGATTGCAATGGGGTGGGGGGGACACGATAATGGGGTGAATGTAGTAACCACATTGTTTTTTCATGTGAAACATTCATAAGAGTGTATATCGATAATACATTAATAAAATAAATAAAAGAAAAAATCTTGGCAAATAGTGAATCTGTGGCATCTTACTATACTGATGGACAATGACTGCAATGGTGTATGGGGGGACGACGACTCAATATGGGTAAATGCAGTAACCACATTATTTTCCCATGTGAAACCTTCATAGGGGTGTATATCAATAATACCTTAATAATAAAAAAATAATCTTAGTTCTTAAATTCCTGGGTGTTAAAATGCAATCTTATCTTTAAGATGGGATCCTTCCTGCCTTTTAGTATGTTGTCTGTGACTGGGTTTACTTGCCATATTAATTGCCCAGGTTATATATTACTTGATTAGGGGCTGGAGGAGGAAAAGCAGCATGGGGCAAAGTTAAAGATAAGCTGGGCCTTTTAGCAGGCTAAAGTAAATTTTACAATAGCCCCATTTAATTGACACAATGAAGACATGGGCTATGCTGAGGTATTTTCTTATCTGGGGGATGTTCAAACATTTCAGGCCAAGTTACTCCTGGCTTTTTAATTTTAACTAATCTTCACTTAATGCTTATACTCCTAGCTTGGTATTTTACTTTAGAGAATTAATGTGACTCTATGACTGTGCTTAACTGTTTAATACGGAGTTTTGGTAGGGGTCTTGTTCCAGAGGCCCCCACCCTGCTCTGACTACACCCACGGTCCCTGTCTCAGAATCTCTGTGGCTAGTTATAAATTACTCAGCTGCAGATTACAAACCTCAATGACAAAAAGATATGAATTTTTAAATACAAGAAAACGCATTGTCAGTTCCCAGACCAAAGTAAAGAAACTTCATTCTCAAATAAAAAATACGAGAGGTATCTCATGAAAAATGTGTAATTCTAAAGGCGCTGCCTCCGGGCGGCCTCTCCCCCGCCGCCCCGCCGAGGGTAACACTTGAACTTCAGCCCGCCCGGCCCTCACCCTCGAGGCCCCCGCCAAAAAAATCCACACACGGCAAAAAGCCCACCGGCCTCCATATCTGCGCGGCCCGGACCGTCTCCTCCGCCTGCGGCCCCGTCCCGGGCGGTGGGAGCAGAGGGGCGGCGTAGCCCCAGGCCGGGCGGACGCGCGCCGCGGGGCGGAGAGCAGCCGCCCTCACCACCCAGTCCCGGACGGAGGAGCAGCGGCTCCAGCGAGCCCCTCTCTCCCGCTCCGGCGAACTTCGCAATGACCTGGCTGGAGCTGACTTGCCGAGCTCCTTTCAGAACCTCTGGTGCAGATGCTCCCTCCTCTGACGGGCGATAGCCTTCCCACTCCGAAGTCACTGGCCTGGTGGGGCCGCTAGCCCGAGGCTCCTCCCGAGGGACCACCGCTTGTGCACACACAGCAGGGTCACCTGTGGGTCACCCAGAGTCGCGAGGAAGGTCTGCCCCAGGACCCGGGCTGTCTCGGCCCCAGCTCCCTCCATCGCCGCGTCCAGTCACACCTCCGCTCCACTCCCGCAGCTCCCCTTCCTCAGACTATCGGCGGGGTGAGGACTCCGGCGCCCGCCCATTCCGGCAAGGTCCCCTCTGCACCTGAGTCCACCCAGAGAGGCTGCCAGCCCAGCCTAGGCCGGCAGCAGGCCAGGCGCTCGGGCAGGCTGCACGCCGCTGGATCTGTTTGCTCTTGCTTATCTTCCAGCCCACTGGCACCGGCTCACAGCTAACTCTACCTTCGGTACTGGGAATCTGCCCACGTCCCAGCCCTGGCCCAGAGCTGCGGCAGGTCCGGGAGCCCAGCCCGCAGTCATGTCCTCAGGCTGTGCACGGTTTCCTCCTGGCAGGTGCACTCCCAGGAACCCAGCCCACAGGCAGGGGGGAGAGGCCACTTCCTCTTATACCATACTTGACTGTTTTCTTGGAATAACTTCAGCCGCTTCTTCCATAGCTCCCCCGCGGGCGTGTGCAGAACCCTGGGGGACAGAAGCGTTTCCTAAACAACAGGGCCTGAGTCTTCAGGAAGGCGTGAGAGTTCCCTGTTTCCGCAGCTCTGTGCTCCCCTGGACCGCCCGGCCGGGAGCTCACGCCCACTTGAGGCCGCTGGGCACCCGCGGGCCCGGGAGGACTCAGAGCGGACGACAGCAGAACCTTAAGTCCAGCAGCCTCTTGCTCTGCCCGCGGCTCACGGACAGCAGGCGGCCTCGCCGCCACAGGACGGCCCGGCTGCCCAATCCTGGCAGCACCCCAGGGGCGACGGGGTCCACGCCGTGGACTGGATCGGTCAGCCAGCAGAACGGCCACCTTTTTGCGCGCTACTGGGGGGGCCGCAGGGGCGTGCAGAGGTGTACAGCCTCTCCTGCTCAAGGCCGCCCAGGAGTCTGCCCCTTCACGGGTTGCCCACGATGACCCTCCTGCCCCTATTGGAACCGCCACTGCCGCCCCCAGAAACCCTGAGCGCGAGCGCTGTGCTGAAGGCAGGCGGCTGCACCACCGCCCACCACGCCCTCTTCCTCCCAAGCCACTGGCTTGTGGAGCCTCTTGGAGACTCGTCGACTCGTCATTATTCTGCCCCGTTTTCTCTGGGAGTCTGACCCCTTGTTTGCTCCCACTTCTCAAACACGTGCAGGGCAAGCCAACCCCAAAATATGTCTGGTTGGCTTCTTACCTAACGTACTCAGAAAAGATCCTGCCCTCATTTCCACAACACACCCTTCAAATCAGTGACCCGAGAGGAAAGCCAGGTGTGAGGCCGAGGTCGGGACCGACCCCACGGGCGAGCCTGGGTCTGCGTGCTCTCCGGTGATCTGCAGAGCTCTCCTGCTTCCCTGCGCCTTTCCCTCCCTGATAGGCGGTCAGGAGCTCTGTGCCTACTGGCCTCAGATCTCCATTCCTAGACTTCATATGTGGATTTTTCCACATACCTGAAGCTTGAGGTGCTGAAAACCTTTTGCCATTTTCAGTGAAAATCCTCCCCAGAGTGTCACTTGCCTTCCTGCTGCCTTTTAAAATGAGTCACTACCCATATCCCAACGTTTCCTTGGTGATATGGGATCACTATAAATACCTTCTGTGCTATAGCTCTGTGTGGTTAACAAGGACAGCATGCTGGTGCTACACACCCCAGGTGCTTCTGAGCAGCCAATGCTGTTAGCACCATCAACTAGCATACTTCACTGTAAAACACTTCAGCTTTTCCAAGATGATCACTCAGACCCCAGAACACAGCCTGAAAAAGGAGGCGGGGGCCAGGTTATAAGGGGCATGACATTTAGACCCTGTCCTGTGGACAGTGGAGAATCACCAGGACCTTTTAGGCACAAGACTTACATGATTATATTTATGACTGAGAAAAGCAGTTCGGGCAGTCAGAAGAATGAAGACTCAGAGGAGGGGGGGTGACAGGGCTACCAGGAAGAGAGAGAATATAGCAGAGTGGGGGTAAACAAATGCAGACACCCCCAGCATCAGTAATCACGTGGTCACAAGCAGGCACTGTAGAGGACCAGGTGGCAATGCCATTTGTACTTTGGCAGAGATGAGGAGGAACAGGGGAGAGAAGTCTGGGAGTGAAAGGGGCGGATCCTCCTTTGTTCCCACAGAATCTGAGAGACCTGTGATAGGGGCCAGGGCAAGAGCCACTTTACCAGGCTGGAGACTCAAGTCCAAACCCCTCTTTCTGGTGCCTCCCCTCCTCACATCTGTCTCTGGGGTGGGAGGGGGGCACCATCTAATCCTCTTTATCCTTTCAATCCTGCCTCTCAGTGGAGGTGTCTCCAACACTCACCCTGGTTGGCTCCCTCCCTCACCTGAATTCCAGCACCTCTCAAGTCAACACCCCAGGCCTGGCAGGTAGGAGCCCTCACCCTTACTGCAGACACACCTTCTTCCTCCTCTGAGGCTGCATTCCTATCAGCCCTCCTGGTCACTGAGGCCCAGCACGCATGCCCCAAGGCAAGGACAATAAGCCCTGAAAGACAAGGTTCTTATGTCTTACCCACTGAGAGACTTGGCACAGTGATGAACAAATATCAGATGTTAAATAAATACTGCTGAGTTGAACTACAGACAGATCAGAATATTCCTTCCATCTAGAATTTCATGGTGTTTTTTTCCCCCCTTATCACAGCACAAGGGCAAACTCCATTGGTCTAGAACTACAGGTCTTCAAGCGTCTCCCTGCGCTAAGTTACTTTGCTTCCCAAATGTGCAAATTTTATCAGCTCTTTCCCAAAATAAAATTCATCTTGTGTATCTTCTACCCACCTTCCCAGTCTCTGTGGATCTTTCCTGCATAAAAATAAAAATAAAAAAACATTTTGGTGTCCTAAATAATTAACCTGCAACCTGAGAAGCCAGGGCCCTGGGGCAGATGGTCAGCTCCTGGTTCCATGAACCTCTGAACCTCTGGGACAAAGGACCCTGTTTGGAAGAGGGACAGACACCTGGTTCAAACGTTGTAGCACTTAACCAAAATTAACTGTTCCACCCAGCTAGAGACTCACCTCACGCAGGGTGTGGCTTCTCAGAAAAATACAGAGCCAGCCCTCCCCAGGCAGGCAGAGGAGCCTCTGTCCTGGGACAGGACAGGATGACAGAATCTGACACTAAGCCACACGCTGGGAAGCAGTGGCCCAGAAGGTTCCCATAGAGAACAAACTCAATGCAAACAGCCCATCCTTCCCAGTGTGAAAGGTTAATAAGTGTATAGAACTTAGAGTCTAAGAGCCAAATATCTAGGTGCTCTGTGCAGAGGAAGATTGAGATGCACTTTCTGCACCCAGGAGTTTACTAGGATAAAAAAAGCATTCAAACATTAGGCGCTGGGGTGAAGAGGGGTTGCTGGAGGCTGGGGGAAGGACTGGCGGGCTTAGAGGTGGGCTTTGCTGTTCCTCACCTCCTGGGAACTGGAAATCTCCAAGACTTTTATACTAGCTCATGAACAGGAGACAAAAAAACAAAACCTGGGCAAGTTCAGCAGAAGAAGTGCTGCTTACCTGCATGAAACAGCACTTATCCCAACAGCCTAGAGTGAAAAAATTACACTGGTTTGGAATTATAAAGAGACTCGCAGAAAAGAGAAACACTGAGGTTGTCAGAGTTACAGCTAATGTTCTGAATCCACACTTGATCACATTCACCTTCAGCTTCCTTGGCTGCTCTCCACATATGGTGCCCATCTGGCACCACCCCAATGCTGGGTACCCCAAGTTCCAACAGACTGTCCACTCACAGCTGAATAAGGACAAAACAAAACACACCTGGGCTGGCAGCCTGGCTGACTGCTGACCACTGATGGGGAGAGGACCCCCTGAGGCCCGGGCTTCCCCCTCTCAGGTCACTCCCTCGATGGCAACTGCATGCCCAGCCTGCCCCTCAGAGCGCCACTCCCCACTCCATCTTCATCTCCACGGTGGGGCCTGCTTCCTGCAGCCCTGGAGTAAGACACTACCAAACAAGGACTTGCAAACATCCTGACATCCCAACCCACCTGCCTTCCCTCCTTGCCCAGGGTGACCGTCCTTGTCTCCAAGGGACAGCCTCCCCACCCGCGCCTCTGGCTTCCCTCCCACCTGGAAACTCTTCCCAGGAGCCCAGCAGGCCCCAGCCCCTCAGAGCTGCCGTGGCTCCAACTCGGCCCTTAGACCAGATCCCTACTTCTGTACTCACCGCATGGTGAGCTCATTCAGTGTGGGATATACCCGCCCACAGCCAATAGCTTGACTCCACGCTTACAGACCCAAAAGCTAACCCAGCACCTCCCATACAGTTAGCATGCGCCTCAAATACAAATTTGTCTAGAATGCAGTTCCCGGTATTCTGCCCCTTCCTGCTTCTCCCAGTCTTCCCCGCTACAATAAATGGCAACACCTTCCCTCTATTTGCCCAGGAAAAAATCTTGGATTCATCCTTGATAGGAATTATCTCCTTTTAAACCCACATGTAAATGTCCAGCAAATCCTGTCAGTTCTCTCTTCAGAATACACCCAGCACCCAACCACTCAGAGCACTTCCACTGCAACAGTGGTCCAAGCCACCAGCACACCACACCTGCATTATTAAAATAATCTAATGATCTGCTGGCTTCTGCTCTTACCTCCTAAAGTCTACTCTTGACACAAAAGCCTGAGCAATCTCCTCAAAGGGAAGTCTAATGACTGCAGAGTCGGCCCATTCCCCTGACCTTTCAACCCACCCTCACACTCCTGACCTCTAAGGCCACTCTGAGCCTGCTGTTCCTGGAACAACACGAGAGTTGCTCCTGTTTCAGGACCTGTGTACTGGCTGCTGCCCAGCTCAGCGATACCCGCACCCCATCCCACAGCCAGGTGGCTCACTTCCTCACCTTCTTTCATTCTCTGCTCAGATGTCACCTTGTCAGTGGCTTCCCCGATTTACCGTTTATGTTTCAAAGCTGGAGTTTTACACAATAATAAAATCTTCTAATTTTAAATTATTCAAAACATGCAAAGTTCTGGCCAGTGAAATATAAGGAAAGGCTGTTTGTCAGGGATCCTGAGAAGATTCCTGAGTGCGTTTGTCCTTATCCCTTCCTCATTTCTGCTGTGTGCAACATGAATTAGATGGCTGGAGTCCTAACAGCCACTTTAAGGCCATGAAGTATCAGTACAGAGTTAGTCCCAGCTTGCAAAAGTAGAGAGAGAGGGAAATCTGGACCCCTGATGACCATGGAGGTGAGACACCAGCCTGGGACCTGAACCTCCAGACTTCACTGAAAGCTGTCTTGTTCCACTTTTGTGTCATACAGAGCCAAATATAACAAAATTCCAGCTGATACTGTGGTTGGGCAGTCTGATCTGGGGAGATCTCCCTGTGTGCTCGGTGAGCCCCTCAAGCCAGGAGAGGGTTCTTGACTCTGAATGAGAAAGAATTCACAAACAGGTCGGAATGAGTGTAGGTAAGGAAGGAATTCATGAGAGAGTAGTAGTAAACGGCAGCAGCCATGCAGGCAGCAGAGAGCAAGGAAGAGCAGAGGGAGGAAAGGGGAGGTTACTTAACTCCTGCTTGGAATAGGTTAGATCCACTGCCAACTCCTGAAGCCAGGGTCACCTGCCGTCCAGTGTCTGCTTGGATCTACACAGTGTGGGAACTAAGCCCCTAAGGCCCCAGGATTTGGGGAGCTGCAGAGCACTGGGATGGAGTGAGACTAGGTTCTGAGAACCTTCCAAAGGCAAAGAAAGGAGATTTTCAGGCAGGCTACTAGAGAGCATGATTGTACAGCCACGGTCCTGTCTGGGTCACCCAGGCAATGGGAACTTGGCGAGCCCAAATCAGAGATCTTAGCAGCCCTTCCCTGCTTGTCTGAAGTAGGACAGAGAGAGTGAAGACTTGTGCTGAAGTCCAGAAAACGGAATGAATCAGCAAAGTGACAAAGATGCTTCCACCCCTCCAGAGGTCAGAGAGGGTCAGTAAGGGTCAGTGAGGTCTTGTCTCTATCATGAAAAAGAGTTCAGAGATGATGTTCCATCAGCTTATGTAGCAAGGAAGTTCATTAGATAAAACAGTACACACTCAGGCAAGAGTGCAAGTGACCTGAGAGGAGAGGTGCACTTAAAGGTTTAGGATTTGGGTTCCTAAGGATTTTGAGAATGGGGTAAAGGGCCATGGGAGCACAGGCTGACATGTGGTCTCATGATGTCTGTGTCCAGTGAGGTGAGAGACACGATGTCACCATCCAATCAGTCCTCTAGATGATCTGTAAGATAAACTTAACACACAGAGTTTATTGCTCCTGCTCTTCTCAACGACAGTGGTTCCCCTCCAGCAGTGGGGACACACCACTTAGGGCTGCGAGCTCGCCCTGCCTTAGGACAGGGTCACTTGTTGGCTGGTTACAATAAAATGTGAGGAATCTTACCTCCTAACTCCCTTGGTTTTTTTTTTAAATGGAATCTTAGCCTTAAGATGGAGTCCCTCCTGTTCTTACTATTTATACCGTGGCATTTTTCATCTATCGGGAGAGATTAATCATGATGTTTGTCCTATGTCCCTGCCCCACCTCAGCAGCAGTGTCAAATGCAATGGAGGGGCAGCAGCTTCTGGCATGACAGTGTGGTTCTGCGGACCCGCAGGGAAACTGATGGAAATTATTTTTAAAATATATAAAATAGACTTCCGGGAAGATGGCGGCATGAGCAGGGCAGTGGAAATCTCCTCCCCAAACCAAATATATTTATGAAAATACCACAAATACAACTATTCCTAAAAGAGAGATGAGAAGATACAGAACGACACCCCAGCCTGCAGCTACACCTGAGAGGACGCAGCACATTGCGAGCGAAGCAGGTAAGGTAAGGAGCCGCGACCCGGCAGGACCGGAGCACTCCCCCACCACAGCGCACCGGCAGGAGGAGAGGATTCAGGGTGGGGAGGGAGTGGAAGCACAGGCCTGCCAAATAACCAGCCCTGGTGATCTGCACCAGGAACACTGACACACTTCACGCAGTGTATAGGAGATTGGAGAGACAGAGGTGCAGGATCCAAGACAGCAGGTCCACTCAGCCGGTGGCTTGGGACAAAAGAAAAGCGTGCACTTTTTTAGGGGTCTTAAAGAGACAGGGCCCCAACGGAGGAGCAGGATCGTCCCAGCGCACTCAGCCAAGCAGGCTGGAAGTCCTGGGGAATTTCAGTCCCCTTGGACTGCAGCTGGGAAAAGCACTCACACTGAAACTTCCCACAGAAATCAGCAGCCTCCCACTCGTTCCCTCCCCAGCCAGAGTCACAAAGGGCCTGGCGGAACAGCGTGTCCTGGTGGAGTGGCCACGGCTGTGGAAGAGTGGAGCAGCAGTGCCACCTACAGCATCCTCGCAGAAAATACACCTGGTGGGTTTTTTTTTTCTTTTTTCCTTTTTCTGACCACTTCTATTGCCATGAAAAGACAGAGGAATATGGTACAAAGCATACCCAGACAACCGCAGAGAGGGACCTGATGGGATGGACATGCACAGTCTTCCTGAAAAAGAATTCAGAATAAAAGTCATAACCATACTGATGGATCTACAGAGAAATATGCAAGAGCTGAGGGAGGAAGTGAGGGAAGTGAGGAAAGACAATGCAGAAATCACACAAGCGATCAATGGGCTTAGCAGCAGACCGGACAAGATGCAAGAGACTGTTAATGGAATAGAAATCAGAGAACAGGAATACAGAGAAACTGAGGCAGAGAGAGATAAAAGGATCTCTAGGAATGAAAGAATTTTAAGAGAACTGTGTGACCAATCCAAAAGGATCAATATTCACATTACAGAGGAAGAAGAGAGAGAAAAAGGGATAGAAAGTGTCTTTGAAGAAATAATTCCTGAAAACTTCCCCAAGCTGGGGAAGGAAATAGTCTCTCAAACCATGGAAGCCTACAGATCTCCCAACACAAGGGACCCAAGGAAGACAACACCAAGATACATAATAATTAAAATTGCAAAGATCAGAGATAAAGACAGAGTATTAAAGGCACCTAGAGAGAGAAAAAAATATCACCTACTAAGGAAAATTCATCAGACTATCATCAGACTTCTCAACAGAAACCTTACAGGCCTGAAGACAAGGGCATAATATATTAATGTAATGAAACAGAAGGGCCTCGTACCAAGAATATTGTATCCAGCATGATTATCACTTAAATTTGAGGGAGGGATTAAACAATTTCCAGACAAGCGAAAGCTGAGGGAATTTGCCTCCCATAAACCACCTCTTCAGGATATCTTAAAGGGACTTCTCTAGACTGAAGCACTCCTAAGGCTAAAAAGAGGTCACCAGAGAAAATAAAATCATAGCAAAGAAAGCAGACCATCCAAACACTAACTAAAGGCAAAGAATAAAACACCTAGTATATAAAGAATGGAGAAGGAAGAAGAAGAAGGGAGAAAAATAAAGTATCATCAGGCTGTGTTTACAATAACTTACCAAGAAAGTTAAGTTAGACTGTTAGATACTAAAGAAACTACCCTTGAACCTTTGGTAACCACAAATATAAAGCCAGCAATGGCAATAAGTACATATCTATCAATACTCACCCTAAATGTAAATGGACTGAATGTACCAATCAAAAGACACAGAGTAATAGAATGGATAAAAAAGCAAGACCTATCTATATGCTGTTTACAAGAAACTCACCTCAAACCCAAAGATATACAGAGACTAAAGGTGAAGGGATGGAAAAAGATATTTCATGCAAACAACAAGGAGAAAAAGCAGGGGTTGCAGTACTTGTATCAGAAAAAATAGACTTCAAAACGAAGAAAGTAGCAAGAGATAAAGAAGGACATTATATAGTGGTGAAGGGGTCAGTCCAATAAGAGGATATAACCATTATAAATATATATGCACCCAACACAGGAGCGCCGACATATGTGAAACAAATACTAACAGAATTAAAGGAGGCAACAGAAAGCAATGCATTCATTTTAGGAGACTTCAACACACCACTCACTCCAAAGGACAGATCAACCAGACAGAAATTAAGTAAAGACACAGAGGCACTGAACAACACAGTAGAACACAAGGACCTAACAGACACCTACAGAACTCTACACCCAAAAGCAGCAGGATACACATTCTTCTCAAGTGCACATGGAACATTTTCCAGAATAGACCACAAACTAGGCCACAAAAAGAACCTCAGTAAATTCAAAAATACTGAAATTCTACCAACCAACTTCTCAGATCACAAAGGTATAAAACTAGAAAGAAATTTTAGAAAGAAAACAAAAAGGCTCACAAATACATGGAGACTTAGCAACATTCTCCTAACTAATCAATGGGTCAACGACAAAATCAAAACAGAACTCAAAGAATATATGGAGACAAATGACAACAACAACACAAAGCCACAACTTCTGTGGACGCAGCAAAGGCAGTTCTAAGAGGAAAGTATATTGCAATCCAGGCCTATTTAAAGAAGGAAGAACATTCCCAAATGAATAGTCTAAAGACACAATTACTGAAATTGGAAAAAGAAGAACAAATGAGGCCCAAAGTCACCAGAAGGAGGGACATAATAAAGATCAGAGAAGAAATAAATAAAATTGAGAAGAATAAAACAATAGAAAAAAATCAATGAAACCAAGAGCTGGTTCTTTGAAAAAACTAAACAAAATAGATAAACCCCTAGCCAGACTCATTAAGAGAAAAAGAGAATCTACACACATAAACACAATCAGAAATGAGAAAGGAAAAATCACGACGGACCCCACAGAAATACAAAGAATTATAAGAGAATATTATGAGAATCTATATGCTAACAAGCTGGAAAACATAGAAGAAATGGACAACTTCTTAGAAAAATACAACCTTCCAAGACTGACCAAGCAAGAAACAGAAAAACTAAACAGAACAATCACCAGCAACGAAATTGAATCGGTAATCAAAAAACTACCCAAGAACAAAACCCCCAGGCCAGATGGATTCACCTCTGATTCTACCAGACATATAGGGAAGAAATAACACCCATTCTCCTTAAAGTTTTCCAAAAACTAGAAGAGGATGGAATACTTCCAAACTCATTCTATGAAACCAGCATCACTCTAATACCAAAACCTGGCAAAGACCTCACCAAAAAAGAAAATTACAGACCAATATCCCTGATGAACATAAATGCAAAAATACTCAACAAAATATTAGCAAACCGAATTCAAAAATATATCAAGAGGATCATACACCATGATCAAGTGGGATTCATCCTAGGGATGCAAGGATGGTACTACATTCGAAAATCCATCAACATCATCCACCACATCAACAAAAAGAAGAACAAAAACCACATGATCATCTCCATAGATGCTGAAAAAGCATTTGACAAAATTCAACATCCATTCATAATAAAAACTCTCAACAAAATGGGTATAGAGGGCAAGTACCTCAACATCATAAAGGCCATATATGACAAACCCACAGGCAACATCATTTAACAGCGAGAAGCTGAAAGCTTTTCATCTAAGATTGGGAACAAGACAGGGATGCCCACTCTCTCCACTGTTATTCAACCTAGTACTGGAGGTCCTAGCCATGGCAATCAGACAAAACAAAGACATACAAGGCATCCAGATTGGTAAAGAAGAAGTCAAATTGTCACTATTTGCAGATGACATGATACTGTACATAAAAAACCCTAAAAACTCCACTCCAAAACTACTAGAACTAATATCTGAATTCAGCAAAGTTGCAGGATACAAAATTAACACACAGAAATCTGTTGCTTTCCTATACACTAACGATGAACTAACAGAAAGAATCAGGAAAACAATTCTATTCACAATTGCATCAAATAGAATAAAATACCTAGGAATAAACCTAATGAAGTGAAAGACCTATACCCTGAAAACTACAAGACACTCCTAAGAGAAATTAAAGAGGACACTAACAAATGGAAATTCATCCCATGCTCTTGGCTAGGAAGAATAAATATTGTCAAAATGGCTATACTACCTAAAGCAATCTACAGATTCAATGCAATCCCTTTCAAAATACCAACAGCTTTCTTCAATGAACTGGACCAAATAATTCTAAAATTCATATGGAACCACAAAAGACCCCGAATAGCCAAAACAATCCTGAGAAGGAAGAATAAAACAGGGGGAATTACGCTCCCTGACTTCAAGCTCTACTACAAAGCCACAGTAATGAAGACAATTTGGTATTGGCACAAAAATAGATCCACAGACCAGTGGAACAGAAAAGAAAATCCAAACATTAACCCAAACATATACAGTCAATTAATATTGGATAAAGGAGCCTTGGATATACAATGGGGAGATGACAGCCTCTTCAGCAGCTGGTGTTGGAAAAACTGCACAGCTACATGTAAGAGAATGAAACTGGACTACTGTATAACCCCATACATAAAAGTCAACTCAAAATGGATCAAAGACCTGGATGTAAGTCATGAAACCATAAAACTCTTAGAAAAAAACATAGGCAAAAATCTCTTGGACATAAACATGAACGACTTCTTCATGAACATATCTCCCCGGGCAAGGGAAACAAAAGCAAAAATGAACAAGTAGGACTATATCAAGCTGAAAAGCTTCTGTACAGCAAAGGACACCATCAGTAGAACAAAAAGACATCCTAAAGTATGGGAGAATATATTCATAAATGACGTATCGGATAAGGGGTTGACATCCAAAATATATAAAGAATACTCATACACCTCAACAAATAAAAAGCAAATAATCCAATTAAGAAATGGGCAGAGGACATGAATAGACACTTCTCCAAGAAGAAATTCAGATGGCCAACAGGCACATGAAAAGATGCTCCACATCGCTAATCATCAGAGAAATGCAGATTAAAACCACAATGAGATATCACCTCACACCAGTGAGGATGGCCAACATCCAAAACACAAACAACAACAAATGTTGGCGAGGATGTGGAGAAAAGGGAACCCTCCTACACTGCTGGTGGGAATGCAAATTAGTTCAACCATTGTGGAAAGCAGTATGGAGGTTCCTCAAAAAACTCAAAATAGAAATACCATTTGACCCAGGAATTCCACTCCTAGGAATTTACCCTAAGAATGCAGCAGCCCAATTTGAAAAAGACAGATGCACCCCTATGTTTATCGCAGCACTATTTAGAATAGCCAAGAAATGGAAGCAACCTAAGTGTCCATCAGTAGATGAATGGATAAAGAAGATGTGGTACATATACACAATGGAATATTATTTAGCCATAAGAAGAAAACAAATCCTACCATTTGCAACTACATGGATGGAGGTAGAGGGTATTATGCTCAGTGAAATAAGCCAAGTGGAAAAAGACAAATATCAAATGATCTCACTCACATGTGGAGTGTAAGAACAAAGAAAAAATACTGAAGGAACAAAACAGCAGCAGACTTACAGAACCCAAGAACGGACTAATAGTTACCAAAGGGAAAGGGACTGGGGAGGATGGGTGGGAAGGGAGGGACAAGGGGAAAAAAGGAGCATTACAATTAGCAGACGTAATGTTGGGGGGCACGGGGAGGGCTGTACAACTCAGAGAAGACAAGTAGTGATTCTATAGCACCTCACTACACTGATGGACACTGAGTGTAATGGGGTTGGTGGGGGGGACCTGATGAAGGGGGTAGTTTAATCACCATAATATTGCACATGTAATTGGAGATTAATGATACTAAATTATTTTTAAAAATAGATAAAAATAAAATATATAAAATAAAAAAGAAAGTCTCTGGAAATGGTCCTAAAGGAAACATATCCAAGGACATCTACTAAAATTTGGTAACAACAGCGAGGGTCTGTGTTATCTGAACCAAGACCCAAGACCCCACTCCCATCTCCCGACTCAGCAAGATGGAAACCCCGCTCCAGCCTGTGCGACTAAGCACACAGGACTCCTTCTACCCTCCTGTGGGTAAAGTGGGGTTCCTATGGCCAGGATCCTCGCTGAACATAAACCACCTGATGATGTGACTGGCCTGTTGCTATGCTGCCACTTCCATACATTTAGGCAATAAGCCATTATTGTGTTAATATAAAGGGTTCCGGCTGACTGGCCGGAGTGGTGGGGCTGCAAGGCTGCAGGAGGGCGGAGCGGAGGCTGGAGTGGTGGCAGCTCCGAGGACAGAGGCCCAGAGGACAGCTGTGCAGGACCACTGTACAGAGAGGCCCAGAGAACGTCTGTGCGGGACGGCTATGCAGAGGCCCAGAGGACGGCTGTGCAGAGGGGCCCAGAGGCAGAGACTGACTTGCTGCATCTGAAGCAGCAGTGATAACAAAGAGTTGCTCTGAGTGAACAGGATTTTAGTGACTGACCTGCCACCTGGAAATAAAGTTAGGTATAACCTTTTCACCCCAAGAACCCTTTGCTGTAAATTTCTTTGGTCACAGTGAATCTATAGCAAACTTGCCTGGAGCTGAACCTCATTTGCAAGACACCTCCTACTCCAGTTGGTGAGCTCTTTCCCCAAGAGGGACAGCAAGTCAGCATTTCTTAGTTATTTGAACCAAGACCCAAGACCCAAGACCCCACTCTCCCCTCCCTCTCCGACTCAGCAAGATGGAAACCCTAATTCAGACTGTGCACCTGCAGCCACGAACACAGGGCTCCCCACCACCCCACTCAGAGGGTCCCCCAACTTAGAAGGTTCTCCATTCAGAGGGCTCCTCCCCCTACTCAGAGGGCTCGCTCCCCATACACTCAGAGGGCTCCTCCCCAGGAGGGGCAGGGTGGCAGCATTTCTCATCTGCCCATCTCATCCTGGTGCTAGTTGCAGACAAATGAAGCTAAGAGGTGGGGGCTCCCTTCTTCCATCCTGCCCCCACTGGTGGAATGAAGGCTCTACCTTGGGCATGGTGTACCCAGAACATGGGGCCCAACTCCCTTGCCCTGCTGGGCTCCTACGGTGGTGGTTCACACCAAGAGTTAAGCTTGGCACAACTGAGGCTGCTGCCCCCTCCAAGAACTCAGCTCCTCATGTGGGGAGTCACCCAGAGAGAGGTGTGCTATTATCCCCATCCCCAGCAGCAGAGCCTTGGCTCAGAAATTCTGCCTGGATAAAAGGCAACTGAGAGAAGATGGTAGATGGATTGGACATACAGGCTGAACTGTAGGCTGGCTAGTTTACTAGAGTGAACCAGGGAGGAGAGAGAGCAGGGAGAGCCTGCCAGCTGGGGTCAGAACAGATCTCAAAACACTGATCCCAAGAACCATCCCATCAAAAGAGTATTTGAATGGACTAGGTTGTGCAGCATTATGCCCCAGGGCATTGTTGGAAAAAACAGATCTGTTCCGCAATTAGTATATAGATTAATAGCCGCATGTGGTCAGGAAAAAACAGGATACAGTAATTGTCTTCACAAGTCTGGGCCCAAAGGTGCACGTCAGGGGCTTAACACTGCAGACTCTACTGAAATCGTCTAGCCAGTCGCTAATAATTTTTAAACATCACAGCAATAAGCCCATGGGGCAGGTGGTGGAAAGGAAGTGGCAGTACCCAGAATTCTAAGATGTCCAGTTTCTCTTTTTTCCCTCTTTACCCATTTCACCCATCACCCCCACCCCAGTGGTAAACACCAGTCTGTTCTCTTTGTCTATCAGTCCATTTCAGTTTTGTTCATTTGTTAGATTCTTGTTAGTCCGGGGAAAGGAAATCCCAGGGCAAAATACCTCTAAAAAACCGAAATCAGCCTAAGGGAGAAATAAAGTTTAAAACCTGTTGATTGCTCACAAAACTCTGCAGTCCAGCCCATCTCTCTCTCCGGCTCAACAGCAGTCAAAAACCGGCCCTCCCCCTCACCTCTAAGTACAGATAAGCCCTCCTTGCCCAGGTAATTACTCATTGATATGGAGATGAACTTCTCTCCACCCCTGAGGAATGATGCAAATGCACTAAAGCCATACTTCTTTCCACCTCTGAATGCCTATTGATATGCAGATGTACTGAAGCCAGGCAAGACATTCTGAAGATACTACAATTTTACCCACAGGCCACTCCTCCAGAAATCTCGCCTCACAATTTACTCATTCCCCCTCTCCCGACCAATCTAACATACAATAGCAACAGCAATAAAATCTTATAATCCTCAAACCAGAGGATTCAGCCTATGCAGATTAAGTAACTGTACTTTATAGCACAATCTCGAAGCACAAAATGTTTCTACACTTGTTTAGTCATTCCTAACAACCATGTTAGATTGCTCACAAAACTTTTACCAAACATTAGACAAAGTCAAGCCTCTCTTTAAGCAATTTTTTCTTGACAACAGCAACACAATCATGGTAATTCTCAAGCCAGAGGATTCAGCTAGGTTCAAAGTCTTATGCAGATTAAGTCCAAAACTTGTCCATTCCAGCCATCACGTGGCAGCTACAGCCAGGGGCACATCCAGGACACAAGGACTGTAGAAGCCAATAACGGTGATTGTGGGGGGCCAATCTGCTGTTATTCCAGGAATACACAGGAGGCCAGCTTCCAGGCCTTCTCCCCAAAGTGCCAGAAGAGCCAGCCATCACCGGTCCATGTGTTGAAATGTCCAAGGCCACATTCATTTTATTCCAAATCACTGCACCCATCCTTGCAACGCATGTCCAATAAAGTGGGTGCCTTGATTGTTCTCAGTCACTGGTGACCAGCCATAGGCTGCAAAGAGACACTCTAGTTCCCTCTTGGTGGTTTGCTGATGTGCACAGTGCAGGGCACTCCTTCCAGACTCAGCTGACTTCTTCAAAGGTCAATGGCAAGCCCCACCGACAGGCTACAGCCCACATTGTCTTTTGCCCCACATGCAACAAACGCTGATGTAGCCATTGGGCCACATCAGAGGCAGGCTTTCCTTCTGGCCAGCACACCTGGGCCAGTGTGTCTGCTTCATCATTCCCTGGGGATGCCAAAGGCAAATGGCCAGTCACATGATATACGGTAGGTGTCTGTGCCACGCCACTCCACGGATTTTGGGTCCAGTCTCTCACCCACCCCGCAATGGTGAGGCAGGGACTGTGGGTGTAGTTAGAGTAGGGGGAGGGCCTCCGGAAAAAGCAAGGTAGAATATTTGCAGTCAGAGCAATGTAACTACATGCAAGGAAACCCCCTACCAAAACTCTGTTAAACATTAAGCTCTAGGGTCATTCTTCAGTAAGATCAGTTAATGTTCCCCAGACCAAGATGCTGGTTATCTCAGGGAGAAATCAACAGAGCAGGAGGTTACTGTATAAAGTTACTTGTAAATATTCTAGGACCGCTTAATAAGTACACACCCCTAAGATTTTTTCATGTTCTCAAAAAATCCTCATCTGCCAATAAAACCCCTAGACAATGCACCACACCGGGCTCTCTTGTCCCCTCCTGGCGTGAGCCAGGAGCTCTTTCCTCTCACTTTATTTCTAAATAAAAGCCTGTACCTTGCTCTCCTACCTTGGGTGTTTGCTAAGCTCATTCTTCGGCTTCGTGAACAAGAACCCCGGCATCAGAAATATGCCAAAGACACTATTACAGTTATCTCTGAGGTGCAAGGACAGATCTGGTATTTCTAAAGATTACTAACTAGATGTTGCAAAAGCAAACCATGAAAGATGTAACCAGGGTCGTCTTAAGAGTGGGTCTAATTTTCCCCTTTTGGTCTTTACTTTCCAAATTTTTGTTGTGGAGTCAAATTACTTTTATAATAGTAATATTTTAAAGAATTTTCAATGTTTCTTAATGCCCAATGCAAAGTGATTTTTAGCTTCTGGAGGAATTGATGCTTAGCAACACTGTTACATCCTAAAACCATATATTTCACAATTACTGATGTTTTAAAAATCTTATTTGCTATTTTAGTTATACAACTAAAGGTCACTCTGCTTTGCCCCCTACTTTATCTCACCAACCTTTTCTCTGCTCAGATTTTTACACCTAACTTAGCTTAAAAAAAAAAGTCACAGGCCTTCTAGAATTTCACTTAGCACAGATTCTAATCCTCTAGGTAAAAAATTACTGCACACACTTGAAGATGAACAGTAACCATGTCACTGGGCCGTCTCCATCCTTATAACGGAGAAGCTGTGTGTCAGATAAGCAGCCCTTGCCATCCAGCTCTCCGGCCCCAGCTCAGCAACCAGTTACCTGAGCGCCACTCCACTGCGAGCTGCTGCTGGGGGAACCACCACTGTCTCCGACACTGGGACACTCCAGTCACTCCAGTCTAGAGGGCCTACTTTCTCCACTGAGAAGACAGTTCCCAGGGGACAGGGCAAGAGAGCCAACTCACACATCTTTCCTACTTAGGCTGCCCAGCAGCCTTGGGTCGGCCTGGGCTGGTCGCTGCCAAAGGCCTCAGCAAGCCTGGGCAGCTGCATTCCCAGCTGTTCCCCTCTGTGGGGACACTGCAGACTGTGTTCCCATGCCCAAGCTCTCCGCCTGTGGGATCCAGTCCAAACTTCTGGCCTGGAAAACAGCATCTTCCACAGCCACTCTTCCAGCCTTGTCAAGCCACTCAGAGCCCCTCAAATGCATCTTCCCAGTCCCACCCCCTGGACCCCTGCCCACACTAGTCAGCCTGCAACATCCTCCCACCACTGTCCTGTGATCCTGGCCGGTGCCTGCCCCTGCTGGCCCTCAGTCATGTGCCATCTCCTCTGAAAGACCCTCCAGCAGTCCTTCCTCCCAAAAGGCCGTACTTCACCCAGGGAGCACCCTCCTGTGCGGACACTCCTCCTCCAGCACCTAACACCACCAGCTCTGCGTGCACAGGGCTGACCTCCAGTCATCTCCCATCCTGTGGCTAGGCCCAGCCCCAGGCAGAGGGAAGGTGCTCCACAATGCCAACTCAAGGCTGAATGACCCAAGGGCCACCTCCCTTCAGGCCAACAGGCCTCTGAAAACAATGGGGAGTGGGTCATGCTATAATTCATTCATTCAAAAACAACTGTGGTGCAGCTATTAAGTGCTTTGGAGAATTTTCTTTAAGTGATGCAAACCCAGTCTCCCCACTTCCAAGAAGCAGAGCAGCAAAAAAAAAAAAAAAAAAGCTATTTTCAGAAAAATTTAATCATTACAGATGGCATGACCAAGTGTCAAGTAGGTTTGGAAGAAAATACATTATCTGAGGAAGTCAAACAGGCCTGATTAAGACTCAGCCCCCATTCTGCCTCTTCCTAGCTCTGGGACCAAGGGCAAGTGACTTCTCTCTGCCTGTTTCCTCACCTGTAAAGATAATGAACTCTGACCTCATGTTCTACCATCACCCTTCCTTCCCTCTGCTCCAGCCACTTAGGCTTTCTTATTGTTCCTCAAACATTCAGGTCACTCCTGACTTAGGACCTCGACACCTTTTGGTTCCTGAACCAAGAATACTTCCCCCAAATCTGAAGCATTCAGGTGTCCACTTAAATGCCACCTCCTCAGAGAAGAAATCCTGAACACCTGCTTAAGACAGCATCTCCCCCTCCCATGCCATCCTAATGCCCCACCCTGATTTATCGACTTCATGGCACTTAGTACAAAGAGACAACACTGAATACCCATTTTTCTTCTGTATCTCTTAGCAGGATATAAATTCCTTGAGGGCAGGGCACTGGTCTTAGATACATCTCCAGTGCCTAGAATGCCTGGCACACAGTAGATACTACAAAGTATTGGTTGGTAAGTGGTGATAACAAGAAAATAATACCTACATCAAAGGGTTTTGTGAGGATTACATGTGTGCGCATAAAGGAATATAAAGTGCTTATACTGGGCCTAACACACAGTAAACTCAATAACGATGGCTAACGCTATTACCAAAGGAAGCCAGAAAAGGGTGAGGTCAATCGGGACAGAGGCAGTTACAGAAAGTTTCAAGGAGGCAGGTCTTGAGCTTGACGGGGAAGGATAAGGATTTTTCTGATGGGTAGAGAGGTGGAGGATGAGGGGCTGGAAGTGTCTCCTCATTGAGAAGAGCCACCCCTCCCTCATGCATGCTTTCTGCACCTCCATTAAAAACCAGAATCATCACACCAAGAATCATCTATTGACCAGCCTCTCTCTACCGATCCATTAATCCACCTCTTCCATTTCTATACCACCAGAGCCTAGATGAACTTCCCTACAGAAGGGCATGCAATAATGCTGTTGAATTAATTCCAAAAATCTGTAGAAAAGGCAGAGCATACATACTCTTTGGGCCAGCAGTCCTGGCTTCAGTGTCTATCCCAAAGAAATACTTGGGTGTCACGATTAAAAAAAACCATGTACAAGGACGTCCACTACAGCACAGCTTGTGAAGAAGGGAAAACAGGGGCAGAATGTTCACTACAGGAAGACGATATACATAGTAAGGCGCAATCCAAACTAGGCGGAGGTCATTTATTATAAAATAAATACCAGACGTGTACGTACCAACGAGAAAGTCTCCAAGATATACTGTTGTATTGTAAAAAGTTGGAGAATACACACTATGTGACCTCATTTATGTAAAGCAAAAATTTTAAAGCCACACACACACAAAACCTAGATTTCTCTGCATATATGTGTTTATATATATATACATATATACACACGTGTATGTGTGTATATACATATATATATACACACACATATATATATGTAAAACCACGTGTTTTCAGCTCTTCAGCACCGTGCCTGAAACACAGTAAGTTTTTAATAAATATTTGCTGAGGGAATGAGGACATATGTATGTGAATAGAAAAGGATTAGAAAAGAGATCTGCTTTCACGGTAAATATTTCTGTATGTTTGCATTTCTAAGGGACTGCATTAATGTATTATTCGTACAACTCAATGAATTCAAAACAGTTCTTACCAGTCAAGGGCAGGCCCCTCTCTAAATGCTCTCTTGCCACAAACCGCGCCGGCCCTCCGCGCGAGCGACAGACCAGTACGAGCCGCAGCGGGCGAGGCCAGCCTCCCGGGGACGTGGCCTGTCCTCCAGGTGGGCGGCACACGCAGCGCCGGACTTGTAAACTTTCGGAACGGCCGCTTCCCCACCCGTCATCCGCCTGCCCAGCTCTGGCAGCATCCTCCGATCGCGCGCGGAGCCCCGAGGCGCCGTCCGGTGGAGGAGACGGGTGGTTACTCCCAGGAGTAAGGGAGCACCTCTGCGGTTCGGCTCTCGCCACCGAGGGGGCGCAGGACCCGCCCCGGCATTTCGGAGCAGGATCAGCAGCCGCCCCCCACGGGCCAATAACGAGTTGCACGCCGCAGCGCCCCTGGCCCTTGGGAGGCGCGGGCAGGGAGCGCAAGCGGAGGGTGGGCCTCGGACCCTCACGCCCACCCGCCGGGACCCCGTCCCACCCGCCATCCCCAAATCTCCGCTACCGCGGGCCGAGGCGCCGCACTCCCTGTCTTCGGCCTCCGGCGTGTGCCGCGGCGGAGAGGAGCGCGGGCGAGCCGCGCAGACCCGGGCGCGAGACGCAGACCCTGGGCTTCGCCCCCCTCGGGCAGGACGGTGCGGCGTGGCGGGCGCCCGCGTCTGTCGGCTCCGCGCAGCAGCCCCTCCGGCTCGGCGCCTGGCTCCGGGGCGACGCGAGAGGGCTGCCGGTCGGTCTCCAACGGGCGGCGGCTTCCGCGCTGGGGGCCGAGGGCACCTGCCCGCCACAGGCCACGCCCTCCCGGGGGCAGCTCCCGCTACGGCCCCACCCATGGGGGGAGGAGCGAGACTTGTGTGCGCCGCGCCGAAAACTCGCCTACTGCCCGGAAACTCTACTGGCTGGAACGGCGGGGGAAGCTACCCAGCAACCAATCGGGACGCGCCCCGGACGCTCTGAGGGCGGCACTCACGGTTCTTCAGGAGCCGATAGAGAAGAGAGGCAGCGAAGCGCTTCCGGAGTTCGGGGGTCGGTGGAAAATGGCGGCCGCCAGAGGGAGTTGGTTCTTGTGCCAGATTCTGAGGGGAGGTGCCCGCGGTTTGGGCTCACGCGGGTCTTCTGTTTGGCCGCGGCGCAGCCGCAGTGTTCGGGGATGGGCTCTCCTGGCAGCGACCCTGGGCGGGGAAGGACGGTGCGCGCGCTTCTCGCTGCAGTCGCCCGACGCTGCGGCCCCAGGGGAGGATTCCGCTCACCCCTCTTCTTCCCGGCCTCCCTCTGGCTGAGGCGCCTCCCTGCCGCAGCTGCTGCTCTGTTTTTCGCACTACAGTTCGTGTGTCATAAGTTAGATTTAGTCCTCATTTTCCTTTATGATTGAGCTAAGAATCATTTTCCAGTCATGTCCCTTTTTTGTAAAGAAGAAACCGGATCTTCCTTCTCCTTAGTTTATTTTTCCCTCATCAAAACTGTCGTTGACGTATGTCATTTAAGTGTAAAATTCATGTAGAACCTCTGCTTTTTGATCATCTATTGATGTTTATTTCTGATTGAAGTAAGAATAGTTAATATAAAGTAGTATTACCTCTATCCTTATACGTTTTATGCAACTTGGTTTCCACTTGAAAGAACCACTGCTAGATAAACTAGTTCTTCTCACTTGGGTATTTGGTACATATTTTCTTGAAAAGAATGAAGTGACCCTGTCACTTCAGAGAAAACAAGTGACTGAACTCGTTGCTAATGATAAAGTTTGAGCTTTCAGGTGAAAATTAGAATTTGAGAAAACTCATCTGCCATTCAGAGCAACACTCTGAATTCCAGTACTTAAAGGATTTTCCTGATGAGATGGGTGGTGATATTAACAAATGTGATTCCTGGATACTGTACATGAAATGTGTCAACACTTGGAAAATCTGGGTAAGTCATGAGCCAATATTTTCCAAATAATTAAGTCATGTTCAAAATCATGTATAGGTAAGATCCATTCAAAAGACAAGATAGACCCATAGATTTCAGTGTAACAGAGCATGAAACGGTAATCACTAAGAAACTCTCACTCATCTAACCTGGTATAGTAAAACAGAAAAATACCTGTTACTGTCTGAAAAGGCTTCTTAAATATATGCCTTTCTCTTCCCAATACATCTGAGTGAGCCTGAATTTTCTTCATATACTTCAAATAACACAACATATCACTGTAGATTGAATGGAGAAGCAGATATGAAAGGCCACGGTTTTCTGTTGAGCCAGACGTTTAAAAGATTTGCAAAATTTTTTA
This sequence comes from Smutsia gigantea, assembly GCA_032199065.1. NCBI lineage: Eukaryota > Metazoa > Chordata > Mammalia > Pholidota > Manidae > Smutsia > Smutsia gigantea. Next base: position 61,438 of record JAVSCE010000691.1, read on the forward strand.
AAGACACCCTTCTTACTAAATTTCTTTTTTTGGTCTGGAAAATACAAGGCTGTTTTTTTTTTTTAAATAAAAATACCTTACATGTTAATATGTAGTAGATTTGTCATTTTTTAATTAATAAATATTTTTAAAATTCCTCATTTCTCATATGCTAACTATTGCTGTATATGATCAGTGTAAATCTCTGGTTCTCAACAAGGGGTGGTTTTGCCCCTCCGGGCACTTGGCAATGTGCCGAGATAATTTTGTCATGATTGGTAGGGTGCTACTGGCATCCAGTGGGTGGAGGCCAGGGATGCAGCTGACCATCCTGTAACATATAGGACACCCCAAACACACGGAGTTGTCTGGTCCAAAACTTCAGTACTGTCAAGGTTGGGAACCCTGATGTAAACAAATGCTGTATGAGGTCCTCAGTAATTTTTAAGAATACAAAGATGTTCTAAGACCAGATTATTTTCACAAGTCAAATACCTCTTCAAGTAAGAGAGTTGTTCACAATAGGAAATCCCTCATGAGATACTTATTTCAAAACTAAATATCATTAAGATAGTTCTCTGAAGAATTTGTGTTTTCTACTTAACGTACAATGAAAACTATGTAATTACACAAAATATCCTGGCATTTGGTTTGGTCATTAAGCAGCCCAGAGCCCAGTCTGCTGTTCATGCCTAGGTACCAATACAGAGCCTGCATATCTCTGCCCCACCACCTAAATGCCCTCTCCCACCAACATTTTCACTCTGTATTTTCTGCGCTTGACTTCTCATTTAAGCTTTAGTATTTTATTGCTGTTATGTCTTAGCAGCCCCTCAAATCCTTTACAAAGGGTAGGCAGGGTATAAAAAATACTAAGTTTGGTAATGACTATATTGTCCAACTCTGAGAAAACACACCTTGAAAAATTATTTTAACGTTATCTAAGAGACGTCTGAGGAGGTAATAAAATTTTGCATTCAGTCAACAAATACTTCCTGGATGCCTTCCCTGTGCCTCGGATACAGTGGTGAGCAAGCCTGGGTCCTTGCTCTGCACACCTTCAGTCAACCGGGCAGTGACAGGCAACTGCTCAGCGGCTGGTGTGCGAGTGAGTCTCCCGAGGTGGGTGAGGTGGAACACGAGGGGGTCTTTGGCAACTCAGAGGCACGTAGGGAAAGGCAGTGACGAGGGTTATGTAAACTGATGAAATGCAGAACTCGTAACAGAGAAGTCTGAATTCCTTTCCTCTCACCCTGGAAACTGTTCTACTTCAGGTAAAGTGAGAGAATAAAAATGACTAAGCTTTTAACTAATAGAATATTGATCATTCAGAGGACGTATTTCTTTAGGTTATGTTGTCACTTCGAGGGCCGGATGCCATTCCTAACTATGTCTTGTTTGGGTTAATAGCTAAATTTGTTTTTAATCCCCTAACACATACACTGAGTTGGGAGAAAAGTGGTTCAATGTTGATTTTTACTGCCGATTAAGAAGAAGAAATGCATTAAACTGCTGGCATGTATGGAGACTGGAATTATAGAGGACTTACACTTTTGATACTGCTTATTTTGTGGCATTAGAATTTTGAGTATTTCATTATCAGACTCCCAAGCTATAAAAATTTCTTTCTTTGCTGCTAATATGTAAAGGGGATATGTAAAAGTAGACTTGAATTTATAGCTTTATCTCTCTTGAGTGGGCATTATATCAATTCTTACATTTTCCCTCTCGTTTCAGGGTTTTTTACTCATTGTTCCTCCCTGGGCTGATTGTATGTGGAACTTTATGTATATGTTTGCTCGTGATCCTTTGGGGAATCAGGCTGCTGCTACAGGGTAAGAAGGCAGCGTCACCCAGCAAAAATGGGAAGAACCACGTGGTGATAGCATTTTTTCACCCGCGCTGCAATGCTGGTGGCAGAGGGGAAGGCGTTCTGTGGTGCGCCTTAAGGGCCCTGCAGAAAAAGTAGGTGGGCATTTTTCTTAACTAATCGGCTACATTGTTATTACCATTTTTTAAAAGTCAACAGCAAGAAATTCAACTTTCTCTCGCACCTTATTCATGGCCAAGAATTCCTTTTCTAACTCTTTTTCAGTAAGCAAGTATGTCTGTCATTTGCCAACCTGCCTTACAGGATCCTATTGCGTTTTAGTTGATGTAAGAAAGAAATGGAAAGGGAAAGTGATAGAGCCCGAGCAGAGTACCAGCTTTTTGAATAAGCCCACCCGCCACTGCAGAGACCTAGGTTTCATCTTACTTAGCTACAGGCCTTCTCCGGAGGACATGTTAGCAAGCCACAAGCCCACCTTTCTCCTGACCAATCCCCTCAAAAGCCTGCCAAAAACCTGGCCATAAAAAGCCTCTTAGCCTGTAAAAGACACCTTCTTTATTCTGCTCACCAGAACAGGGGTGGGGTCCCTCTCAGGTTTAGCAATAAAAATGCTTGGACTGTGGAGTTCGCTTCCCTTCTTATCCTTTTAGAAAGTATTTGCCCTTTTATGGCACAATTTAGTGAGAATACCTGGTCACCTTGGGAAAGTGTGTGGAGAAGAGATTGAAAACTAGAAATACACCAAGTACTGTGGGACACTTTGAACCCGAATACTTTAAGTCAACAGTGGTCCACTGTTCTCCTGTGTCATGCTGCTTTCTGGCTCACACCCCACATTCAGCTCCAAAGCCTTCACTCATCATTCCCTTAGCTCTGCTTTCTGTATTCTCTGCCTATTCTGCCTTCCAAATACACACAAGTGTAACATGACAGAAGACACATTTTTCCTCTTGCCACATTTTGTTTCTCGTCTCTCCCCGTTCCTTCCATACGCTTAGCTCCAGCGTGCTGAGCGAGGAGCAGCATGCTCTCTAGATTCCTTGCCATCCCATAAAATGTTCCTTTTTTTCTGCAGTAACCTTTATTCCTCAGTTCCTGTATGTCTCTCCTACCTCAGCATAAGATACAGGAAGGACACCTTTCATTCAGTCTAGCAATGTATTCTGGGAACTTCCTGAGTTATCAGGCACTGTTCTAGGAGTTGAGATTAAATGGAGAGCAAGGTAGATCAGGTCCCTCTGATGGACCTTATATTTTAGTTGAGAGAGAAATGAGATAATAAGCAAAGAAGAAAAATTTCAAATGTAAGAAATCCTATACGAGGAATTAAAATAGGGTAATAAGAGAGTGACTTGATACTTTAGATGGATTAGGGAGCATCTCCAAGGAGATAATACCTAACTGAAATCTGAATGACAAAAGAAACTGAGATTTACTGAGCATTTACCATATGCCAGGCATTGTTTGAAGTGGTTTGGGAGTGTTGGGGAGGATCTTCCAGCTGGTCTAAGAATCCAATTGACAGGAGACAGATTGACAGGAGGAAAAACCAAAGTCTCATTACATACGTGAGGGGCAGCCGTAGACATGGGATGGATTCCAAAGACAGTCAGAATCAGGTGTAGGTGTCGTCCTGAACCTCTGAGAAGGGGGTCGGGGCCTGAGACTTCAAAGGAAAAGGGAGGCCACTCACAGAAATATGAAAGAGTAAATGTTTTGTGAACAAAATACCTTGTGGGCCACCAAGAAAAATGTTGACAAGCAGGCTTTGTCACATTCCTTCCTGTCACCCCTAGTTTACCTTATAATACAGCTATAGTACTCCCTCTCTAGGAGCAGCTCCTCCATCTAATTCTTTTTCTTCAGTTGTTCAGGGAGGCGACGTATCAAACTCTCTTCTTAAGTCTTTTGGGCCCTGATGGTTTTCAGCTCAAGTAACCTGCATGTCAAAGTGTCACATCTTGGGGCGGCCTGCCCTTGGTCCTTGCCTGTGTTAGGTCACACAATTCTCATAACAACCTTGCTAGGTTGTTACTATTATCCACATTTGACAGATGAAGAAACTGAGCCCATTGTTGCCAGGCATCGGCACCGGGGGCCAGTCTCCCCACGCAGTAGGTGAAGGACTAGGTGAAACCACAACCTGGACTGGGGCTGGTTCTTGAGTCTGAACGAGAAAGAGTTCTCCAGCAGGTCAGACAAATGTAGGTAAGGAAGGAATTCATTAAAGCGAGAGTAGCAGGGAATGGCAGCCGCCTTACAGGCCGCAGAGAGCAAGGAAGAGCAGAGGGAAGAAAGGGAAGCTCGTTCAACTCCTGTTCTGCACTGGGCTGATCCTTTCCCAACTCCTGAAGCCAGTGTCACCTGGTGTCCAATGTCCGCTTGATTCTGCAGGGTGTGGGAACTCAGCCCCTACCACCCCCAGGATTTGGGGGAGCCGCAGAGCACTGGATGGAGTGAGATTGTGTTCTGAGAACTTCCCAAAGAAAGAAAGAAGATCTTCAGGCAGGCTACTAAAGAGCAGATCGTGCAGCTGCAGTCCTGTCCGGGTCACCCAGACAGTGGGAACTTACAAGTCCAAATCACAGATCTCAGCAGCCCCTCCCTACTTATCTGGAGTAGAACAGAGAGAGTGACACACTCAGAGAAAGGGGAGTGTGGGCAACCTCAGAGAGGAGACACACTTAAGGGTTTAGGGTCCTGGGTTTTATAGGGTTTTGGGGGTAGGGGTCAGCATAAGGCATGATGTATACAGTTGATTATAATTCCTTTGAAGTTTTGTCTTAAGAATGGGGTCATTTAGGTGACTGTGTTGGTCCAGATCTTGGCATCCTTTAACCATATAGGTTCCAGAGGTCTGTCTCCTGTCCTGGTTACAAAGTTACTAAATTGTTTAAGGGGCTGGAAGAAGAGGAAGAACAGCCTATAGATGAAATTAAAGACTAAGCTGGGCCTTTTTCGCAGGCTAAGTAGACTTTACAATGGCATGGCCCTCGTCCTGTGTCCCTGCGTACCTCACCGTGATCTAAACCACATGCCACACTGTCTTATTTATGAAAGACAGTGAAGATGAGAAAAGAGAGTTCAAAGCAGAGGGAACAACTACTACAGATCCCCTAAGACTAGAAGGAGCTTGGCTTGTCCACATGAGGGTCCAGCTTGGCTGAACGCTGGTGGGCAAGGGAGAAAGCGGAAGTGGAGGTTTCAGAGGGACAGGGCCGGGATGGCACAGGGTTGAGTGAACAAGGAAAGAGTTTAGATTTCATTCCAGGTGATGGGGAAAACCGTATGAGGGTTTTAAACAGAGAGATGATGTTCTGCTTATCTGTTGCTGCATAACAAACAGCCCCAAATTTAATGGCTTAAAACAAGAATTTATTATTTCCCACAGTCTGGGGGTTGATGGGCCGTTTGGAATCCCTCAAATGCAAACTGTTGCAGTGACACGGCAGCTGGGGCTGGAACCATCTGAAGGCTTCTGCACTCACATACCAGGCTCCTGGGCTGCGATGACCGAGACCGCGGTGGGGGGCACTGGTCGGGCCCCTGTACCCCCTTGACTGGCTCGGGCTTGCGCACAACATGGCACTGTGAGGAGAGTCGGACTTGTCACATAAAGTGCCACACTGAGTGAAGGAGAAGCGGCCCATCTCTCAGAGCCTGTGTCCAGAAACAGGCACAATGTCACTTTTGCCATAGTCTGTGGTAAAAGCAGTCACAGAACCTCATTATTCCAAAAGAGTGGACATGGATCCCACCTCTCAGTGAGAACCGTGCCTGAGAATTTGTGGCCATCTGCAAGAGACTAGAGGTGACGAGTCTGAACCTTTTAAAAGGACCGTTCCTGCTGCGGGGAAGGGGCCTAAGGCAGGAGCATCAGATGCTCACCCCTCAGGCGTCTGCACTCTGCAGCTCGTCCCCAGTGCAGAGCACACAGTTTTGCAGTCTGTTTATATGTGTTTCCCCCTGGACCCAGCGCCTTGAGAGTAAAGGCTCCTTCTCATCCCTAGGTCCCCAGAACCTAGTAGCTCATGCGAGATGTGTGGTAGATGTTTAACTCAAAGGATACTGACAAGTAGAGTCAGAAGGAGGCCAACAAATTGAAAATCATGAGCGTACGTGTCCGTATTTCAGTTATAATCCTGTCCTACCTCATTGTGCTGCAGTACAAGATCTGGCCCTGAAGCCTCAGTGCATTCCTTGGATAAAAACCCTGGGCTAACCATTAGCATTTGTGATCCCACCTAAACATACCTTCAGTGAATTTTCAATCTCACTTATGAGTATTTTATTACTATTTCATTACCATTTTATACTGAGAAAGTTGTCAAAATTTCTGAAAGTTTTTTGAAAAGAGAACATCATTCATAAATCAGTTTTTGTTGGTGTCTGCTCTGTGTGAAACTTAGCAAAGGAAATAGCAAAGGACTAGAAGTGTCACTTGGAAGACTGACAGTTTACTTGTAGGACAGTGGAAGAGTGGAGCTGGTGGTCCAAATGCAGTAAAAGAAAAATTGTAGGGCAGTCTTTTAGTCTAAAAATAAGCTTCTTTATGGCTTGTGAGGAAATAATTATCTACCACTTTTTGTTGATTTTAACCTAAATGCATGAAATTCTTAACTATTATGTTCTATTTTAGGTATCCTGAAATAGTTTATGTCGTTTATACTGGTGATGTTAATGTCAGCAGCCAGCAGATACTAGAAGGGGCTTTCAGAAGGTTTAACATCAGACTGATACACCCAGTGAGGTTTGTTTTCTTTTTTTTTTCTTTTTTTTTTAATTGGGTTATTTGCTTTTTGGATGTAGAGGCGTGTAAGTTCTTTATATATTTTGGATGTTAACCCCTTGTCGGATATGTCATTTACAAATATATTCTCCCATACTGTAGGATGCCTTTTTGTTCTGTTGATGGTGCCCTTTGCCATATAGAAACTTTTTAGTTTGATGTAGTCCCATGAGTTCATTTTTGCTTTTGTTTCCCTTGCTCGAGGAGATGTATTCAGGAAGAAGTCGCTCATGCTTATATTCAGGAGATTTTTGCCTGTATTGTCTTCTAAGAGTTTTATGGTTTCATGACTTACATTCAGGTCCTTGATCCATTTCGAGTTTACTTTTGTGTATGGGGTTAGAGGTTTGTTTTCTTCTTAAGGAAACGCTATCTTGTGGAAGATCCACTCTATCCTCACTTCACTCTGCTGGGCCAAAGTCTCGGATCTATTCTGCTTGCCTGGGAAGCTCTGATGCAATGTGTTCCCGATGTTTACAACGATTCAATGGGCTATGCCTTCATGCTTCCTCTGTTTAAGTATTTAGGCGGTTGCCGCGTGGGAAGCTATGTGTAGGGCCTTCTAATCTAAGAAATAGCCCTTAAATGCATTGCCAAGATGGCGCTCGCTGGATGAGCATGGGGTGGTGCCCAGGCATTTTGGCGGGCTATGACATTAGTCTACCTGTGTTCCGGGTATCTCCTTAGTGGTGGCTTGAGTCTTCCGTGAACATGATCAGCTCGTGGACACCGTTTGCTTGCATTATGTGCCTTCCTGTGTGAAGAGCTTGTGACTGCTTGACCTTTATGCTGATTGGCCCATTGAATGTTATATATACTCTGCCGTTTCTGCATAAATGAGTTCCTGCTTTGACTTAGTTCTCTGTCGCATCTTTTTGTCTCCGGTTCAGGCCTAGGGGCCAGAGACTGGTGATCGGGCAGACAGTCGGCACTCACCCTTCCCGGTCCTGCCTTGCCGGGGCGTGTCTCCCCCTTCCTTTTCTCTCCGCAGGTTCGGAGGGGGCTTGGGGAAGGCTAAAAACCCCGACAGCTATGTTCATTACCCCACTGTCAGCACGGACATGCTTTCTGTAGTGCAGAATCAAAATGCTGGGTTTAATAACGCAGCCTTCATTACCAGGAATCCGGTTCTCAGCAGTCAAGCTCTCCTTTTACCGCATCTTTGCCATCACCCACAGGCTGGCTAGCTCCTGCGGTGATGTGGCCATGGTCAATTCTTCCTGGACTCTGAACCACATTCTCTCCCTGTGGAAGGCCGGGAACCACACTAGCGTTGTTTACCCGCCTTGTGACATGCAGGCCTTTCTGGACATTCCCCTACGTGAGGCAAAGGCAGCCCGGGCCACTTACTGGTCTCTATCGGCCAGTTCAGGCCTGAGAAGAACCATCCTCTGCAGATTAGAGCCTTTGCTAAACTGCTGAATGAGAAGGTGGCTGAGCCATGTCGTTCCCTTAAACTCATCCTCACTGGAGGTTGTCGTAACCAGGATGGCGAATGTAGGGTGAACCAACTGAGAAGGCTCTCTGAGGTTCTGGGAGTTCAAGAAGCTCCATTCGATGAATTAAAGAATTACTTGTCGGAAGCAACAGTTGGTCTGCATAGCACGTGGAATGAGCATTTGGGGATTGGTGAGCTTGTCCTTTGGGCAGCTTGTTTGGTGTCGTGAGAGTACATGTTAGGTTCTTTTGATGGAATGACGACACACTGGAAGTTTTCATCAAGTCCTGCCTCTCCTGCCAGTTGCCACGTATGCATGCCTCATTTCAGACCCTATAGGACATTGTGATACATGGTCAGTAATGATGGCTAATGTTTATCGACCTCTAACAGTGTGTAAGGCACAGGGGAGCTCTTTCTAAGTGTTACCTGATTCACTCCTCCCTGGTCCCCTACGTGATGTGCGTTGTTGTTATTTCCACCTTGTAAGGAATGCAACTTGGGTACAGGGAGTCTTAGAACTTGTCCCAGTTCAGTGACACAGTATGAGGTAGAGCCTGACTTCTAACTCGGATAGCCCTTGCTCTTAACTACCACATTTTCTCTCCCGACTTACCCTGTCTACATGCTGGTACCGATTCCTTGGCCCAGAACCAGTCCCACCGAGGGACCGAATCGGACTCTCTGGGTGGGGGTCCAGGTGGGTGCCTTGTGGGCAGGCCCCCAGGGGATACAATTGTGCACAAAGGCTGGGCAGCCGGTGTCCTCACAGCAACTGGTTCTTTTATTGGTTCTGCGTTCATCAGTGAATGGCCTCCCTCTTCTTTCTGCCAAAGCCTGCATGTGTTGAACTTAAATCTCCTCACCCTTTAATTTAGCTTTTCTTAATTATTGTAGTACAAATTGTTCTCTACTCTGACTTCCTGTTATGCACACATTTTTTTTTGCTATTATTAAAACACAGTTACATGAGCAGCATTATGGTTACTAGACTCCCTCTATTATCAAGTCCCCACCGTATAACCCATTGCAGTCACTGTCCATCAGGGCAGCAGGATTATGCACACATTTTTGTATAAAACCAAATACATTTTTTAATATAATTTATTTTATTATCATTAATCTACAATTACATGTGCAATATTATGGTTATTGAACTACCCCTTCATCAGGTCCTCCCCACCAACCCCATTACAGTCACTGTCCATCAGCGTAGTGAGATGCTATAGAATCAGTACTTGTCTTCTCTGAGTTGTACAGCCCTCCCTGTGCCCCCCCAATATTGCATCTGCTAATCGTAATGCCCCTTTTTCCCTCTTATCCCTCCCTTCCCACCCATTTTCCCCAGTCCCTTTCCCTTTGGTAACTATTAGTCCATTCTTGGGTTCTGTGAGTCTGCTGCTAAAACCAAATACATTTTATGTCTGATTTGGTTCAACATAACATTTCTCAAGGGCCTACTCTGTGCCTCCCCTTGCTCGGTGTTCGGGGAAAACCAGAAACGTAAGAGTGAAGTTTCCGGTACTAAGGCTCCAGTTTCTCTGACACCATTTTGTGCCCCTGGGTAGCAGCCCAGTGCTTACAGCAGGAACGCGCCGGCCCAGACCTTGTGCATGGGGCCTGACTTCCTGTGCTGCCCCCACATGTACAAACTGAGATTTACCGTGCCGCACTTGGGTGGTGCTGTGAATGTTTGATTTGCCGGGTCAGGGAACAGTTGTCCAAGGAAGTGATGTGACACGTGAGCTGGAACCTGAGCGATAGTGACAAGTTAGCCATGCCGAAGAGGGGAGCCCATCGGCAGAGGGAACAGCCTTGTGAAAGGCATGGCAGAAGGGGTAGCGGGCATCTTCCAGGAGCTAAGAGTTCAGTGTGGTTGGAGCATGAAGGTGGAGCAGTGACAATGGAGAGGTGGTCTGGGGCCAGAGCACAGGGAGCTGTTAAGTGGGAAAAGATAGACGGGTGTTCATTATTGGTTAAAAGCTGTCTCCTAAAGTTCACTCTGGTTGCTGTGTGCGAGTGGGTCAGTGAGGGGCCGAGAGCAGGATGAGGCAGTGGTGGCTACTGACGCCACCCGTCTGGGGGGTGCTGGCGGCCGACCCTACCAGAAAGTGATTCTGCCGTAGTGTTGGGCAGGGGTTGGTGACAAACTGTGTTCCTGATTTAGAAGAGTCAGGACCGGGGTTGTTAGTGAGGTTTTAGAGTGGTGATGGCTTTCACCTGGGAGGGAGTCCAGGAGGAGCGGTGGCCGAGGAGCCAGATTTGGGGCATGAAGGGTGTGAATCGTCTGAGGGCCACGGAAGCGTGTGTCCAGTTCGGCAGTAGTCTGTGAGGCTGAAGTTCACAGGAGGGACCTGAGCTGGAAATGCAGATGGAGGAGAGGTGGCCTTGCAGGTGTGGGTAGGATCGTCTGGGCTGTACAACAAGAAGAGGCCCATAGTACAGAACGCGGAGTAGGGTGGCAGGGCAGCAGTGGGCAGAGGAGCCAGCGAGGAGGGGAAGTAGCGGGAAAGGGAGCCCTGGCAGAGCAGAGTGTCCCAGAGCTGGAGGAGAGAGTGGGAGGAAGGGGCGGGCAGCAGATGGCCATGGTGCCCAGGGGCTGGGCAGAGGAGGACTGCTTCTCCTCCCACTGCTTCCTGAGCCTCTGTGGGGGCGGGTGCTCTGACACCTCCTCCCTTAGCAGAACTGGGGTGCTCCCCAGGCTGCCGCTGCATCCTCAGGGCCTGTATGTAGCCACAGCCAACCTGGCCACCTTCATGCTGTGTCCTCCCCTCTGCTCGTGGCCCGCTGGACAGAGGCAAGCTGCCTCACCACACGGAGGATGTTCCCCTTTGTGCAGGTGGCCTCCCGCGTTTTCGACGCCAACTGCTGTCTGGGCGCCGTCAACCACCAAGTCATAGCCACAGGGTTCCAGGAAGAGGCGGGGAACATCCTCACCAGGCCCGGCCTTTCCCGGGATGGACATGGACACGGCACAGTGCTGCCTGGGACCACTGCCCAGCAAAGGCATCCGAGGATGCAGGAGTGGCCGTCAGTCGCAGGGTCCCAGGGAATGCTCCCAGGGGAGCCCCCTAGGCGACCCCCTCCCCTCATCCCTGAGAAATAGCCTCCCTAGGTGTAGTGTGGTCTGGGTGCTGTCTCTGAGGTTTATGGTTCCTGGGCATTGGGGTCATCCCTGTGCAACCAGAATGCAATAAATAATGAAAGGATTGCCATGGCACTGCTCTTTCCTCGCAAAGCTCTGCCCCACACACAGACATCGTGTGCCCCAGCCCACCCCACCCCCAGCCCTCAAACTCTCTGACGTAGGGGGCCCTGACCTCCGCCAGGTTGTCCTCCATCCTCTGTCCTCCCTCCATAAGGTGCTCAGGAAGAGCCAGGCCCTCTAAGCACCAGGCTGGCACACCTTGGCAACCCTGGGGAGGGCTGTTCCAACAGAAACTGAACCTTTTTTCCTGTCACCTATAGGTTATGATTAGACACCAAAACTTGTTGATGAGAAGCCCCAGGGTCTCTCTTCACATCTTGAACACCACGGCAGATGTAACCCAAGTAGATCCCAGGACTGCAGGGCACCAGTCTAGCGCTGTCCCATTTGATGAGACACAGCTGCCCCACACATTCCAGAAAATTCCTTGTCAAAAAATGTTGAACTTGGTCTCTTAAAGCACATCCAAGATGTGCACGCCTTCCATTGGGGGGTTTTCTCTGAGCCCAATTTCTCCATGCTTCACACCTCAGAGCACCTACCAAAGCTCCCAGGTCCCCCAGTCCTCCTCCATGGTGCCCCTCAGCCATCCAGCTCCAGGCCAGGCTGGTGTGAGGCCCATGGTGTCGTGTTCATAGCTCCTGGCTGCGTGGCCTGATGTCTGTGACAAAAGGCTGGGGAGGCTGAGCGGAGGCACTGGCTCTGATTCTCCCCATAACTCTCTCCCAGGGCCCTCAGGATGTGCTCACCCTCCCAGGAGGGGAGTTCCCAGATCAGCACAGACACCCCCATGGGGTCTCCAGGCTGGAGACAGTCTCTAGGCCTCATGCTGCAGGGTGGAGCCCCAGTCTGGGACTGGGGAAGCTGACAACCTAGTCCAGATTAAATTCCGGCTCTGGAGCTCTGGTGGGAGGCAATAAGAGGCCAGGAAAGAGGGGGCTCAGTGTTGGATCCTGTCTCTGAAGACTGATGTAGCCTGTAACTGCTTATGCACCGAGTGTTGCTTTAGGTTGCTGTGGTCTCTGTCTTCTAGGTCGCTGGGTGCACGTGCTCCCTGTTCTCCGCCCATTCTTTCTCCCTCTTACAGAACAACAAAAGCACAGTATTCCCTCCAGCCCCATGGCAGGTCCCTGCGTCTTCTGATTCTGAGGCTACTCCAGTTGCCCCATAGGGAAAGGAAGCCTCTGAAGCCTTCTTGTGAGTCATAGCCCCTTCTAGGCCTCAGTTTCCCCTCTATGCTCTGATCCTAGTACTTGAGTAAACTGGAGAGTGGTGTCTGTGGCCTCCCTGAAGTATCTTAGAAAGGTGGGATGCTGAAAGTTTCTCGGGGTTAAATCAACCGTATTACCCAAAGATAGTGTACGATGTGGGAAACAGGTGCAGCCTGGTCCTGTTGCCTGCTCAAGGCCTCCCTGTTGGGCTCAGGACACTTGCCCGTGGTGTTCTCTGGCGGAGGGAGGCACAGAGGGGAGGCTGGGCGAATCTGGGTGTCTCCCTTGTCCTGCCATTGTTCCCTGGGGCTCCTCGCTTGGTGGAGCTCATCCTGAGAGAGCTCTCTTCTAGTGGAGCAGACGGGCCTCTCCATGTCAAGGAGTCAGGTTTGAGTCCTCCTTGCAGAAGCCTCAGCATCTCTCCCACCCACCCCCGCTCCCCGTCCCCGTGTGCCTGAAGAATTATACATGATACATGTCATCAAGCAGCCTCTGGCTTGGAGAACAGCTGGCTTCATTCCTAAATAATTCCACTGAGACTTCCATTCCACTGATAATTCATCAGGATCACAATGATCCTATTTCACAGAAGGAGAAGTACAGGTTGTCTGGGTCATGAACCGGGGGCATTTCTTTTCAGGTTTTTAAAAGACAGAGATTTAGGGGATTTTTACAATGTTTTTCCTCCCTCCCCCTTTACTTACAAGTAATACATGTTCACTTAGAGAATTTGGAAACAATGGAAACATAAAGAAGAAAATAAAATTCTGCTTTAACCTCACCCATGGATTATCTGCCTCCAGCATTTCACCTTATTTCCCTCCGTTTTTTCCACCTGTGCATAAGAACGTATGTCCCTTATCATTTGGGAAACAGGCATCCCTGTCCCTCTCCCTTGATGTCTGCACTCCACCCACTTTGGCTTTCCAAACCCCGAACAGGGCCCCACCTCAGGGCCTTTGCATATGCTGTGTCACAGGGAGACACTGGGGGAAGCTCTCAGGGATTCTTTGATTCATGTCCACCATCCTCTCCACAATGTGATCCCCAGAGACTGGGGTCAGGTCTACTGGGCTATCCTCAATGTCCTCCAGAGATGAACTTTGACAACTTCAAGTCCCTTAACCTCCATGAGCCCTGTCGTTTCATGGGAAAAGAGCTCTTTGTGAGGATCTCATAATTGCAACAGGTAACTTTTGAGCAGAGCTTGTCTTGAGCCAGGTCCTGAGTGTTTAAAGTGCAAATCACCCATTTCCTACTTCTCCCATTTCACAGATATAGAAACAGAGGCCCACCGGGGAGGTGAGTGAAGTCACATGTTCCAGGTTCCCCATTTTCTCTTGCTTGTGGTCCTTCCTAAGGGGCACACTTCTTAGCTTTGTGGACCACCCTAGACCCAAAGAGGAGTGAGAGAAGGTCTTCAGGGCCCCTTGGAACTTTCAGCCCTCCTGAACTCCTTGCGTGACTCTCAGGGCCTCTGTTTGCCCTCTGTAAGGAGAAAAAGATGCCTGGTCCACCTCCCTCCCATAGCTGGAGAGGGGCTGTCCCTTAAGCTTGTTTAGTGAGTTCTAGCCTCAGGGTTTTGCATTTGCTGTTTCCTCTGTTTAGAACAGTGTTTCTTTTTTTTTTCTTTTTTAATACAATTTATTTTATTATCATTAATTTACAATTACATGTGCAATATTACGATTATTAAACTACCCCTTCATCAGGTCCCCCCCACCAACCCCATTACAGTCACTGTCCATCAGCGCAGTGAGATGCTATAAAATCACTACTTGTCTTCTCTCTGAGTTGTACTGCCCTCCCTGTGCCCCCAACATTACATCTAATCATAATGCCCCTTTTCCCTCTTCTCCCTCCCTTCCCACCCATTTTCCCCAGTCCCTTTCCCTTTGGTAACTATTAGTCCGTAGAACAGTGTTTCTTTACCTCTCTCCTCGTGGCCAGCTCCTTCTCCTCTTCCTTCAGCTTCCTACTCAAATGTCACTTCATTAGAGAGGTCTTCCCTAATCTCCCTGGCCAAAGTCACCCTCCCTCCCCTCATTCATTCATTCATGTCATACCATCACAGGGTACCCACTGTGTCCACAGGTCTACGTGCTGGGGACACAAACTCCTGCCTGTCAGAGCTCAGAGATGGCTAATGTGTAAATAAGTCAACATGATCATTTCTGATGGGGATGTGAAGAAGAAATATGGTGACATGATAGAAGGTGACATGGCAAAATCAGAACCTCTGGGAAGAGGTGGGTTTTGGTCAGAGGCTGGAAGGGGATGAGAGAACCCGGGACAGGGAAAGAAGTGTGGAGGGGATGACACTGTTACAAGTACAGGGAACAGCAGGTGCAAAGGCCCTGAGGTAGGATTGCCCCTGGGACCAGAGGAGGGAGTGTCTAAACTGAGGAGAAGGAGGAGATGTCGGGGAGCTGTGATGGCCTGTGCTGTGGGGAGCAGTCTGAGTTGGGTGGGACTTGGGAGAGTTTGTCTCCCCTGTCAAGCAGAAGACCCCACAACCAGTCCACAGCTCCCCCTACCCATTCAACCATCACTAATTCCAGAGCCAAATGCTGACTCGTAACACTAAAGGCATTGCATTATTTTCACTTTAAAATACAAATTCCTCTATGCAAAAGCTGGTGCACATTGTGGGAATGTGTTTTCTTTCCCTTGGGGAAAAAACAGAAAACAAAAAAGATATTTCAGAGTGTCACCCACATACAAAGCCCAAAACATATATTTAGGAGCCAGCAGCCACATACCCACCTCCACGGGAGCCTGGACCAGCAGTGCCTGGGACCCCACCCAGAACTGGGACTTGACTGCAGTGGGGAGAAACTGTGCATGGATTTATTTTTATTTACTTTTTATGTTTTCCTGAATTTTCCCTATTCTGCACACTGGGTTCGTGAATTTTTTTTTTTTTTTAGCCAGAGTCCGGGAGAGAGACGAAAACATTACTCTTAAAATAAATATATTTCTCCAATGCAAGCCGAGTGGGAGGGACATCCCGCACCTTCAGGGAGCTGGAGGTGGGGAGCGGCTGGAAGCGCGAAGTTATTCTGGTCTCTTCGCGACTCTGCAGCTGGCGAGCTTTCTATAAACAGGACGAGCCCCGCCCTTCCCCATCTCTTGGGGAGCCATCAGGGGCTATCAGGAGTCCCCTGGGGCCACACGCTCCTTGTCGGGTCTGGGGACTGGAGTGGAGGGGAACGGACCAGACTGAGGGCCGGCATCTCATTCTCCAGCTCCGCTCAAGATTTGGGGGAATAACCGATGGGGCATATCAACCTCCAAAGTCTCCAGTCTCTTTGAATCTTTTTTCCCAAAGATGTTAGTGTGTGTGTAAGGTGTCTCTGTCCGTGTCTTCCGACTAGGAACCAGGGAAGGGTAAAGTATCTCCCAGTCCTGTGTTTTTATTATATGGTCTTTGTCCTTAAGCTCGGGCCCTCCCTTTCCCCGGGTCTTTTACCGCAGGTTTTGGGGGTTTAAGGGACAGGCCGTTTCTCTGTCCTACTTCTGCCTTTTCTTCTAATTTTTCTCTGGAAAAGGGGGCGCAGGGAGGGGAAGGGTTCCCAGAGCGTACGTCAGCCCCTCCTTTCTTTTCTAGAGTTGGTGGGGAGGGGTGGCTTTTTTGATTCCTATTTCTTCGTTCTTTTTTTCATCTCAGTAACAGGGTGGAACAGCTACCAGCCTGAACTTTCTTGAGGAGTCGTAAACCTGAGAAATTGGATGGTGTCTTCCTTGACCCCTATTTCCGCATTTACTTCATTTATACTTATTTATTTTGAACTCCATAAATAGGGGGCATGGATCATCCTAAGACTCCTGTAACCCTTTTTCTGAAATTGGCAGTAAGTTGTGGTCAACTGAGGTCACAGTAGCCAAGACCCAACTGGGGGGATGCCGGATCTCCGTCCAAGTGGGCGGGGCGGGGGAAGGGAACGCCCCCTGAAGACCCAGGCTAAGCCAAGGCCTCAACCTCAGCCCTTCAACCTCGGGAGCCACCATTGGATAGGAAGAGGCAGTGATGAGCTCTGATTGGCTATTTATCCCGTCACTCGAGTCCTTAAGCCAGTGAGAAGGCGCCTCTAGTCCCGCCTCTCGAGCACAGGCTGGAGGTGGAACCGGCCAGTGATCCCACCCCACTCGCTCCGCCCCCACCTGCCATTGGATGTTCACTTAGCTCCGCCCCAATTTGGAGAGGAGCCCCGCCCCTCCTGGCTCAGCAAGCGTCAGTGGACTGTATCTCCATGCGCAGCTCCGCCCAGGATGTCGCCGCCGCCTGATCTGCATGTGAGGCCCCGCCCCACTCTTTGCAGGACGTCACCGCGGACTGCAGGGTCCTGAGCAAACGCCGCTGCCGCCGTTAGCTGCCGCGCAGCCCCACATCAGCTCACCGGGGCTCGTCGCTGCTGCTGCCAAAAAAAGTCGCCGCCCCTAGGATCTGCATCGCATCCGTGCTGGGCAAGGTGAGCTCCTGGGCGGCCTGGTTCGCTACCACTCGGAGCACCTACATAACCTTCATTTGACTGATGGTCTGGCGGTCGTGGGGGACGAGGTTGGCGGGGCTAAAAAGCGGGGAAGGATGCGGCGGTTGCGATCCTGGAGAGGGGCAGGGCCCCTGCTCCTCTGACTGCCTGATCCTCACTCCCACCCGCCACCCTCACCCCCGGCTCTGCGGCGGAGGGGGAGGGGAGGCGAATGCCTTGCGGGAAGCAGTGCGCGCAGGAGGCTCCGTGCGTGCGCGTGCGCGTGGTGTGCACACGTGTGTGCGCGCCTTCCTGTGCGGGAGGGTGTGTGTACCCCTGCTTGGGTACCAGGATATGCTTCTGTGACCCCGTGGGGGTCCCAACCCAAGGATGTGAATGCTGCATGCGTGTGAAGGAAGATGCGTGGACTGTGAGTGTACATCTGTGTGCATAAGTGCACGAGGATGCGTGCCCGTATGGGTGTCGTGTACACGCCTGCATGGGTGGAGCGCGCTGTGTGCACGGGTGGGTTTCCGCATTTGTGTATGCATGCCTGTGTGTAGGCAGGCTTCTGCGTCTCTGCTCCTTGCACTGTGTTCGACCCTCATGTGCACACTTGTGTACAAGTGTGTGCCCTGCTGTGTGTACGCCCTTCCCCGTCACGTGATGAAGCTGGCTCAGCCTGAGCTTGCTTCCCTGCTGGACTGTACAAGCGTGTGCACGTGCTGTGTACCAGTGCGGCTCCATTCTAAGGAACATAAATGATTGATGGGGGGCGGGGCCGGTCATAGTCACCCCCGAGCAGCCATACGGTTTAGGGTTACAGCCCCACCTGGGTCTCAGGCCATCTGGAGGGGGCTGTAGAGGTGTCCCATCCTGGTTGCTGTGTGCTCCTCTGAAACCTAGGGCCTTTCAAGGTCACGTCCCAGCCTCTGCCGTGGGCCCTACCATTAATTAGTACTGGGGATCCTGATGGGATAAGGGAAATCTCTGAACACTAGTCCCTCTGTGGAGCTCTGCAGTCCTCCCCATCCTGTTCCCGAGGCTCGGGCTATTGCGGATGGAGGGAAGATCCCCTCACACTCCCTATGCCCTGCACTCCCAGATGGCGTCTGCCACAGACTCGCGCTATGGACAGAAAGAGTCCTCCGACCAGAACTTCGACTACATGTTCAAAATCCTCATCATCGGCAACAGCAGTGTGGGCAAGACGTCTTTTCTCTTCCGCTATGCAGACGACTCCTTCACGCCGGCCTTTGTCAGCACTGTGGGCATTGACTTCAAGGTCAAGACCATCTACCGCAATGACAAGAGGATCAAGCTGCAGATCTGGGTGGGTCAAGCTGGGCTCCCAGTTCTATCACTCTCCCTCCCCAGAAAAGCAGCCCCAGCTTTGCCTGTCTTTTCTGTCTGGATTCATTCATTCACACACTGGGCATGTATTGGGTGCCTACTGTGTACTGGGGGCTAGAGGTACAGAAGAGGGTGTCCCGGTCTTTCCATGGGCACCTGATCAAGTGCTCTCGAAGGGTGAGGAAAGAACAAATGCTGGGTGCTCTCCTGTGCCTCCCCATCTTCAGGTTCTTCTATGTGAGCCTGTATGAGGTTTCAGTGGCATCTTGGCCTGCAACCTCATATCCTGCGACAGGAGCAGCCACCTTCCCTTGAGTCTACTGGCCGTCTCCCTTAATCCCATGGAGGCCTGAGGCACCTGTTAAATACCAAGTCAGAGATGTACTCTGGCCTAGGAGACCTGGCCTGGGCATCCCTGCCGATATCTCTACCCTGCTCTGTCTCCCTCTATCTCCGTCTCAGCCTCCTCACTGTTCCTCAGTGAAGCACCAGGCACAGTCCCACTTCATGGCCTTTGCTCGGGTGGTGCCCTCTCCCCAGATTGTCCTTCTGCTGGTCCCCACATGGCTCCCTCCCTCACTTCCTTCAGCTTTTTAAAGCATACCCCAGCCCACACTGTCCATCCTTGTCCAGCTTCATTTTTCTCCTCAGTCCTTATCACCCTATGACATAAGATACATTTTCTTCCCTTTTATGTGTTCATCGTTTCCTTCACTGGGCTGTCAGTTTCACAAGGGCAGTGATTTTTGTCCATTTTGTTAACAGCTGTATCCCCAGTGCCCAGCCAGGGTGTGGGGACGATTTGTCAGGTATCAGACTCCAAAGGATGATAGGGCACCATGTTCTCCGTGTAGGTCATCAGCTCTCTCTCTCCCTGACCTTCAGTGCTTCTGGGTCTCAAGGGGGCTGGACTGGACCATGTCAGAGCTCATTTCCACTCTGAGGAGCTTATGTGTGGGGCCTCTCTGATCCCTGGTCTCTTCTTCCTCAGGACACAGCAGGACAAGAGCGGTACCGGACCATTACTACAGCGTACTACCGGGGAGCCATGGGCTTCATCCTCATGTATGACATCACCAATGAGGAGTCCTTCAATGCCGTGCAGGACTGGTGAGCATACCCCTTCCCCCTTTCAGACTGTCCACAGAGCCAGGCTTGAGGTGCAGGTGACGATGAAAGAGCCTCAGCCACCCCGGCAGAAACATAAATAACAATATTGGGGTCCCAGGTCTGCTGCTAACCTACAATCATTAATCTGTAATCACAGTGGCACTGTTTCAAAATAATGGGAAAAAGGGATTTCAGGTGGAAAATGAAACTGTAAACATAGAAAAAAATCTGAGGGGGATAAAAAAAAATACGACAATTTACACAGGTGAAAGGATACAAACATTTACATTTGCGGCCCAGGAGTAAGAAAATTTCTGAATTGTTGAGGAGGGAGAAATTTTTTCTCTGGGGGTGGGAATCTGGGAAGGGTGGGGGAAGCTAGCTGCTTGAAAGAGGGATTTCCAAGATCAGGGAACTAACTGCTGGAGCAGACAGCCACAGAGGAGAGTGTGTTACTGGCAGGATGAAGGCCAGGAGGGGCCAAGCCTGCCTGTTTCAAGGAATAATGGGGGAGCAGAATGAGGTGAGTGAGGGGGAGAGGAGGGATCCTTCAACCCGTTGCCACCTCCTCCTCCAGGTCGACCCAGATCAAGACCTACTCGTGGGACAATGCCCAGGTGCTCCTGGTGGGGAACAAGTGTGACATGGAAGACGAGCGGGTTGTGTCATCAGAACGTGGTCGGCAGCTGGCCGACCACCTTGGTGAGTGCCCGTCAGGGCTGCATACCTACAGGCTGGGAAAGGGACACTGAGGCCCTAAAGGGAGGGGACATACCCAAAGTCTTACAGCAAAGCCAGGGTGGAGCCTAGATTCAAATCCAGGCAGTTCTCAGTCTCTACAAACTGGCCTTGATTTGGGAGCCATTTGAGGTGGATCTTGATGGATGCATAGGAGTTCACTGTGTAGGAATTTACTGATGCATTCTCACACTCTTACTGCCCAGCCTTGTGCTGGGTACTGGTTCCCAAGAGGCCTTCAATTTGAGGGGATAGGAGGGACATGGGCTGGGGAAGTGCATGGGGGGAGCCTGGCATAGGTAATCCTCGAGGTCTTTGGATATGGTGCTTGAAGAAACAGTGGTCTTTTGGGCAGAGGAAACAGCTTAGGCAAAAGACAGAGGCAAGAGAGATCTGCTGTGTTTTGGCAAATAATTTTACATGGCTGGAATGTGAGGGTCACTTGGAGAAATGTGACCGATTGTGCAGGGCCTACCTGAACCACATGCCAAGGAGTCAGGACTCTTCCTAGGGCAGTAGGGAGCCCCAGAGAATGTATATGAAGATGGGGGGCATGGCAGAATCTGAGTGTCAGATGGTGCTAGGGCTGGTGCATGGGATGCATGGGGTTGGGCTGGATAGTGGGAGCAAGTAGTGGGTCTTGCCATGGGCAAGAGAATGAAACAATGAGAAGGGGACAGTTTTAGGGTAAAGAGAGGTGTGTGGGAAATATAGGACTTACCCAAGCCAATGTGGCTTCCCTGCAGGACTTGTCAGTGCCTTTAAAGTGTGGTTGGCTGTTGGGAATCTCCAGGTGGTCCCTGCCCTCAGAGAAGCATCTCTAGGAGCAGGGTGGGGATAGGGTGTACCAAGATCCTCACCCTCCCTCCCCCAACCACAGGGTTTGAGTTCTTTGAGGCGAGCGCCAAGGACAATATTAATGTCAAGCAAACCTTTGAGCGCCTGGTGGATGTCATCTGCGAGAAGATGTCTGAGTCTTTGGACACAGCCGACCCCGCAGTCACAGGCGCCAAGCAGGGTCCACAACTGACTGACCAGCAAGCACCCCCACACCAGGACTGTGCTTGCTGAGAGCTGCCGCCCATCCTGGCCCCACCCCCCTGCCCATCCCCTGGGCCTGACCCAGTCCCCACCCACGGTGGGCACAAGACCCCTGCCCCCACTTAGCCAGTCATCCTTATTTATTATCGTAGCTATTTTATTTATTTATTGGACATGTACCCCAGGGGCTTGGGCGCCCCACCCCCCCCATGCCCTACCCTATACATACAACCCTGTCCCTGCTCTGCTGTGGCGTGTGTTGTGGCCCTGTGAACTCACAGCTCACCTTCCTCTTGAGACCCCACCTTTTTTAAGATTCACCAACAGTTACCAGTTTTGAAGAGGGGGCCAGGTGACACCCCAGGGCAGGCTGATCAGCTGATAGGAGGTAGCCAGGCCAGAGGCTACTGAGGGGGTCTCGGCATGGACCAAGCGGTGGGTCAGAACCGGGCGACAGCCTGCCTGGCTCCTCCCCCCCAACATTTTACTTTTTGGAGGGGGGGGTGGGGGGCTACTGTGGGTATCACCACCCTGGGACACCCCCCTACACCAGACCTGAGTGTCAAGCGTGCCTCCCATCCCCCAGGAGATGTCATGACAACACTACACACACCCAATAAAGTGAATGGACAAGGCCGTGTCCCTGTGAGCGCCTGCTGGCCAGCATTGACTTCAATAGTCTGCAAGATTTTCAGCAACAGAATTTACTAGAATTTCCACCTAAGATGAGACCTGAGACCCTGTCTGGGGGGCTGACTGCAGGCTGGGCCTTGCTCTGAGGGGACAGGCAGTGTCTCCCCCACCCCTCCTTGGGCCCAGAGCCCAGTCCACAGTAGTGCTGAGGGGTTGGGGTGCGTGGTTGGGGCCGGTTGCAGAGGATAGGCCATCTCCCTCACCAGTCAATGACGCCCCCAGCGAGAAGGGATGGGAGATGACTGTCCATCTTCATGGTTGTGTTGCAGATGGGGAAACTGAGGCCAAGTAGTGGGCTTAGAAGAGGCAGCCTACGCCCAGGTATCAGGACTAGGCAGGACTCTTCTCAGGAGCTGCAGGAGCTTGTTTCCTTTCCTACCTAAGCTGGTGGTCAGCCAGTGGTCAGTCTTGTCCTCTCTGTCATTTGGTCGGCAGTTGGCGCAGCTCAGTCTGCAGGTTGCCCAGGGCCACGCAGCTTGGGAGGGGTCAGAGAGCCTGGGATCTGTCCATACAAGAGGGCCTGGTCACATGCCCTGTTTATTCTGGGCTCCTGTTCAGGGAGCCCTCCACTTATCTTTGGGCTGGGGTTAGACTCATTAGACTGACGCAGCAGGGACCTGGCCAGGGTCGCAGTAGGCAGCAGACAGAGGTGGACTCCGTCTTCACTCTGCTGGTGATCAGCATCCGGCCTGCCCACCCTGGGGTTCAGGCTGTCAAGGGCACAAGAGGCCCCAACCTGGAGGGCTGCTGTAGTGCCATTTGGGGCTTACACATGTGGCCCTGGAAGAGTCCCCTAGGTATCTGGTCCGCCCATCACGCTCACCCGGTACTTTAGGTTGGAGAGGTATGTATCCCACCCCAGCGTCAGGCCGTTGACGTAGGTGACTCGGAACTGGGGAGGAACGAAGAGGAAGTTCACTAGCTGCGCAGCTGGCCACACACACCAGTCGGCCTGCGGGGAGGGGCGGAACATGGTGAGGGGCGGGCCTTGAGGGGGAGTGGCCTGAGATGGAGCAGGAAAGACAAGGGGCAGGGATTAGGGGGTGGACGGGCACGCCTACCTTGTAGAGTTCCCAGAACTTGTCCCTCAGCTCCTGGCAGCTCTCGCCCATGGTCTGGCCCTCCAGGCAGCCAAGACCTGGGAAGGAAACCGAGAAATGGGCGCGTCAGAGGCTGGGGAGTAGGGCTGATGCAGTGGGTAGGGTAGGTTCCCTAAGGGCCAGTGTTCCAGGCAGAGGAACCAGGACACTTAAAAGCCCTACCGTATGGCACAGTTGGGTGGCTGGCGTGGGGTAACAATGCAGAACAAGTGAGAGTCCCAGGAGAAAGAGAGGTTATAAATAAACACGTGCCCTGAAGGATGTAGTCATACCCTTCCCAAGGGTGTGATTTATTTCCTTTACAGATGAAGATATTGAGCCTGGGGAGTGGGAAATGGGCGATCATTCAGAGTCAAAGACTGGGATGATTGCACCCCATGAACTCCATCTTCATCAACTTTTCCTTCAGCCTCAGGACCTTTGCATAGGTGGTTCCTCCTGCCCGCTGGCTCCTCTTCAAGTCTCAGCTGAATGCCCTCTCCTTTGGGAGTCCTCCCAACCACTGCCCCAGGCACACCCATCAGACACTATCCTCGTCCCTACTTAGCGCCATCCATATACCTGCCCCCACTGGGTCTGTCCTGTCACCACCGGGGCCAGGTCCCCCAGTCCCAGTGGTACACATCAGAAATGTGCCTCGGCATCTTTCTTAACACAAAAGTGGCTCTGCCCCTCCCGACCTATGAGAGGCAAAACCCAAATTCAAGGGGCTCCTTACCTAAGAAGTACCAGACCCCCAGCAAGGGAGAGGCCACCAGCTGGTCGATGAGGACCTTCCTGAGAACGTTTGAGAGGCTACGGAGGCCAGATGTGGGGAGCAGGCGGTCCAGCCAGAGGTACCAGTAGTGCAGGAAGGGGCCCATGCTGCAGCCCACCGCAAACATGCTAGCTGAGAGCAGTCCGAGAGTCAGGAGGGCCAACTCAGGCCAGCAAGCCCCCCATCCACCCACTTCCTGGTAAACCTGACAACCTCCCAGAGTCCACTTATGTATTCTTCCATCACATGCTCCACCGTCGGCACCATTCCAGTGACTCCTCTCCTATTTTCTCTCCTCATCCCCCCACCACCCTGCTAGGGGATTCTACCATTGCCCCACTTTGCCGAGGAAAAAACAGAGGCGTAGTGAGTTGGAATGTGGAGCCAGGGCGCAGTACTGGGTGGGGACGAGACCCCGTGGGTGGGAATGGACAGAACCCCCGGGTATGCGAGGGGGCTGGAGACCCAGAGCGAAGCGGACAGACCCAGGGGTGGGAGGGGGACGGAGACCAGGGGTTATGGGGGTAGTAGGGGATGGAGACCTGGGAGTGGGCTGTCAGGGTCTAGAGTGCACGCTGAAGTCAAGAGAACTAAGGCCACGGGTCAGGGGTCTCCGAAATCGGAGGTCGGGGTCAAAGATCCCCGGGGTCAGGACCAGCGGCGCCGGCCTCCTCACCTGAGCGCCGCAAATTTAACTTCTGGCCGGGCCGGACGCGGATCTCCCAAGACTGGCGCACGCCGTCTCCGGCCGCCATGAGAGCGCCGCAGCCCAGCGTGTTGGTGACAAGCAGCGCACGACCTTGGAACAGCGCTTGCCCGGCGGCCCATAGGCCGCGTAGCCGGCTCCAGCAGCCGGAAACCATCGCCCACTAGGCCCCAGGAACTGGCGCCCAGGATGCCAGACCCTCGCGGTCCTCGCCGGTCGCACGCTGTCTTCGCGAACGACGACAATCTCACTGGCCAATCACTGACCGCCCGGCACTCCACTTTCCCCGCCCCGAGAGTTACTAGCCAATAAAAGACAGGAATTTCATTCCAGGTCCAATTGCTTAACGAAGACACACACCTTCTTCCGTACCTTATGGACCAATCACAAATAAGTGTCGCGCTTGCCAATTACGTTCCTTGTTTCCCTGCCCCTTTCTGTGCCGGCCTTACGGGTAACCGTCGCCGTACTACAGGCCCAATATTGCATTGGCCAATTGCAGTGCAGCATGACGCTAGCAAATCACTGCCTGTCATCCTGCCTCCCATGTTGAGATGGCCAATCACAGACAGTTACTGCCTCTCCCGTCTAGTTGTCCTCCAAATTTCCAGGTTCTCCCAGAATTCCTAAGAAGGGATCTGACCTGCCGCCAGGAGAGCTACCGGGGTGGAAGTTTAATCCCGCAAAAACTGTGTGACGCGGTTATAGTTCTGCTGCGCGAGCCGTCCATTTTTTGAAGTCACGTCCAGACATTGATCTTAGTCCTGACTTCCGCTGGGCATATGACCTCAATTTCAGGATAACAACAGTTAAAACGTTAGGCATTGTTCCGGACACATCACCTGCAACTCCGGACGCCAAGTTGCTGCACAACTATATCCCCAGTGTACTTCCTGCGTTCCTGTAGGGAAAAGGTGAGTTACCATGGAAACCAGTGTACACGGAAACCCATAGGAGCAGGGAGCCTCAAACTACTGCACGCGGGCCAAATTCTCTGCCTGTTTTTGTGACGCCCACAAGCTAAGAATGTGTCTTATGTATTTTTTTAAATGGTTAGGAAAATATCAAAATAATATTCTGTGATGTGAAAATTATATGAAACTCAAATTTCTGAACCAATAAATCTGTATTGGAACAGAGCTCTGCCCATTTGTTTCTGTATTGCCTGCTCTTGTAACTTCGATGAGTAGTTGGAAAAAAGACTAAACTATTTACTATTATGGCCCTTTCCAAAAAATGTTTTTGCCGTGTGTTAGAGAACCTTCAGGATATTCCGATTTTGAATCTATGGGTGATATTTTACAAGCTCTGTAGTTATAACTGATAACAGCAAAAAATAATTCTTGCCTACAAGGCATGCAAATGAAGTGTCAAGTGGAGAGTCACTCCCAATTTTTGGCCCCAATTTTTATATTCATTTTACTTGTCCTAATTTTCTGTTGTTTGAATCTCCTTTGAAATGGTTTTAACACCTGACCAGTTCTCCTCATTAATAATGAGTTAAAAGTGATTTTTCACATGTGCTCATTTTTATATCTGTATGAGTGTCATGATTTTTACCTTTTCTTTTGGAAAATTATCCTCCAGCACTTCCTATTGCCGTCAAGTACCACAGCCTGGTATTCCAGGCCCCAGATTTTACTTAATCTTGGTGGGAAACCTCTAAAATGGCTAAAAGTCAAATTAGTCATGTTAGGCAGAAAAATAGATAGGAGCGGGGTGGAGAGAGAATAAGGCCAGTAAAGCCCACTTAAAAGGACTCAGAACTAAGCAGATAAAACTAGAGAGCCAGAAAGGACTCATAGAGTTAATGAGTTCATCAGTTGAAGTTCCAAATGCCAGGAGTAACTTGAAATGTCTGCGTATTCCCCAGATAAAGAAAAGTATCCGATGGCAGCCCACGTCTTCATTGTATCAATTAGATCATGCCAGTTGTAAAATCTATTTAGCCTGCAAAAAGGCCCAGTTTATTCTTTAACTTAACCTATATGCTGTTTTTTTCCTCTTTCTCCAGCCCGTAATCTAGTAACTTTGTAACCAGGGCAGGAGACAGACCTGAGAAGTCTAAATGATCTATGTGGAGAAAAAATGCTGAAGTCCCCAGTGAACATAGTCACCCTATTCTTCTTTTTTTTAATTATACATTTTTAATTTTGCTATTATTAATAAACAATTACATGAGCAACATTATGGTTACTGAACTCCCCCTATTATCAAGTCCCCACCACATACCCCATTGCAGTCACCGTCCTTCAGCATAGAAGGATGTTATAGAATCACTACTTGTCTTCTCTGTGTTATACTGCCTTTCCCGTATCCCCCCACCCCCGCTACATTATGTGTGCTAATTGTAATAGCCCTTTTTCCCCCTTATCCTCCCTTCCCACCCCTCTGACCCCAGTCCCTTTTCCTTTGGTAGCTGTTAGTCCATTCTTGGGTTCTGTGAATCTGCTGCTGTTTTCTTCCTTCAGTTTTTTCTTTGTTCTTATATTCCGCAGATGAGTGAAATCATTTGGTACTTGTCTTTCTCTGCCTGACTTATTTCACTGAGCATAATACCCTCCAGCTCCATCCATGTTGTTGCAAATGGTAGGATTTGTTTACTTCTTATGGCTGAAAAATATTCCATTGTGTATATGTACCACCTCTTCTTTATCCATTCATCTACTGATGGACACTTAGGTTGCTTCCAGTTCTTGGCTATTGTAAATAGTGCTGCGATAAACATAGGGGTGCATATGTCTTTTTCAAACTGGGCTGCTGCATTCTTAGGGTAAATGCCTAGGAGTGGAATTCCTGGGTCAAATGGTATTTCCATTTTGAGTTTTTTGAGGACCCTCCATGCTGCTTTCCACATGGTTGCACTAATTTACATTCCCACCAGCAGTGTAGGAGGGTTCCCCTTTCTCCACATCCTCGCCAACATTTGTTGTTGTTTGTCTTTTGGATGGCGGCCATCCTCACTGGTGTGAGGTGATATCTCATTGTGGTTTTAATCTGCATTTCTCTGATGATTAGTGATGTGGAGCATCTTTTCATGTGCCTGTTGGCCATCTGAATTTCTTCTTTGGAGAAGTGTCTGTTCAGCTCCTCTGCCCATTTTTTAATTGGCTTATTTGCTTTTTGTTTGTTGAGGTGCATGAGCTCTTTATATAATTTGGATGCCAACCCCTTATCGGATATGTCATTTATGAATATATTCTCCCATACTGTAAGATGTCTTTTTGTTCTGCTGATGGTATCCCTTGCTGTACAGGAGCTTTTTAGTTTGATATAGTCCCATTCGTTCATTTTTGCTTTTGTTTCCCTTGTCTGGGGAGACATGTTCATGAATTCACCCTATTCTTAAGAGAAAACTTCAAAGGAATTATGAATAACCTGTATACCTCATGCCTTATGCTGACCCTTACCCAAAAAGGCCCAATTAAACCCCAGACCCCAAACTCTTAAGCATACCTCCTCCTCTCTGAGCTTGCCTGTTGATAAAGTGAAGGTTCCTGTGGCCAGGATTCTCACCTGGCCCTGATCAGCTAGCTCACTACACACGTTGTTATTGACTCTATAAAGATCTCCGCCCAGTGCTCTGGGCAACACAGTGGCATGGCTGCAAGGCTGCAGGAGAGCAGAGCAGAGGCTGGAGTGGTGGCAGCGCCAAGGACAGAGTGAGACGGCTGCGTAGGTAGAGAGGCCCAGAGGCAGAGACTAGCTTTCTCCATGTGGGCTCTCTCTGAGTGGATGGGATTCTAGTGATTGACCTGCCACCATGGAAATAAAGTTGGGTATAAACCTTTCACCCCAAGAACATTCTACTGTCATTTCTTTGGTCACATTGAATCCATAGTGAACTTGCCCGGGGCTGCTACCCTTTGGCAAGACATTGCCTAAAATCGGCTTTCTCTGAGTGTGTCACTCTCTCTGTCCTACTTCAGATTAATAGGGAGGGGCTGGTGAGAGCTCTGATTTGGGCTTGTCAATTCCTGTCACCTGGGTGACCAGGACGAGACTGTAGCTGTCCAATCATGCTCCGTAGTAGCCCGCCTGAAAATCTGCTTTCTTTGGCTTTGGGAAATTCTCAGAACACAATCTCCCTCCAGTGCTCTTCGACTCCCCCCAAATCCTGGGGTGGTAGGGATTTAGTTTCCAAGCCGTGCAGATCCAAGCAGACATTCAATTCCAGGTGACACTGGCTTCAGGAGTTGACAAGGGATTATGCCCTTAGACCGAATAACAGGCCGAACAGCAGTTCAATGAGCTTCCCTTTCCTCCCTCTATTTTTCCTTCTTCTCTGCTTTATTCAAGTCTTTCTTGACTCCGGCCCCTTCTTCGCTTGGAATGTCATCAAGTAAATCTGCCTTTATCTACCTTGACTCTAGCCCACTCCACCTTTGGAGTGTATTCAAATAAAACTTTGACTCTGCTTCAGTACTGCGGCTCTGCCCTTTGATTCTTTGTTGCCGTGGGGACAGGAATGGAGAACACACTCAACCCCTGCTCCCCCACCACCAATAGTCGTAAGACAGAGGCAGGTAAATTTGGTCAAAAAAGTGCATTTCATGGTGGCTGAAGTTCTCTTCAGTGGGTGCGTCCAATGGGATAAGAGAATTTTGCTCTATTTTTTCATTTTTGTTTTCTTCTCTATAAATCTGCATTTTGCTTTGGGTGCCTTTTTGATGGGTCATGTCACCTGCACTGGTGGCATCAGGGATTTGGAATTTGGCTTTATAGTCTGACCCTTTGGTAATTTCTGTCAATGAATTACTGGTTGCTGGTAGGCAGACAATGGAAGATCAATTAAGAAGTTAGTTAAAAAAAAAAGAAAAAATGTAGTGCCCACCAGGAAGAACAGCTTTTGCTCTCTGGACTTGTGATTTTGCGTATTTCTGTTTGAAGGAGCTCAGGACATGGCAACCCAAAAATATGCCACTCTGGAGGACTTTTTGAGTTAAAGGCATTTGAAAAACAGCAAGATTCAAGGAGGGTACTGTGGGTAAAATTGTAATATTTCCAGAATATCTCACCTGGCTTTAGTTCATCTGCATATCAACAGGCATTCCTCAGGGGTGGAGAGAAGTAGTTCATCTCCATATCAATGGGTAATTACCTGGGTGGCCAGGGCTTATATGGACCTGAGAGGTTAGGAGGAGGGCTGGCTTGCTTCTGCAGGAGCCTAAAAGAGAAATGGCCTCAGACTGCAGTTTGTAGGCAATAAACAGGTTTTAAACTTTATTTCTCCCTGTGACTGATTTCAGTTTTAGAGGTATTTTGCCCCGGGAGTTCCTCTCCCTGGAGTTACAGGTACTCTGACCTTTTTTCTTCCTGAAAAGTGGGAGATAAAATTCCCACGTGGAAGGTGCCCCTCCTTTATACCAGGAAGAAGAAACTCTCTTATCACTAGACAAGGGAAGCTAAAGCTTAGAGAAATCTGTTACACACTGATCTTGTTAAAATAACTCCTACGTTCCTTTAGTATGCTCATATATTTTAGTTGCTTTTCCACAATTGCCTCTGTCTAGTAAGCACCTACTCCTAGTCGCTTCTTC
Organism: Smutsia gigantea; assembly: GCA_032199065.1. Classification (NCBI taxonomy): domain Eukaryota; kingdom Metazoa; phylum Chordata; class Mammalia; order Pholidota; family Manidae; genus Smutsia; species Smutsia gigantea. The sequence continues at coordinate 91,404 of JAVSCE010000691.1, forward strand.
GGGTCTTCATTTTTCTTGTGAAGGCCCCCATGTACATGTCAAAGTTTATATGCTTCTCTCCTGTTAGTCTGTCTTGTGCCAGTCTCAGCTGGAGACCCTAGAAAGGTGGAGGAAAATATTACCTCCCATATGGTTTCAGGTTACAAAGGTGGGACTGCATTGGCCGGGACACTCTTATTTGTTCTGGGTTTTGCAGATGAGAGATCCTGGAATCTGAGTGAGCCAGCAGAAGATAAGAATTCTCACCTTTGCCTCCCAATCTCTAGTGCCTGCCTGGTGGAGAGAGCATGGTAAAACTTTCTCCTTGTCCTGTCCTTTCCTGATTCACATCAGCTAGAAAAAAGCATTTGTAAGATGGTGACTCTTGTAAAATTGGTTTTGGATATCTACTTGTTGATTCTTTCCCTCCCAGGTTTAGCTCTTGCTTTCCTGATTATTTCCTTTTGAGTGGTGAAAGCTTGACTTTGCTTTCTGCCTGCTGGGGCATGCAGATGACCAGCTGTCAGGTTAGGAGCCCCGAAAATTATGTCAGTGGCCAGACAGAAATGTGGGTGCCCCTCATTTGTGGCTAGGGTCCTACCCACCACCATTGCCAGCTCTCAGGGAAATTGTCTAAGCCTTTCTTTCTTTCGGCTCACTTTAAGAGTGATTTCTGGATTTAGGAAGACTGCATCTTTTTATACCCTCTTTGGAGATGCCTCTTGTGTCCATGGTTAAGTCATAAAAGGCTGATTGGTTTTGGTTTTGATTGGAACAGGTATACTTTTGGTTAAAAAAGTAAGAAAAAGAAAAGGAGTTAAGCCTGCCAGGAGAATTTACTGTTTACCTGACAAGATACTGGAAAGGATTTTTTTTTAAGGAATTCTATAGTCAGAAATTGGCCTAATTGGAGGTTGATATTTAGAGCCTGATAGGAACTAAACTATATACAGTCAACTTAAGAACAAAATGGACCATAAAAGTGAGTTCTTGGTGTATATCAAGCATGACAGTAAATTGTTTAAAAAAGGAGTCATATGTTTAACTTTCTGTGTTCTTTGCTTGTGTGATTTTTGATACTTGCCTGATTTGTTAACAAGAAAAATAAATTGAGATGCTGGCTAGCTCCTTAATGATTTACACAAAGTTCATGAGTAATCTAATCATAATTGTTAAACACAAGTTTAATAAGTGTGAGATAAAAGTCAATAAGTGAACTTTCAACCATAATTATGTTATAACATGTCTGCTTAAAAATAGTTTCCAAAATCCTTCTGGAAACTTGAAACCTTAAAGTTATACTAAGTTAAATGATGGATATGTGTTGAATATCTAGATCATTTCCAAATAAGATGTAATACTAAAATATTAATTTAGTTACTAAATATAACTTGCTTTTCTAGCTTGGCTTCTTAATTTTTGCAAAGGGACTAAAGATATTTGGGTTAGTTAGTAAACATGTCTTTTGTGAAAAGGAAGCCTATGCCTCTAGAAATTATGAAATGGTGTATTCACAAATTTGCTAATCTATGTTATGTTTCATTTCCAAAGTTATAATACAGAGTTTCCTCTACTTGAAATTTATTTTCCATCTTTGTTGCCCCCTTCCCTGTCTTCTCAATAAACCATGCTCACCTTTTGCCCCTGGGCAGCTCCTGGTCTGGAATGCCTTATCCTCCTTCTGGATCTTAATCTGCTTCAATGTGCAGCCCCCCTGGTCATTTGGATCTGAAGTGGTGCCCTTGTGTTATCAATGTCCATAATGCTGGACAGATCATTTACTACAAATTCCCTCGGAGATTACATATTTTATTAGAGATTGATGTGTTTTCTTTAAAAATAGGTTATATACAAAATTAACACACAGAAATCTGTTGCTTTCCTATACAGTAACGATGATCTAACAGAAAGAGAAATCAGAAAAACAATTCCATTCACAATTGCATCAAAAAGAATAAAATACCTAGGAATAAACCTAACGAAGGAAGTAAAAATAGGTTATAAATTCCTCGAGACAAGAGCTTTCTTTCTTATCCCCATAAAGGACAGCACAGGAGACACTTTGTGCATAGTTGTGATTGTGTTGATTTTAGAGAAAAAGGAAAAAGAATAAAATGAACTCACCCGTATGTGGCAGGAACTTCATATAATTATCTCAAGTCCAATAAAAAGTAAAATAGTTTTTTTTTTCTGTTGGCTATAATAGCTTTAGAGAAGAAACGTATCTTTCTTAATCGCCATGTTCCAATTTGGAAAATAGAGCTTGGCCATATATTTTGTCCACCAGGTTTGACATAAAAAACCCGATGAATGGTTGTAAGCTGCTTGGAAACATAAAATGCAAGGGGAATACTAATTAAAACGACTATCAATACCGAGTTCAATTTTAAAATTCTTTCATCTGCTAAAACTTTTTCTTGGCAGGACCCACAAAATCTGGAATTAAAAAAAAATAGTTCTTCTATATGTATTGATTGAATGTATTAAGATGCTTTATTACCAGAACCATTGGCTTATAAGAAGGCATCCAGATATGTCAAAGTAAGTCTCAAAAGACAATCAGATAAATGAAAACAGGGCAGAGCAAGAGATTGCACAGTATTTGCAAACTGCATTTTTATTTGTTTTTATGCACAGAAAAGAAGATGAACAAAGGGTTGAAAGCCTTCCAGGGAAATAAATGCCACAATTGAGTAGAGAAAACACATTTTAACTTGAGGACTTCCTGCACTGAGAGTGACAGAGGGAAAAGCAACTTGGCCTATTGTCTCCTTAGCGTCTCAGTGCCTCTGAGGCTGTTAAGGGGACTAGACTGTCAGCTTTAGCCCATGGTCAAATTGAGGAGAAAAGTATGAAGACAGAAGTGTCCCATTCCCATACTGATTGTAAATCAGCCTCTTTTTTCTTCTAAAATATCCTGTTGTCAATTAACCTGCCTCCTGTTGGTCAGAAGCCAGATTATAAATTTGCATCTACAGAGAAGATGGGATTGTTGTGTTCTTTGCAACTGTAAACTGGAATGGTAGCTGGAAAAAGAAAGAAAAAGTAAACTGGAGGTTTCTTAGGAAGAGGTGCAGTAGCTAAGGAGTATCTATATGAAATGGGACACATGATACATTACAGACCATAGGCAAGACAGCTGGTAAGGGAAGAAATTATACCTAAATCAGCTGCACGGGATCCAGGTACCGGGCAAGAAATGCCATCCTCATAGCCCAGGGAGATGTCTAGGAAGGAGAGATAAGGGGATATTAGTTCTTGACATGCTTGGAGGTTACCTGGATGGAACTCCCAGAAAATGACTGAGAGAGTGACCAAGATAAAGTGAAAAAGCCTGAACAGAGCAGCTAAGAATCAGGCTCTCATTTGGACAAAAATAAAACTCCTAGAAATAAATGAAAGAACATGAAATTAATTCCCCGGTAAAAATTCTGCAAATAGAAAGAAGACCTGGATCAGGAACCTAAGGATGGGAGAGCGCTAGCACAGTGGGCAAGAAGCAAAAGGGAGAGAGCCAGATGAAGCAGCTGTGATCAGGAATGTGGGCCAAAGGACCTGGCAATGGCCAGTGTGAGCTGGAAGAACAGGGGCAGATTTGGAGCCAAGCTTTTTCCTTAGACCCCAACTCTAAAATTCCACTTGGGAGGCCCAGTGCCTTTGGGTGATGTTCCTAAAATGTCAGTGTCAGAAAGGATTTCAGAGATCAGCAAAGTCCCTCCAGATGCAGCAAGCCCTCTGCAGTATTTCCAATAAGGAAAATGGAAACATTTAATGGAGCAGGGAAGAGAGGAGAGAAGTGGAGATTTCTGACCCAGTTTATAAATGCCTGACCAGTAAGCTAGGCTATAATATAGTGACATTATAAAATAAGTGTTCAGATATTCCACCTGGGGGGTGGGGAGTGGGGATGGGCATTGCTGTGTAAGTGAAAAGGAAATGCTGCTTGCTCAAAGTCATGGTCATTATAGGGAGACAGCTCTTCCCTGTGGGTGCTGGTGATGGAGATTTACAAACCCTTCTATTTGAAGAAATCCTGATGATTTGTCACACATTCCAAGTTTAACTTTTATTTAAAAAAATAAGTTAGTGGATGAAAGATAGAATGCAAATACTCTTTTAAGACCATCTAACTCATACTTGTAACTCACCTAATGTAGGGAATGATCAATGATTATGAGATAAATTCCCATAAGACTTCTTTAAACAGTAAATTCCTTTGCTGCATGTGGTCCACATATCAATTTATACAGAACTATTTCCAGTAATGCAGTCAGTGTCCAGTTTATGAGAAAATACTATGTTTCACAAGTTGATTTTACATGAGTGGAATTGAAAAGCAGGTGTCCCAAAGGGTAAGCACTGAATGGGTTAAAGCCTCGGAACAACACACAAAAAACTCATTGCAGTAATTAATCTGTGAGGCAAGCTTGCTTTATCCATTTTTAGAAAAAAAGGCAGTGAAAAGCTATGAACCTGCTGTCTTAGTAAATTCACTTGCTATGATACATATGCACACAAACCTTGGCTCACACTTTGAAAGGGGGTGGGAACCCACTCGAATGTACCCTAATTGAGGAAACCAAAGGTAGAGAATAAAATGGTAACCGTATAAAACAAAATTCTTTAGGAGAAGACATACTGTATTTTGGTTTGAGATTCTTAATAGGAGGATTCTCCATCCCTCATGTGGCTAAGAGTGAGCACCAGGGATTTCCCATAATTCTAAAAATTCAGTAGCCTCTGAGGTGTGGCAGAAGCCCTTTTTTCCTCCCCAAATGTTGGTTCCAAAAAGATCCAGCCTGCTTTCAAACCGAATGCCTCAATTGATTGCTTTTAAATCAGGGTTTCCCTTCAGTGTCCCCTGGGGAAGAACTTTCTGTTTTTCAGAATACATGAATAAATCTGTCAGTGACAATGAGAAATCAGTGAGGTAGGAAGAGTCAGAATCTCTTAGGTTCTGTGAAAGGGGGGAAAGTGCAGAGAAATGCTGACACTGTGCACCCAAAGGTTTGAAGTTAAGACCCAAGGGAGGCTGGCATTTTGGAGATTTCTTCCAAGTGGCTCAGAGGTATAGGCAGAAGCGATGTGTGACACCTAAAAGGAAGGGGACACAGGTTGGGTGGGGGCAGGGGCCAGGGGACAGTGTGGGGACAAGCTCATAGCCAGCTCCAGAAGCACAGGAGGAAGGAGGAGCCTCGGCACGTACACATCCTGTATGTTTGACCTCTTCCTTCAGGACTGACAACCTTCTCCTTCATGATCTGCCCTTCAGTGACTCTTCTTTAAAGAGAAGGAAGGCTGAGTACAGAAAGGATGGAAAGAAAGAAAAAGGGGAAATACCAAGGTGTGCCACAGAGGGAGAATTTGAGGGAGGAGTGAGTTCCTGTCTCTGTGGTCTGCCAGCTGACGTTACCACTCATAATTTAAGGTAGGCAAAGAAAGCATGGAAAATACAGGCTGGGGATATGCCAACAAGGAGCGCCTGGAAATTCTCTCATCAGTAGCAAACTATTGCATACCGTTTTTTTCTACTCATAATTTAAGGTAGGCAAAGAAAGCATGGAAAATACAGGCTGGGGATATGCCAACGAGGAGCTCCTGGAAATTCTCTCATCAGTAGCAAACTATTGCATACCGTTTTTTTCTAAGTCGAGAATTCTGATGAAAAGCTATAAACTCACTTCACTTGAACCTGTATTCCCATGCATCTCTGACATCACAGAGCGCCTGACAGTGGGAAAACTTCAGAATCTATGGATATGCTAGGGAAGAAGGTGATAGTCATATTTTGTGTTGGGTACCAGGAGAACTCTAAGTAAGCACGACGGCCCGGTGGTGGTCTGAAAAGTTGGATGGGAGGACTTAACAGTTTAGTTCTGGGGATCAAATAACCTCCTGGGCTACTGAGCTTCCTTCTAAAGCAATGGGTAGGAAAAAAAAAACTGTGTTTCAGTCCAGGTGTCGGGATCAGGTCCGACTGAACATATGCTTTTGGGCAGACAGCAAGCAAGTTCTTCAGGGAAGCTCTGTTTATCTGAAAGTCCTCTCAGTCTCTCTTGGCTGCTTCATCTTTTAGATGAGGAACATGGAAGTCTGCATAATTTAGAAAAATCAGCAAACGGTGGAGGAATCAAGACTTGGGGTCCATTAGCCAGCTCGGAACCCAGGGCCCTATCCCTTAACTATGAGGAAAGCCAGTGCAATTTTGCAATCTTTTTTTCTCTCTCTCTCCCTCCCTCTGTCTCTCCCTCCCTGTCTTCCTTCCTTCTCTCCTCTGAAGGTCTTCTTACCAGTTTCCATCCATTTTTCTTATGTAAAGCACTTATGAATTCTAGCCGGCTGTTAATATAAGGCAGTGAAAAATGTTGAAGTCCCATCAAATTCCACTTGCTCTGCCAGGTAAAAATACAGGTGCTTCCTGTTTTATGCTTTCCTCTCACTTTCTCTGGAGTTTAAACATGAAAATATGTTCAATGATAAAACCCAGCACTTAGCCCCTTTCGTCAGGAAACATTCCAAACAATTGAAAGGTAGTCATACTTTCCCAAGTCCAGCCGGGAGATGTAGATGTTCATATAGAGAACCATAATTTCATAGAACAGGAACGTAATTATTCACAAGTATCACATTTTATAGATGAAGAAATTGAGATCGCAGGGCATTGTTTGTAATTGTTCTCATGTATGCTGTGCATAGACTCGCCAAAGCGCTCATCAGCTTAGATTTTCACACAACAGAGTTGGGACTCAATTTTTCCTCAACGCTTTTCAATTTCAGAAAGGGTTCTTTTGGCTCCTGGTAGAGGCCAAATCACTGAACAGTGGGGCATTAGCTTAAAACTCAGTGATTGTGCTGGAGTGAAAAAAAACGCAGGGCTAACAGTCAAGACACCTGGGTTCTAGTTACAACTCTGTTGCTAACTACCTGACAGACCTTGACAAAAATTCTACTGTTGGTTGAGGAAGGGACTAGGTCAAAAGATCTCTAAATTTCCTTCCAGCTCTTTGAATCTTGATTTTTTTTCCTTCTCTTTTCTGCTGACTCAGAGTATATAACCTTGGCCAAGTTATTAACTGCCATAAATCTCAATTTTTCCAAGTGCAAAGGGAGAAGAACACATTCTCCTATTTTCCTAGCAAATAGGTACCAAAAGATCTTGCATTAAGTGGATTACCTTTAGAAATCACATTAGGTCTTTTATATCTGTAGACATTTAACTAGTCCTTAGAGGTAGAATAGGACCATGGTCATGCCACTGGACAATGTCCTGGCTCTGGTTACATTATAAAACACTATACAACATGACTCCTACTCCTCTGTGCTTCTATCATGTCTTTTTAGATAAGTTATTATAACCCTTAGATTACGTTGTATGTCACAGGGTTCTGCTCGTCCATGTCTGGTGTTTCTAAATGATTGCAACGATGAGCTCCTCCCTCATTTTACTAATGTAGGATAGAAACTCTCTTCCTGTTTTTGTATTTCTTACCTCCACCTCCAATGGCTCACCACGTTCTTAATGGATTTTATCTCCCCATGTCATTCAAATTCATTCACTTCTCTCTCTCCCACTCTCTCCTACCCAAGCCACAATTACTCCTCACCTGAACTAGTCTATTCGACACAGAAGTCAAAAAGATTATTTCCAATTGCAAATCTGACCATGTCAGCCACACTACCTAAACCCCCAATGGCTTTCCATCGCTTCTCATGTAAAGACCAAAAATCCTTGTCAAGCCCTACCCTGCAGGTGGTTCCTGGCCTTTCCTCTGTCCCCAGGTTCCTCATCTCCCCCAACCTGTTGCCATCCTTAGCTCCTCCCTGTCACCACCCTATCTTTGGAGACACAGGTTTTGCTGTGGTTAGAATGCTCCAGCTAGCAGTCATATAATTAACTCTTACACTTTTGTGTTCTCATTAATGACCATGTGCTTAGAGAAGCCTTCTCTGACCTCCTAAGTCAATTCCTTCTATTATTTGTCCTCATTGCACTTTTTATCCTTGTTTTTATTGACTTACCATAGTTGTGATTTTATATATACTCACTGCATTTGCTGAATTATTTTTGGATTGCTTCTCCCCCATTAAGATTGTACGTTCTGTGTAGTACCATGTCTGTTTTTCTGTCACTGTTGTAACTCCAGTGCCAAAACGGTATTTGACATCACCTAGATGTGACTGACACCTACAGACTTCACCCAACAGCAGCAGAATGCACATTCCTCCCAAGCTCACATGGAACATTCAGCATCATCAAGAGAGACCACGTTCTGGGGAAAGAACACACCTTAACAAATTATAGCAGAAATAATACAACATCTGCTCCCAAACCACAATGGAATTAAACTAAAAAATCACTAACAGAGAGATAACTAGAAAACCCCAAAATAGTGGAGATTAAACAACACATTTCTAAGTAACACATGGTCAAAGCAGAAATCTCAAGAGAAATAAAAAATATTTTGAACTATATGAAAATGAGAACCAACTTGTTAAAATTTGTGGGATGCAGCAAAAGCGGGACCTAGAAGGAAATTTATAGCACTGGATGCATGTATTAGAAAAGAGGAAAGATCTCAAATCAATAATCTAAGCTTCCACTTTAGGAAACTAGCAAAGGAAGAGAAAATTAAATCCAAACTAAGCAGAAGAAAAGAAAGAAGAGTACAACATTCGAAAATCCATCAACATCATCCACCACATCAATAAAAAGAAGAATAAAAACCACATGATCATCTCCATAGATGCTGAAAAAGCATTTGACAAAATTCAGCATCCAGTCATGATTAAAACTCTCAACAAAATGGGTATAGAGGGCAAGTACCTCAACATCATAAAGGCCATATATGACAAACCCACAGCCAACATTATACTTAACAGCCAAGAAGCTGAAAGCTTTTCCTTTAAGATCGGGAACAAGACAAGGATGCCCACTCTCCCCACTGTTATTCAGCATAGTTCTGGAGGTCCTAGCCACGGCAATCAGACAACACAAAGAAATAAAAGGCATCCAGATTGGTAAGGAAGAAGTCAAACTGTCCCTGTTTGCAAATGACATGATAGTGTACATAAAAAACCCTAAAGAATCCACTCCAAAACTACTAGAACTAATATCTGAATTCAGCAAAGTTGCAGGATACAAAATTAACACACAGAAACCTGTTGCTTTCCTATACACTAATGATGAACTAACAGAAAGAATCAGGAAAACAATTCCATTCACAATTGCATCAAAAAGAATAAAATACCTAGGAATAAACCTAACAAAGGAAGTGAAAGACCTATACCCTGAAAACTACAAGACACTCCTAAGAGAAATTATAGAGGACACTAACAAATGGAAATGCATCCCATGCTCTTGGCTAGGAAGAATAAATATCGTCAAAATGGCTATACTACCAAAAGCAATCTACAGATTCAATGCAACCCCTTTCAAAATACCAACAGCTTTCTTCAATGAACTGGACCAAATAATTCTAAAATTCATATGGAACCACAAAAGACCCCGAATAGCCAAAGCAGTCCTGAGAAGGAGGAATAAAACAGGGTGAATTACGCTCCCTGACTTCAAGCTCTACTACAAAGCCACAGTAATCAAGACAGTTTGGTATTGGCACAAAAACAGACCCACAGACCAGTGGAACAGACTAGAGAGTCCAGATATTAACCCAAGCATATATGGTCAGTTAATATACGATAAAGGAGCCATGGATATACAATGGGGAAATGACAGCCTTTTCAACAGCTGGTGTTGGCAAAACTGGACAGCTACATGTAAGAGAATGAAACTGGATTATTGTCTAGCCCCATACACAAAAGTAAACTCAAAATGGGCCAAAGACCTGAATGTAAGTCATGAAACCATAAAACTCTTAGAAAAAAACATAGGCAAAAATTTCTTGGACATAAACATGAGCAACTTCTTCATGAACATATCTCCATGGGCAAGGGAAACAAAACGAAAAATGAACAAGTGGGACTATATCAAACTAAAAAGCTTCTGTACAGCAAAGGACACCATCAATAGAACAAAAAGACATCCTACAGTATGGGAGAATATATTCATAAATGACATATCGGATAACGGGTTGACATCCAAAATATATAAGGAGCTCACATATGTCAACAAACAAAAAGCAAATAATCCAATTAAAAAATGGGCAGAGGATATTAACAGACACTTCTCCAAAGAAGAAATTCAGATGGCCAACAGGCACATGAAAAGTTACTCCACATCACTAATCATCAGAGAAATGCAAATTAAAACCACAATGAGATATCAACTCACACCAGTTAGGATGGCCGCCATCCAAAAGACAAACAACAACAAATGTTGGTGAGGATGTGGAGAAAGGAGAACCCTCCTACACTGCTGGTGGGAATGTAAATTAGTTCAACCATTGTGGAAAGCAGTATGGAGGTTTCCCCAAAAACTCAAAATAGAAATACCACTTGACCCAGGAATTCCACTCCTAGGAATTTACCCTAAGAATACAGGAGCCCAGTTTGAAAAAGACATATGCACCCCTATGTTTATCGCAGCACTATTTACAATAGCCAAGAAATGGAAACAAGTGTCCATCAGTAGATGAATGGATAAAGAAGATGTGGTACATATACACAATGGAATATTATACAGCCATAACAAGAAAACAAATCCTAACCATTTGCAACAACATGGATGGAGCTAGAGGATATTATGCTCAGTGAAATAAGCCAGGCAGAGAAAGACAAGTATCAAATGATTTTACTCATTTGTGGAGTATAAGAACAAAGAAAAAACAGAAGACACAAAACAGCAGCAGACTCACAGAACCCAAGAATGAACTAACAGTTACCAAAGGGAAAGGGACTGGGGAAGATGTGTGGGAAGGGAGGGATAAGGGGGGAAAAGGGGGCATTACGATTAGCACTCATAATGTAGGGGGGGGCACAGGGAAGGCAGTACAACACAGAGAAGAAAAGTAGTGATTCTATAGCATCTTACTACACTGATGGACAGTGACTGTAATGGGATATGTGGTGGGGACTTGATAATGGGGGGGAGTCTAGTAATCATAATGTTGCTCATATACTTGTACATTAATGATACCAAAAAAAAAAATACTGCCAAAGACTTGAATGCACCTTCTTTGAGTAAAACCAAACCTGAGGCATATCAGGTCCCAAGTTCAACTCCCAGAACCAGCACAAACTGCAACAGCTGAATGAAGAACGACCCAGTATAGCAGTTCACACGCAGAGCGACCGTCCTGATGCAGGAGTCTGCTGCCTGCAGGGGCTCACCCACTGTCAGAACATCACAGCGCACAGCTCAGACTAGGGAATCAAGGTGGGAGCAGAGGAGGGTGAAGAGCAGGAAGGGAAAGCCTTCCGGGACAGCGAGCTAAGCCCCAGTGCGACAAGCAGGTGGAGGCCAGGGAAGATTTCTCACCCTCCACCAGCAGCATCCGAAGAAATGTAGCTGCCAAGTCCTAGCCACGACTCTTAACAAGTGGCCTGTCCTCCTGATGTCCCCTCTGACCACACGCGCTCTCCTAATGGTTTGCTTTCTGGGGGTCTTGGGTGCTGTGGAGTTTCCTGCACTCCCCCCCCCCCCCACCACTTCACTATTTCTTGTTCCCTGAAATTCCCTTACAAGATGGGAGCATTTCCCTAATAAAAGAGAACCTTAAAAAAATACAAAAACCTAGTTAAATTCAATTATACCAAAGAATAATTAGCTTGACAGCCCTCAGTGCAGAAGTATATTCCATGCTTTAGGTGCTTCTTTTAGAGAACCGAGTGCAGGACAATTAAAGTAGGGAAGGCTTTTGCCTAAGAGAGAAGAGGGGGCAGCAAGCCACAAATCAAACTTTGCTGACTTCATAACTTGGGGTAGGTGGCCCATTCATATCCACCTGGGACAATGCATTTAGTACGCAGAGCCTTAACAATTTCATACATATATCCATGATTATTTTAGGAGAAAAACGGTCCTTGAACTTATGACACATGCTGACACTGCTTTGTGTGCTTCACAAACCCTGGGTTTTTAATATGAGTTAATCATAACAGTGGTCTGGATCCCCAGATCATTCTCCAGATGTCTGTAGCTGAGCCGTCAAGTTGTGGTGACATACACAGAAACTGTACCACAACACTTCCTTTCAGAATTGCAGACGTCTGCACTCCAGTCAGTCTGGTTACGGTGGTTCTGCAAGGCCCCACAAGAACTGCTGAGAACGACCAGACAGGATTGTCTTTCACATTTGTCTCACATATGGGGTGCAGGCCTGTATGCCCTGACACAGGGCTATACATATAGTCCAATAATATCAAGAGAAACTCAAAGAAAATAATTCCATTCACAACATCATCAAAATAAGAAAATACTTAGGAATACTTAGAGAAGTCATTCAAGACCTGTACAGTAAAAACTACACAGCATTATTGAGAAAAAGTAAAGAAGAGCTAAACAAATTGAAAGATATACCATGTTCATGGATTTTCATGGGTTGGAAGACTCGACATTGGTAGATGGTGTTCTCTCTAAACTGATCTATAGATTCAATGCAATCCCTATAAAAATTTCAATAGATTTTTTTGTACAAAATAATTTGATCCTTAAATTCAGATGAAAAAGCAAAAAAAATGCTTGAAAAAGAAAAACAATGTTAGAAGACTAACACTGCCTAACTTCAAAAACAAAAACAAAAACTTGCTATATAAAGCTGCAGAAATCAAACCAGTGTGGTATTGGCATAAAGATGGACATGTAGATCAGTGAAATACTGACATTTATGGCAATCAATTTTAATAAAGGTACCAAGGCAATTCAATGGAAAAAGTACAGTATTTTCAACAAATGATGCCAATGTTCATATGCAAAAAATGTTACGACTTGTAGACCTAAATGTAAAATTTCTACAAGAAAACCTCTATGACAAAGGGTTAAGCAAATATTTCTTAGATAAATAACAAAATAATGATCCATTAGAAAAAAATGCAACTTCATCAAAATGTAAAATTTTACTTTTGAAAAGGTACCATTAAGAAAGTGAAGACAAGCCACAAACCAAAAATATTTCTAAATCATGTATCTAAAAAAGGCCATGTATGCGCAATATACAAAGAACTCTTAGAACTCAAAAATAAAACAATCCAATTAAAAATAGGCAAAAGATGTAAATATTTAACCAAAGAAAATAAACAAATAATAAACACATGAAAAAAACTCAACATAATTAGCCATGAGGAAAATGCAAATTAAAACCACAATGAGCTATCACTATACAACCACTAAAATGGCTATAATTCAGAAGGTCAACAATGCCATGTGTTCACAAGAATATGGGAACAATTCGACTTTCAAACACTGCTGGGTGGAAGGTAGGAGAGTACACTCACTCTGGTAAACAGTTGGGAAGTTTCTCAGAAAGTTAACTGTATTTCATCCTATGACCCAGCACTTTCACACCTAGCTATGTCTCCAAGAAAAATTAAAATATAGGTCCAAACACATTACGATTAGCAGATGTAATGTTGGGGGGGCACGGGGAGGGCTGTACAACCCAGAGAGGACAAGTAGCGACTCTATGGCATCTCACTACGCTGATGGACAGTGACTGTAATGGGGTTGGGGGGGGGAGGGACCTGATGAAGGGGGTAGTGTAATCACCATAATATCACTCATTTAATTGTAGATTAATGATATCAAAATAAACTTATAAAAAATATATATATAGGTCCAAACAAAGATTTGTATATGAATGTTCATAGTGGCATTATTCCTAATAGTCAAACATTGGAAATAATCGAAATGTCCATCAACTGGTGAATGAATAAAGAAAGTGGTATATCCATTATATCCATCCAATAGAATAGTAATCCAGCAAGAAAAAGGAACAAACAATTGATGTATGGTGACCTAAAGGAACTTCCAAACATTACACTAGAAACAAAAGATTACATATTGCATGATTCCATTTCTACCAACTACTCAGAATAAGGCAAATCTGTAGAGACAGAAAGCAGATGTGTGATCGCCTAGGGCTGGGCAAGAGAGCACGGGCTGACTACGGCAGACACGTGACAGAGACACTCTAAGCACTGGACACCAGCCGTCACTCAGGAAAACGATTCTCAGCAGGTTAGGAATAGAGGGGGACTTCCTGAACTTGACCCAGAGCTCCTACAAAACTACAGCCGAAGCCACGCTTCTGTTTTTTGGAGAAGTTGTAGGTTCACAGTAAAATGGAGTGGAAAGTACAGAGCCTTCCCAGTACTCCCTGTTCCCCACTCATGCACTGCCTCCCCCATTGTAAACATAAGCAATGGTAAATGCTGCAGGATTCAAAATATACTCAGCAATGCTGCTTTTAAAAAAGAAACGATGATCGAAACCAGATATATTCACCTACCGAAAGTGGATACTCATACGTGACTGAGTATCAAGCATAAAACTTTCAAGATTCCTTCAAAATCTTTCTGTTGTTCACTTCTGATTTTAACTGAATTTATACCATCAGTTTGCTTTTCCTTTAAAAGTTTCCTGACATAATAAACAATGTTTGCAACGACTTCTTTTGTTATCACAAATTAAACAAATAAAAAGATAGATAAAAACTGGCAGTCGGCATGAATGAGTTTACTGTGAACAGTGCTGTTAAGAAAATACCAGGGAGGGTGAAACCAAGGTAAGCAGCTGCCACAGCTGCTCCTGAGCGCCCCCAGGTGGGCCCTGCCCGTCATGTGGGGTAAGTTCACACGCCTGGGGAGCCAGGTTAAGCATGAGAAGCTCGGCCAGCAGACCCTACGTGGGAGCCTCATCTAACCTACAGGAACACACAGTCCTTCAAAGAGTTGCTCATCTATCTATCCCTCCACAGTTTCCCCTACACTGTGAAAGCCAGACTCTTCTCTCCTGTTCAAAGACTACTGTTGCCAGGACTCCCCTGGCCAGCCCGTTAGATCACATCAAACCCAATCGGCCCCCTCCACCGACCCACTTCAATCATCACTGAGGAAACATCTTGAATGAGGTCAAGGGCCAAGGTGTCCTCGCTCCAGTAGCCGTTCCCTAGAAGGGACAGGAGCTGGTGTTGATGAAGCAGACATCTTTATGATTTCTGAGTCTATACTTTCTTTTGTGGTCTCTTCCTCTTTACTAGATTCAGTAACTTCTGCCTTTTCCTAATGACTTTTAGCCACACTGAAGTACTTACTAGCAATACTGTAATTTAGGATCTAGATCCTGGATTCTTTCCTGGTTCCTCACCTGTATAATTGTCGGTTCCCCTCTGCCTCTGACCCGCAGATTTGGAGGGAACGCGACGGAATGCTGAAGATCTGAAAGGCCAGCCAGGAGACTCAAGGCGTCGCAGCACAAGAGTAATGGCGAAAAGGCACTCCTCATAGTTATTGAGCAAATGAACTTAAACATCTAAAGAATTCTGAGTAGGGGGTTCAACACACGATCAGCATACAATCATTATCTGACCTTGAGTCTAGCTCTAGGGCGTGACGCTCCTCAAGGATACTGACACCATGTGAGGGCGGTCACGAGTTGTAGGAACTGTTTTGTCTCTAGTCATTCTGTTTTTGATCACACATCGAGTTGTAGGAAAAACAATCGTCATATGTATTTGTGCATTTGATTTCTATATTACTTGATTTATGTATTAACCCCATTAATCCCACACCCAAGAACAAGGAGTTTCACCAGCGTCCTCAGACCCTTGCTGACGACAGATGTCAGAGGCCCACTGTCAGCTCCTGACTTTAATCCCTTCCTGCTCCCCCGCTCCCCTAATATAAAAAGAAGCTTGAAATGAATCCTAAGTGAAGATGGTGCTTTAGGACAGAGTCCATCATCTCGGTCTGCTGGCTTTCTGAATAAACTCACTTTCCTTGCCCTAGCACTTTTGTCTCTCAACTTACTGGCCTGCCTTGCGGGGAGTGACATGAGCTTGGACCTGGTAACAGAACTAGAAGTTGATTTTCTTTCCATATTAAAAGGCAAACATTTTCTTGGATTATTAAGAAAGATTTTTCTTTACCTATAATTCATATGTTCTTTAAGTAATTCACAGAGAAAACAAAAGATTCCTTGTTTCATCAAAGTGCTGTTTCTATGAGGTCTTTGATTACTTAGGAAAACTTCTCAACAATACGAGAGGTAAGGCTTTTCTTTTTTCAATTGCATAACATACCGTGTTTGCCTTTAAAATCTTTCATTGTCACTTTGCTTACGTAGGTAACCAAGTATTATTTCATAGCAGTCTCTGATCCTATTAATCAAGTGTTCAAATCTTTAACATTTTCTCCAAACCCCCCAAAATCAAATGCTAAATTTTTACCTCCCCTACTCTGTGTTTCCTCTTGGCCTATGGCTGATATTTTATAACTGAAGCCATAATTGCTCTCTGCACATGTATTTGTAATTCAGAGAGGTTTTTGCTTCTCATTGTGTGTGTTGTATTTTTCTACATCAGGAGGTACTATAGGCAGGATTCTAAGATGGTCCCGAGACTGTTTCAGGTGCACACCTGTATACCTGCCCAGCTGCACACCCATATACTTGTATGCCTGCACACCTGTACACCCTCCTTGAAGGTAAGTAGAACTTGTGAATATGACAGAATGCAAATACAATGTTATATTCCAGAAGGGATTCTGCAGGCATAATCATCCTAATCAGTGCATCCAGAGGGAGATCGGTCAATGCTCTCAGTGTCTATCACATGCCTGATGGTGCAATGTTAGTTGACAGCAGTACAGTGTGATGCTGGATAATTCCAGTTGTTCATTAAAATGTTAACTTGGCCAGGATCCCAGTAAATTAGCCTCCTCTGGCCTTTGACACTTTCTCAGTTTTTCCTTCTTTTTCTCTTTTGAAGAGTATTGATCAGGTACTGGGTAGAATGTTCTTCGATCTGGGTGTGAGTGATGTTTTCTCATTAGACTGAGGTGCTGGGAGTTTGGAAAGAATCCCACAGAGGCTGAATGGCCCGGTTGCATCCTATCAGGGGCATGTGATGTGGACATGATTTACCATGGGGGGTGCTAACCTGGGTCACATAGTTAAACTGACATCAGTTAGGTGTCTCTACACTGCCCTCAAGTTGCTATTTCTCCCTTTCGCTACTCCATTCTTTGTAATTGAGTAACAAAATCCAGTTTAGTCTCGAAATGGGGTGAGGTGGCAGCAGGGAGAGACATAATCTGCATATAGTGACCTGCCCATTTCCAAGAAACTAAGCTTGACTTCTGGGAGCCAATGCTTACAAGACAGCCTTAGAGGTCAGTTCTGGACAACCCAGATCCTTGTGCAATTTGGGGAACATCGAGAAGAGACGAATTCACCAAAAGGCATAGACACTACAGGTGAAAGTTGGTGGAGTTCCTTTTCTCCAGTTAACAGGCGATCAAGGGTCTTAAGGGCGCGACTCGAGATTCTTTACAGAAACTTCCAGCAAAGCAAACCGAGATCCTGCCGCGCCTGCGTGAATCATCAGGGTCCAATAAAACCTTCCAAGCAAGGTCTTTCTGTGAGACTATTTTTAACAAAATAGATGGCTCAGATATCATCCAGCCATAAAAGCACAAGGAAATCCTGCCATTTGTGACAACATGGATGGACCTGGAGGGCATTATGTAAAGTGAAACAAGCCAGATGGATAAAGACAAATACTGCATGATCCCACCTGCATGTGGAATCCAAAAAAGTCAAAAGTCATAGAAACAGAATGGTGGTTCCCTGGGGCTGGGGACAGGGGACAGGGGAAAGACGTTGGCCCAAGGGGACAAACTTGCCTTGTAAGATAAGTAGGTTCTGAGGACCTAACCTACAGCATGGCCCCTTTAGTTAGCGATACTGTATCGTCTACTTGAAAGTTGCTAAGAGAATAGACCCCAGTTGTTCTCATCAGACACAAAGAAAGGTAATTATGTGAAGTGACAAATGAATGAATGTAATCATTTTGCAGTACATACATAGAGCAAATCATCATATTGCACACCTTAAATATGTACAACTTTGTCAAGTACGCCTCCGTAAAGCTCAGGGACCATCTTTCATTTGTCTTTAGCTTAAGATGGTATTTAAGGCTTATTCAATCTTTAACGTGTAATGGCTTGGGCCATTCTGGGGTTTTACTCAGTTTTCCTGTGTGTCTCCCCATGTGTACATAAAGTACATGTATTGTGAAGATTCTGTTTTTCTCGTAATCCGTCTTCCATTACAGGGGGTCTCAGTCATAGAACCTAGAGTGTAGAGGGAAAATAGTTTTTCCTTCCCTCCAACTGTCCTCAGTAACCCACAGGGCTATCAAGCACTTGAAATGTAGTTAATCTGAGTTGAGATGCAATGTGAGTGTAAACTGCAGACTACTTAAAAGACTTCACATGAAAAAAAGAACTTAAATAATGTTAAGGTTTCTCATACAGATTCTATATTGAAATGATAAGGTATTAGGTCTATCTGTCAGGGTAAATCAAATCTGTTGTTAAAATTTAAAAAACACATGAAAGCTGGGAGTCAAAAAAGGGACCGCTGCCTCCCATCAGCTTTGTGACAGAGTGGCAAAGTCAAGCCTCTATTTACGCAATCATTTCATTAGTCCTCATCTATAAATCTGCCTGTCTTTGGCTTCTCCTTTGAACATCTGGCCATTTTCATTATTCATGAATTAATGAAATCTTTAACATGTATTCCTCTTCCATCAGTAGGAGAATCAAGATTTTTCCTTCCTTTGAAAATTAATCTACAACACATTGTTGTTCTCAGATGCCTCAGCCTGGCATTCTAGTTCCAGATCTTGCTGCTGGCCGGGCCTTTGTATACACTGTGTTCCCCTTTCCTGGAACACCATGACCTCTCCTCTCCACCCTGCAGTGAACACCTTTAAACTTCTCACGCAAGGTCTTCGCTCAACCCATGTCACCCAGTGTGGTCAGCAAAAGAGGGTAGCTAGGGAGGTTCGTTGAATTCATGAATACATCTGCTGCCTCACGTAGGCCTAGTCACTCTTCAAAACCCCAGCCCCAGGGCCCATCTCACTCCCCCTGTGGGCATCCCCCGCCCTCGTGCCCCCTCTGGCCCGCCTCTGCTCCTCATGGAACTAGGGATGTCTATTTGGCTCTGCATTTCCCAGACAGGGAATTTCTCAAGGGTCCCAACATTGTGGAGGTCCAAGAAGAAGGGGATTCGCCAACTTATCAAATAAATCACAACATTCAGAAGTGTTTATTAAACTGGTTCCATCATAGCACCATTCTCACTGGAGCAAGATTCTCGATCTTGGGGCCGAATTTTGAGTGTGGGCTTCATGGAATGTGTAGAGTTTGCCTGGACGATGAACAATAGACACTGAGGGTCAGCAATCAAAAAAAACAAGGGCCGGTGAGCTCTTGCTCTTATTTCCATCAGCTTCCTCCAGGGCCCTGGCCTCACTTGAAACAGACTTCCCTCTGGGAGCTGGCCAGGGGTTGGCAGACATCTGGCTTCTCACCCTGGAGGAGAGGACCATGAGTTCCTGAAAGGAGACCCTACCCCACTGGCTGAATCTCTCTGTCCCCCATCCAATTTACCTGGTACAACTGGCAGACAAGGCTTAAGAGCTGGCTCAGATCTCTCAAGGGTTTCTGCACAAAGCAAGAAAGGAAGTCATACAATACAGTCATGCAGAGATGGGCCATAGGGAGGCGCCAGGGCTGGAGGCACCCAGAAGGCAGAAGGCACGCTCTGCACAGGGGAGTGGAGCACTGAGGCTGGGGTTCTGAAGGGTGACTGGGAGTACATGAGGCAGCAGATGTATTCATTAATTCAGCAAACACCCCTAGCTACCCTCTTTTGCTAACCCCACATGGGTGAGAGGGGTTGAGCCAGAGGACAGAGCTGGGACCTTGTCTGGGGACTCAACCAACCCATGCCTGCCCCAGAAGGAGCCACAAATGGCCCCGAGTGTGGCCCCTGCCTTCCACCTCCCAGACTGGTGGGCACATCCATCACCCTGGTCCTTGCCTGGAAGCCAAGCTGAGGACAACAGTTCTTACCCCATTGACAACGACCCAGGGCACATATTTGTGGGGCGGCTGTAGAGCGTTTGTAAGCTGGGCATTGGCGTGCATGAGCTGCATGCCACGGTCCCCCATTGTGCACTCCATGATGGTGTCCGGGGACACCTTTGGGGCGTAAAGCTGCAGGCACTGAGGGTGGAAAAGGGCGCTGTTAAGCCAGGGCATTGCCTCAGCTTCCTCCCTGTTATCTCCCCAACGGTCCCTCCTCCAGCACCCCAAGCCAAGCCTCTGTTTCCTCTCTGGCAACAGGGACAGTTAGGTCCACAGCAATGCACCTATACCCATAAACATCAGGCGCTTAATATTTGCCGAGTGGAGGTCTCTGAGGCAGGGCTCAGGCTATATTCTACCTCCCATGACACCAGACCCACAGCCCCTGTCCCCTGCACTGTCTCATTTTCCTCAGAGCTTCCATCCATGTTCCCTCCACCAAGAACACCCTTCCTCCTCCTTCCCCAGAATCTCCTGCGTGCACCCTCCTCCTCTGCACTCCTCTGGCTGGGCCTGCTCTGACTCTTCAGGGCTGAAGTTGTCTCAGCAAGGCCACTTGGGTAGGTAGGCCAGATGTTTGATGAATGAATAAACAACCAGGGCATATGAATCACTCCTCTGGGAGTTTTTGTAATCCTCCAGGGGTGTAGGTGGGCCCATCCTGTCATCCCCATACCCCAGGTGAGGATCATCATCTGTGTCCCGCATATTCCTGTTCAAAGACTGAAGCACCTCCTCCAGGAAGCCCTCCCTGATCTACCTATGACTCCAGAAGATAGATCTTTGTTCCTTTGACTCAGAGATTGAAGGTTCGAGAGGAGAGGCTGCTGCTCTCCTGGGGTTGCACAGCAAGTGGTTATTGGGAGAGAACTTGAACTCGGGTGTGTCTGGGTGCAGGGAAAGCCAGGGTGCCCCAAGCCAGACCAAGAGAGGGGTGTTTGTTGCTCACCGGCTTCAGATTTTTCTCCATGTCATCCATTTCCTCCAAGCAGACAACAGCTAGGAAGGCCGCATCTGGCTCCAGCTGGTCCAAAAGGCAGGCCTGGGGTTGGGGGAGGTAGGTAGGCAGACAGGAGTGTGAGGTGGGCCCAGAGCACCCCAAGACCGCTCTGGGAATAGTCTCAGGTGTCCACCAAGCAGTGACTGAAGGCATGATTAAATGGAGGCCCACAGGCAGAGGGCAGAGCCGGCCGCCATGCCCCCTGAGCCTCACTTCGCCTTCTCTGGCTCGGGAGCCTCCCAGCCTCCGGGCCCCTGACTTGGGAACTCGGGGGGCTGCTCACCTCCATCTTGTTGAGCATGCATTCCTGCTCACCGTGCTGGCACGTGAACTCCCACCTGCCACTGATGTTTTGTTCCTGTAAGGCAGCAAGGTGAGGGCTGGCTGGCCCACTGGGTGCCCCCCTCCCGGGCCACATGCCTCCGTTTCCCTGGTGCCCACGTACCTGGGCATTTCCATAAGGCACCAGGGTGACATTGAGAATCTCCAGGACCATCAACCACGTCGGGAAGAGCTCTCTGACCAGGAAGTACCGGCAGCCAGAGCACAGCGACTCATAGTAGAGGCTCACGTTGACAAGCGGGGCATCAGACGTCCTAAGGGACCGCGGCAGGGACAGCTGACCCGCCTGTGAGGGAAGGACGAAGGGATGTGAAGGGGGTATAGCTCTGCCTGGTTCTCTTGCAGAAAGGAGCTACAAACAGTAGGTGCTCTATGTTGCTCTGCTTTCAGACCTGACTCTGAGACTTTACAGCATCCTGAAATCTCCCTAAATCTGTCTGCAAAATAGATTTGATAAGAGACTTGCACAACAGTAGGCCCTTAATTCATGCACATGATTCTTGCTTTCCTCCAAGTGAGGTGAAACCCCTAGCTCAGGGGAACTGTGTGCAGTAAGGACCCAAGGCATGCACATTCTGGTCACTGCCCTCAATCGTCCGTTCTCAGAGGCGCATACCACAGGGGTTAATGCGTGCTCACTGCTGCCACTTCATCCCCAAAGCCGTAGCCCTGGGCTGCGCAGGGCCCTACAGTCGTGCTGACTCCTTATTTTTCTCAACCAGCCCGCGTGAACTTCTCCCAAGTTCTACCGCAGAGGCGGCGCCTAATATGTGCTTACTTCCGGCTTCAGAGCTCAGGCTGTGTGTGTTGCGGGGCGGGGGTGTCGTGTAGGGGGCCGGCGGGGCGGGGGAACGGGGCGCGGTGAACAAGTCGCTCAGCCTCGGGGGCATCTGCTTGCTCTGCGCCAAAATGCACCCAGTAAGCAGCACCTAATGAGTATGCCGTCGGCAAGCTTATCTGGACTTGCCCTGCGAGAGGAGACCCCATTCCCGCTCCAGATGTACACAGTAGGTGCCCAATGCACCCCGGTGCGCGGCAGGCTGGGATGGAGTGAGGGGCAGCTGGGCGTCCCAGAGGCAAGACGGCGAAGCGTAACGGCTCCGCGCGTGGCCACAGTGCCGGGCCATTAAATAGGGGCGGTTTTGGTATGGCCCAGGTCAGCGTCCCCTCAGGATCCCGGCCTTCCCCGGCGCCGTGTGGACAGAGGGTGGGGGCCGCCTGCCTACCGCCACCCAGCCTGAGCCCGGGCTCCCGCGGGCCTGCGAGCCGCGTCGCCGTCCCTACCTTGCAGGCGGCCGCCCCCTCGGGGCGTATTTCCAGCGGGGACGCCCGCACCGCTGCGGGGACTTCCAGCAGCAGCAGAGGCAGGAACAACACGAGTGGCGACCAGGCCATCACGGCGGCGGCCAAGATGTGGCGGCGGCCAAGATGTGGCGGCGGGAGCAGCAGCCCGGGGAAGGAGCCACCTTTAACCGGGCGGTGGCCCAGCCTCCAGGCGGGACCCGCCTCCTGGTGCCCACGCCTCCCCGGGGTTCGGGGCAGCTGACCAGTTCTCGTTATTTCTCCCTCTGGGTCATCTTTTCCCAGGTGCTGGGTCCCCAGTGAAGCGGCCACCCTTGGCTCTCCCCCACCTCTGGGGAAGTCAGGAGGCCCAGGCACGTGAGGCCGGGCCAAGAGCGCCTGAAGAGGAGCGGAGCTGAGGGATTCAGAGACGGACACACAGAGACACTTAGTGGGAACCCAGGTCTCCACGAAGGGACCCCTCTGGGAGCAGCCAGGGTGATCCAGCCTCCCATCTCTAGGCCAGGGATCTCTCCTGTGCTCTGGGATGGGGGCCATCCCTTGCCTGGGATGGGGCCGCAGGTGCGGAGGCCGGCCCGCTCCCCCTTGCCTGGCTCAGGAAAGCCCCTCATTTACAACTCATAGAACGTGTCCCTGGCCCCTTCCAGGGTGAGGCCTCCCAGCCCAATGCTCCAGACCCACCAGCCTGTCCCACTGTGCTGACGCAGGCTTGACCATGGCTGGGTCAGAAAGGGGCACCTCCCTTCTCTTGCCACCCTCATCCCCCACCCCAGCCGCACTCCAGCTGGAGTTTGGACACAGGAGGCTGGTGTTACTTCTTTTCATCCTCCAAGACTTGAAGAGGGGGCATGCCTGCCCTCAGGGTGTTCCCGCTGGGGGAGAGAAGCCCCAGGTGTAGGAGTACATTGATGGTGGTGAAGGGTTGGTGGTGTAGGACCCAAAAGTACCAGTCAGCCAGATCCACGTTTGTCCTGGGACTGTCCTGGGCACCTCAGCTGATGGCCTCTCAGACTCCCCTTCCATAAAATGGGGGCAGAGTGAGGCTTGGGGAAAAAAGCATCCCATTCCATCCCTTTGGACTCTGCACCAAACCCATTTCCTTCCTGAAGCCTCCGCAAAACCAAGCAACACAGCTTTGGGGAGTTAGTGTGTGTTGCCCGGTAGTGAGCAGGTGGAAAGAAATAACAATAAATATAATGGCCACAATTTTTGCAAAATTACACAGCACCAGCCCTATTGCATGAATTTCATAAGCAGTGACCTCACCCATTTGATGAACTTTCCAGGGACATCCTGCGGGCGGGGGTAGCAACCATGGACCCCACTTGGGAAGAGGGAACAGGATCAGAGAAGGGAGGTAACTTTCCCAAGGTCACCCCGCTGGTGGTTGAGTGAAGGCCCTGGTGTGTGGGCTGTCATTTGCCTACAGGCTCTGCCTGGCTGGTCTCATGGGACTGAGAAGGTGACCTTTATTCTGTGTCCACCATGCCATGGGTGAAGTCCACCAGGGAGGCAGTGTCTGGGTTGGAGTTGTTTATGGGGTACCTTCTGACTGGAGACACAGTGGGGACAGTGCTTGAGAAGACTTGGGGGCTCTCAGAGGGCAGCTCTGTGCATTTTGTTCATGCCCAAGGGCACCTTAGGCCTAGACAGGTCTGTATTGGCCCAGACAGGTGTGTATTGGGAGGGGAGGGACAAGGAACGGTGAGCTTGGGAAGGGAGGCATGGTGAACAGGAGGAGCCCAGGCCAGAGGCCCCCTGAGTGCCAGGGGCTGGTGTGGAAAAAGAGGCCAGAAAGTGAGCAGGGAGGAATTGGCCCTGAGGGCATCAAGGACATGGGGGACCCCTCTGGGTGGCCTGGGAAGGAATGTGACCGCTGGCTGCCTGACAATGAGGATGCACATCAGAGGGGAGGTGACCTTCCCAAACGCGTGGCCGGGGACTGAGTGCAGGGACTCAAACCTGGTGGGGGTGAGGTGGGTGGTACAGAGCCAGCCTGGACCCTAGTGAGGAGCTGGGCCTGGGTCTGGGGTCCCTTGAGCAAGCAGGTGGGGAGTAGGGCAGAGCTCAGGGTTTGAGCCTGTGTGTGTGACCTTGGGCAGGTCTCTCAACTTCTCTGGACACGTGCAGCTAAACTGGGCAGTAGCGGGGGTAGGTCGTCAGCCTGCATGGGTGGCCTGGATTTAAACTCAGGGGCCTGGGTTGGTGTGACCCCCTGAATGCCAGGACTGTGTGGCTGCAGAGAAGTCTGTCACTGACAACAAAAGCACCTACCGTGTTCAATGTTTTATAGCCATATCAATATCACCGTACCATACAAAACCTGCCCACCAGTCTAGCCGGGCAGGCAGGAGGAGGGGTCAGCGGGCAGCGTAAAAATCCAGGGCTCTTGTTCCAAAGAGGAGAGAAAAAGAAGGCTTTACAGTCAAGGAAAAATGAAACCAGAACCCAACACAATTGAAGAGAAGCCTTGGACTGGCACTGGGGCGTCTTGGCCGCCCCTGTGGTGCCAGCAGCCTCAATTCTTGGGAGGCCTGGGGCCGGATGGGGCCAGCTCACCGGTTTATTTTTAATTATTTTCTATTTTAGGGGGAGCTTCTCAGTAGTGGCCCCCTCCTGGGGCTAACCCAGTGGCAGGTTTCACTTCAGGCTTTAGAGGGGAAGTTGGGGTCTGTGGGGCGGGTCCCGCCCAGCCCCAAATGTCCCGGCTGAGGTTCTTGGAAGCGGCCAAGTGAAGTTCCTTCCTGCCCTGACCCCAGGTCTATGGCTTAAAAATTGGGGCGCCCAGGCTGGGGCCGCACAGCCCAGGGGCCTCTGTAAACATGGCAGGTGCAGCCAGGTGGGGCTTTGGGGACCCCAGGGGCCTGCAGTGGGCAGGGCTTGGGGAGTGGCCAGAGCCATGGGGAGGGCAGTGCCCAAGGAGCAGGAGGGAATGGGGTTGGGGAGGTGGGACCCCCAACACAGACATGGAGGGACAGACACCGAGGGTCAAAGAGATGGACAGATGTGGATAAAGACAATCACAGGGAGAGATGGAGAGAGACTCGGGAAGAGATGGAGACAGGTACACACGGAAGAGAAACCCATGGAAAGAGACATGAGTTTCAAAGAGGGACATGGAGAGAAAGAGCCAGGGAGAGACCCATAAAGTCAGAGAAAATCCACAAGAAGAGACAGAGATGGAGACCCAGACGCAGCTGCCACTGCAGGCTCTGGGCTCAGGGGCGGCTCTGCTGTACCAGTTCCCCTGCTCAGCCGTCAGCGGGCAGAGGGTGGGGGCCCAGGGCCCGGGGCCCGCACGGGGTGGGCGAGGGTGACAGTGAGCGCATCGTTGTGCTGCACCAGCGAGGCGTGCTGGTAATGCAGCACCAGCTCCTTCAGCGACCCGTACAGGTTGTAGGGCTCCGCAAAGCCGAAGCCCGTGGCCGTGCGATAGATGACACAGTGCTTGGTGTCGCCATCCACCCTGTAGGTGTGCGCGAAGGGGAAGTCAAGTGGGCCTCTGCTGGGCTCTCCCACCTTGGCCCTACCAATCCTGTCAGTTGATCCCCATCTTGGAGCTTGTGTTTCCCGTTCCCTGGATCCCTGACCCGGTCCTGACCCCACCCCCACCATCTCTTGCTTGGGCGCTGTCCCAGCTTCCTTCCCTGTCCCCAAGAATCCTTTCTCCCCGGGGCAGCCACCAGGGGGCATCTTCCCAGCTGTCCTCTCAAGACCTAGCACCGGGCAGGTGCTCCCTGAGAGCTCTGGGAAGAAGGAATGTACAGATCCCGCCCCCCCGCCCTCCAGCCCACTCTCGGCTGCCCCGCCAGGCACTCACACCACAGAGCAGGCGTAGCAGCCCCGCTGGCTGCTCTCACGGATGAGGAAGGTGCCATCCCGCTTGCCGCTCAGCATTTCCTCAGCCTGTGTGCGGTTGATCTTGCCCACGTACCATGTGCGCTCCTCGTGGTGGGGGAGGTCGTCCTCATCCTCCATCAGGGCATACTGGCTGGGCGGGCAGCAGGGAGCGACACTGGTCACTCAGCCACCAGCCGCCAAGGCCTCCCTGCTGCCTGGACAATGCTCCCTCCCTGGTGAACTTCTAGTCATTCTGCAAAGCCCAGCGAAATGACCCCTCTTCTGGGAAGCCCTCCCGGCCCGCCTCCAGGTGGTCACTCACTCCTCAGTCTCGTTTTTGATCCCCAACCACTCGTTGATTTTCTTCTGCCGGGCGCCTTTCTGGGTGAGCCAGCTGGGAGGAAGAGGAGAAATGGGCATGTGCTGTTCCACTGGTAGGGCAGGCGCCCACCACTGGCCAGTGCAGCCCGGCTGGAGTCAACAAGGCTGACCTAGGGGTGCTGCTTCTGGGTGCAGTGCTCCGGGCTGCCACAAGGGGCCGGCTTGGCGAAGGACAGCTGGAACCCAGCTATGTATTGTTTCTGCTGACACTTATTGAGACCCCAATGCATGCCATCCCGGCAAGGTCTTACCACTGCCACAGGCTCAGTCCAGGGGGCTGCACGCCCATGCGTCTCACACAGGGCAGCTGTCTCATCTGTACCTCATTTTCCTCAGGCTGTAAAGGGGAAGCTTTGCAAAAGACTTTGAGGACAAAATGAGCTTTTGTGTGCCCAGTGCTTGGCGCGGTACCTGGCACACAGCAGATGCACATGAGGCCCGGGGGAGGGGAAGCCCTTGCAGAAGTCCTCAGTGGGGCAGCGGGAGAGGTGGGATTTGAGCCCAGGCTGGGGTTGCTGTGGCTCCGCCATGTGCAGGGTCACACAGGTGGCACTCGTGGAGCAGATTCTGTCCAAGGCTCCCAGTGGCCCAGCCCCATGGGAGCAGTGTCCCCATTTCACAGACAACAATGAGGTGGAGGCTGACCCTCAGGGAGCCCTTTTGAGGGGGCCTGATTGAGGGGGAGAGGGGAGCTTTGTGGACAGAGGAGAGGTCCTGAGGGCTAGGTGGGGCCACTTGGTAGTGAAAGTGAGCGATGCCTGCAGAGATCTCCTGACCAGGTGTCCCTGCACCAGTGGGGGACCTGCAGGCGAGCACAGAGCCAGGCACTCACACAAGATACTGGTCTCGAATCTTGCGCAGCTGCATCAGGTCTGGCTTCAGGCTGTTCATGCGCTTGTCTATCTCCCGGTTGTCTGAGGCCTGGGCCCGCAGTTCCTGCTCCAGCTTTGTGCGGCTCTCGTGGATCTCCGCGATGCGAGATTTGAGCCGTTCTGAGTTCAGCAGGATCCTGTCAGAGGAGTAGCTCAGAGGCATCAGATGGCTCCCAGCCTCTAAGCCTTTGCATATGCTGTTTCCCTGATGGCCCTTGCTGGTGAACTCCTATTCATCCTTCAAAGCCCATTTTAACCCAGGCTGCCCTCTTTATTTCCTTTCTTTCCCCATTGCACTGTGACAGATCAGGGTGAGGTAGGGCAGGGCAAGAGGAGCCGGACTCACCTCTGCATCTCTTTCTCATTGCCTTCACGCCGGAAGCGCTCCAGATATTCCTTGCTACACTTCTCTTGTGTTTGACCCTGCTCTTCAAAGATTTTGATGGTCTCATTGAAGGCCTCAATGGCCGTGCGCTTCATCTGTAGTTCCTGGAGGAGGGGGTGAATCTTAGCAATTCCTGGGACTCTCTGCAAGTCCATCATGAGGGATGAAGGCAAATCACAAGTCTGATATGGAGACTTTTTCAGACTGTTCCCTCCACAAGGTGCATCATTCCTCTAAACACCTGTTGTGCCAAATGAACTCCTGTTCAGTCTTCAAAACCCCACTTCCCAAACCCGCTCTTCCTTTAGTTCCCCCTTTGGGTACCTTACAAACACCTGGATCTGTCAGCACTGCTGAGAATTAGTGATAAATCTAGTTGCTACAGTTCCATGGGGTTGCTTCTCAGGGTAGATGTTGCGCCAAGCACTTCCCATGTACCATCTCAAAGAACCTGCCAATAGCCTCCTACAAAGTCAGAACTATTAATAAGGAAACTCAGGTTCAAGGAGCTTCAGTCATTTCTGTGATCACAGTGTTCCTAACCAATTCCCGACAGGAGTCTTGTCCATTTTGGGACTCAGATGACTCATCAGTAAGAAAGGGAAAAAGAAAAAAATTCCTCAGGGACTACAGGAGAAATTCCTGCTTGGGATGGGACATTTAATCTGAATAAGCTGCGTTATCAACTTACAAAAGTTAATTAACACAGTCCTTTAACACAGTTTTTGAATGATAAAACCTCCCTCTTCTCTGTTTTAAAAGATGCTGCTCTTTCCCCCTGACCTCTGTGACTCTGTCTTGGTCGACCCATTGTCAGGCTGTTATCAATTTCAGTAACATCCAGGTTGAAGGTGATGGAGAAGTAATTAAGAGCCACAGTTCCAGTTTATGGATGGGGAAACTGAGGCTCAGAGACCCCCCCCCCACCACCAAGAGGCTCAACTGAGACATCTCCTAGGTCTGGTCTGCCCATGGAAGGCTGGTTGGTGCCTTCTCATCTTTTTTTTTAAGCCACGTGCATTTATTTCAACCATTTTAGGGTAGTCTTGGTGCTTAGTGCCTGCTCTGTGATCTGGGAGCAGAGTCTGTCCCCGTGGCCCGCCACTGCCTCTCTGTGCCTAGGTCTCCCCACCTGGGCAGCCCTGCAGTACCTGGGAAGTGCGTGTGTACTCCTCGTAGAGCTGGTCATACTCGCGGCTCTTGTCCTGGTACTGCTGGTGGTAGACTTTGAGTTGTGCTCCCACTGCCTCCACACTGTCCTCCTTGACTATCTGGTCCTAGACACACGCAGTGTGATCAGAGAAGCTACCTGGGGGAGCTGAGGCCTGGGACCGGCCAGCTGCTGCTCTCTGGCTGCCCCCCCCAGCCCCAGACCTGCTGGTACTTGGACACAGGGTAAAGGAGCCGAGTGTCCAGTTTGGCGTTGTACTGGGCCAGCGACTCATGGCGGTAGTGGGTGATGAGGTCAACGACTGAGCAGAAGGTGAGCGGCTCTGAGAAGCCGTAGTGCCCGTCCCGGTGGAAGACCTTAATCAGCTTGCTGTTCCCGCCTTTCCTAGGGGTGGGAGTAGGTGGGGGCGTCGGCATGTGGCAGAGCCCCGGACCTCCTGGCGTGACTCTGTACATATCCCACCCCCCACGCTACTCTCTTCGGACCTGGATGTCCTCCCTCCCACCTCTCACTCTTCAGTCATTCCAGAAGGGACAGGCCCCCACCTGAGGGTCAGCGTGTACTCCCCCTGGATCTTGCTGGATGCATCTCGGACCAGAAAGGTGCCATCAGGTGTGTCCCGAAGTTTCTCATTCACCTCCTCCCTGTGAGGACACCCAAGATGGGGACATCTACCCAGTGCTCTTCAGGCCCCACCCAGCACGTCGCACTGCACATCAACCCTACCTGGAGATGTCACCCCAGTACCACTCAGCATCCTGCAAGGAGGGTGGACTGCCCCCATTGGCCAGGCCTCCAGGCGCTGGCTTTGCCTTGGGGGGTTTCGGCGGCAGTGCTGGGGGACAGGAAAACAAAGGCACATTGAGTACCCACTGTATACTGTGGTCGGCTCCCATTGCAACCGAGCCTGCTGATGACCCCGGTCAGCATTCATGACCCCCAGTAAGAGAAAAATCAAGGCTGGGGGGGGGTCACCTGGGGGTGCCACCTCCTGTTCCTCCAGATGTTCTTGGAGCAACTTCTCCACCAGCAGTACAGAGAAGTCGGGGCCGGGCTCAGTCCTAAGGGGAAGGAGAGGGCGGTGAGCATGTGCAGGGAAGTCGGGTACATGCTGCAGGCAGATGTTGGAGGCCAGCTCTTGCTCACGTCTATGCACTAAGCGTTCAATAAATGCTCACAGGGCAAACAGAGGAGTCCCGCAACTGGTGCTGGGCAGCAGAAGGAAGGTGCAGGCACCACCCGTGGGCCTCCCCTTAGGTCGAGGACCCCCTGTCCCAGGGCCCAAGCTCTGCTGTGGTCTTCCTGGCAGCCAAGTTCCAGTCTTGTTACCCTTTCTAGCCCCCACCCCCAATAGCTCTGGCCTCTTCCCCCAGGTCCCTGTGCAC
Organism: Smutsia gigantea; assembly: GCA_032199065.1. NCBI lineage: Eukaryota > Metazoa > Chordata > Mammalia > Pholidota > Manidae > Smutsia > Smutsia gigantea. Next base: position 122,113 of record JAVSCE010000691.1, read on the forward strand.
CTTATCTCGTCGTCTAGACCCCTCCTGGCCTCGCCCCCTCCGTCACCGCCCGCTCACCCGTCGGGCGCGCCCCCTGGCGGCGGCGAGGGCGGGGGCGCGTGCAGCACCAGCGGCCCGAAGGTGGCGCTCAGGGCCCGCACCGCGAGACCCGGGGCGGGCGCGCGCCGGGCCACCCGGCCCAGGTGCTGGAGCAGGAAGCGCAGCGTGAGCGCGCGGTGCAGCGGCAGCGTCGGGGGCTCCAGCGTCGGCCCCACGGGCCCCGCGGCCTCTGCGGATATAATGGTCAGGGCAGGATGAGCCGGGGACGGCGCCCGGGCACGCTTTGCCCCATCCCATCGCGGGCTTCCCGTAGTCTCACCCCGCAGGGCCCGGCGCGCCTCGGCTACGGCCTCGGGCGTCACGAGGGGCGCGGGCAGCGCCAGCAGGAAGCCCTTGACGCCGTCCGACAAGGCTGCAGCGTCCCACTGCTCCACGTCACTCAGGGACCAGTCTGCGGGCGCAGGGGCTCGCATCTCAGTCAAGCTGGCCCGCCAGCACCTCCCGCACCCTGCCCATTGCAGCTGCCCCTCACCTGTGCGTGGTGCCGGCAGCTCAGGCCTGTAGAGGGATTCGCTGTCGAGGCCTGGGGGAAGTGGAAGGGGTGGGTCAGCTCCACGCCAGGTGGCAGGACTAGCTGTAGGGGGCCTGAGGTGGCTCTCAACCTCCCAAAGATAAGAGCAAGGGTAAGGGCGGGAGATGGTGGCAGAGGACACAACATACGCAATGGCGGATGTGCGGTTCACATTCCCATCTCCCCTGGGGTCATTCCTGCCCCCATTCAACATGGAGACCCCGAGCATTCAGGCCTAGCTTCTTCCCATGCACAGTGAACCCAGCAGCCCTGATAGGGGATGAGCTGCCCATAGCCAGAGGTAAGCAAGCAGAGTACAGGAGCTGCAGCCAGGCTGAGGCTCACCTGTCCGCTCAACGGCCTCCACAAGCTTCACCAGGACTGGGGGAGCCACGTCAGGTGGAGAGAACTGCTCAGACAGGTCAGGGAGCGTGAGGCCTGGCAGAAGTGGACAGCATGTTGGCAGGGTTGTTGGAAGGTCCCCAGCCCCTCTTATTGCCCCCTGGACCTCAGCTTGGTCAGCTCCAGGGAGGGCCCAGCTCAGGCGGGTGCCTGGCATCTGGCCCACCACCCTGGGGAAGCCCCAAGGCCCAGCTGGAGAGGCTGGGAGGGCCCAGTTGGTGGGAAACAATTTTCTGGAATAAAATATCAGCTCACACACACACAACTTCAGAGACCAGCTGTAGCGGGTTATTTAGCATCCCCCAAATGATATGTCCACATCCTGATCCCTATGACCTTATTCGGAAATAGGGTCTTTGTAGATATAATTAAGGTAAGAACTTCAAGACCAGATCATCTTGGATTTTAAGGACCCTAAATCCAACGACTGGTGTCTTTATAGGAAGAGAAGGCCACGTGACCACAGAGGGAGAGGCTGGGGTGACACCGCCACAAGCCAAGGAACACTGGGGTCATCTGGAAGCAGCAGGAAGAACGCTCTCCTAGAGTTTCAGGAGGCCTTGCCGACACCTTAGCCTCATGGCCTCATGGCCCTGCTGACAACTTGATTTTGGACTTGCAGCCTCCAGGACCATGAGAAAATAAACTCCTGTGGTTTGAAGCCACCCAGTTTGTGGTAGTTCATTGCAGCAGCTACGGGAAACTCACACAACAGGTTAGAGCTATGCAACCCTGGCACAGGGACCTGCCTCAGTTTCCTCCACTAAGAACCTGGCCGATGGCATCATCTTTCCCTTGTTAGTAGGAGCAACAAAGTGGTTGAAAAGGGGTAAAAGGAAAACATCCCTGTCTGGATCAGAACACCTCATTCCAAGGACCTTTCCTCATTTTCTAAGTTGTTTTGCTTTAAAAAAATTTTTTCCCCTCAATTTAAAAAACAATAAAACACCTCCTGGTGGGAGCCAGGGGCCTCCCTGGCCCAGCCTGCTCTGGGCCCTGCGTTTCCCGCTCCACTGGGCCCTTTGTGTTCAGGCGTGCTCTGCCATCATTTGATGCGGCCCGTGGCGGGGACGCCCTGGCACACAGCAGGAGCAAGCTGGGGCCTGCGGGGCCTCCCTGAGTGATGGGCCAGGTGGCACTTCAAGCTGGAGAAAGGCAGGCCCAGCTGTGTGGAAAATGCCAAAAAAAAAAAGTTGGGGAGAGGAGGTGAGTAACGTCCTGGCTGGTGGGGGGACTACAGTGCTGAAATCCAACTCTGAAATTTGACTGTAACCATTTTGCAAAATGGGGAGGGAGGTCCCATGAGGACAGACGTCACCTCTATCTTACAGGGGAGGACCTGAGACTCTGAGAGGGAGCAACCTTCCCCTGGGGACTGAGGGGACATTGGGGTTCAGAACTCAGTTCTCTGCATGGGGTTGAATCAGCATGTTGGTCAGTGGTCTCGAGGTGCTGGAGGGTCACAGCCTGAGGTACAAAGGGGCCAGTCCTCCCCCTTTCCACATGAGGAAACTGAGGCCTGGGGAGGGCTGGCCCTGGCACGGCACCTAGCCTGAAAGATTTGGAGGGCAGGGCTGGGTGGACACCCCGAGTGGGCAAGTGGTGGCTGGACTGAGGCCAGGCAGAGGAGGGAGGCGGCTGTTACCAGGGAGAGAGGCAGATTCTGGCGGGGAGCCCGGATGGGGCCGCCTCCTGCTCCTCTGGGCCGGGGAGGTGCCAGATGCTACAGGACTCTGGCCAGCGCCACACCGTCTGGGTGCTCCCCATTCTGTGGGACTCCGGCTTGATCCTCTTTGGGCATCACTGTCCCTCTGGGACAAAACAAGGCAGGCCAAAGGTAGGGGCCGTGGTGCCTCCCAGGGCCTTGGCTTTCACTGGGTGACTGCCTCAAGTGAGCGGCTTGACCTCTTGCACCTCAGGACCCCACTGGGCTGCTGGGAGGATCAGAGCAGACCGCAACCAGGTACTGGGCATGCATCCCCACAAGCAGAGCCTCAATTTCCCTGGAGCAAGTCCCACAGAGCAAGGTCAGCACTCGCTCAGTTCACTCAATTCTCCTCTCAGCGCATCCCCTGGAAGTGGGGATGGCCAAAGGTCTTTGGGGAGGGATGTGGGGTCCTTGCACCCTAGTGTGCTGCATGGCCTTGACTGAGCATCCTGCCCTGTTTTGGCTTTATGGTTCCCTTCATTTTGGAAACTGGTTAGAATCAGGGTAACAAAGGGGGTCCTCAAAGGACCCTGTCTGCAAACCACAGGAGGAAGCTAAATTGAGCCTCTGAATCCTCCTGAACACTCCCCATTATTATGAAAATTAGTCTTATGAAGCAGCCCCTGTTGCCCTTTCCTTTCTCACTCTACTCAGCAGACCATTATGGTCCTACCTCCCGGCCTTTGCCCTTGCTGTGTCCGCTGCCTGCAGCCCTTTCACATCCAGCTCTCTCCATGCGAGCCTCCTTCCTCAATGAATCTGTGGTCACCTAATCACATTCTTAGCACTTCTCGAACCATAAGCCCCACGAGGGCAGGGCCAGGCCTTGTGTCCAACTGCTGTGTTCCCAGTGCGGTGAAATGCATCCAGTCCTTGACACTTGCAGACTGACCCAATGTCCTTACTCCTCCTCCCCTGAAAAGAGGCCCCACTGCCCCGCTGTCCCACTAGAAAGAAGAGGAAACAGAGTCTAAGGGAACCCTGCCCCTGCCGGGGCCCCTTTCTGCTGCTCACCTGGCTCGGGGGGCCCCTCTCGGGGCCTGGCAGGCAGTGGGCGGGGACCACGTGGGCGAGGGCCTGGTCGGGCCAGGGCCACTGGCCCCAGGAATTCAACATAGGTGCCGGGGAAGTCACCTCGCTGCCGCGTGCGCTCGTTAAGGCCAGGCATCCAGCCTACACTCTGTGGGCAGCGTTCGCTGCCCTCGGCCACTCCCAGCACCTGCAGCGCTGCCCGGCTCACCACCAGCACGTCACCTGGCAGCAGCTCCAGGTCCTCCGGCCGCTCCCGGCGGAATGGGTACAGAGCACGATACTGGAAGCCTTCAGCACCAGCCATGGCTTGACAGGGTGGGGTCTGGATGATCAGATGGCTGCTGAGGGTCCAAGGGGCCCCATCAGCCGGGGCGGGGGCCTGGGAGGGTCTGCTGTGTTGGCTTGGGGCACTCAGACAGATATTTCCACCAGGAAGTTACAGGTGATCACAGGGGCTGCTCACACCCTGCTTCCCACCATTCTTCCACCACCTTGACAAAGGTTACTCATTGCTCTGTCCACGTCAACTAGTGGGAGGGGGTCAGCAGCGTGGTCTCAGGTCACCCAGCCGCTGCTTTCCCCCTCAATCCGAAGGGCAGAGCCAGGCTGCTCACTCCTTCACGTGGTGGGCCATCGGCGCCCGAGGCTGGCGGCTCTTCCAGCTGCGCCAGACGAGGGGGCCGAGGGCACAGGCCGTCACCATGCTTGGCTGGGACACTGACCTAGGGAGAGAAGGGCAGGGCAGAGTCAGTGAGGTTTCGCTCCTCCCGCCCTAACTCAGAGATGGGCCCAAATTATGGGTCAGAATCCCTTAACTCACCAGGTAACTTTGGCCCAGTCTGTACCCCTTTCAGAGCCTCAGTTTCTCTGGCTGTAAAGTGGGTATAATAACAGCCCTCCCTTGGGGTTGTGGGGAGTAGAGCTACCAAGAATCTTCTCTGGGCATACCACATGCTCAGTAAACAAGCTCTTAATCGTCCTTGTTAAACATGGAGAAACTGAGGCTCAAAACAGGGAGGTCTTTGTTAGACTACTTGGTAGGCCAGGAAGCCAGGGCTCGAAACCCAAGATCTGCCCAATTTCAAAGCCCAGGATGGATTCAGGAGGTAGTAGCCACATGGCCAGACAGTTATATCTGGGGCAGGTAGGGTGCCATGGAGACGCTCAGGGTGTGGGTGCTGTGGAAGCCCCAAGGAGGGGTCCAGCTAGCTGAGCACAGAGGGAAGCAAAGAGGTAGGGGAGTTCCAGGACAAGACCCCACCAATGGGCAAAGGCCTAGAAGTGTCTTGAGCAAATGAATCTTTGGTCTCTGCAGGGGAAGCGCGAAAAGGGGCACTGAATGAAGAGGCTCAGTGAGGGCCCACAGTAGGTGCTCAAAACATAAGGGGGGCAGCAGGAGACCAAGGGGAACCTTAAACCTTACTTAGTCCCAGGGTAGACATGAAGCCAGGAGAGGGTGGATGAGGGAGGGCACTGCACTGCATCTGCCAAGGAGGCGGCCGCTGGATGCAGGGCCACGATCGCATCCCAGGAGCCCCCTGTCTGGGGGAGACAGAGCCTAACAGAACACACTCTCAGTCTCATCCCTGCAAGTTCAGCTCTGAGAGGTTGCGGGTAGGGGCCAGGCGGTGGTGCTTTTCTAGAGGGCTGTCCTCACAGAGGCTAGGAGAGGGTACTGCCAGAGGGAGTAGTACATGCAAAGGCTTGACAGCTGGAAGTTGATTGTCAAGAGCTCAGGGTGGCTCTAAGAAAGCTGTGACCACGCTGGGCTTGGGGTGCCAGGCAGAGGATCGGAGGTTTATCCCCTCGATCACCGGGACCTCCAGGAGGTGATCAAGCAGGGAGCAGAGGGTCCACATTCCGGAGAGTCCCAACTAATCCACTCCCTGGCCCCTGAAATCCCATTCTACAAGTGGGGAAACTGAGGCCCAGCGAGGGGGCATCCAGAAAACCGCCTGGATCCGCTTGCCCGCCCGCCTCCGTGCCCCGGCGTGCGCACGTTTGCACACGCTCCGGGGTGTGCGCCCAGGGAATCAGCGCTCCCCGAATTCAAGAGGCGGGGTGGAGGGGCTAGGCCTGGCTGGGGGTTCGGAGGCTGGACTCAGGGCCTGCGCGCTCACGCGTGTTCAGACGCGCACTCGAGCCTGCGTGCACCCGGCAGTCCAGCGCCGGGAAAGGAAGTGGGTCGACCCCTGACCTTCCTGCAC